>CM021102.1:553135409-553298169 GCA_007115665.2 Sequoiadendron giganteum
GAAAAAGAGAGCCTTTTGGGTAAACATGAAGGAGACATGAATTTATCAATGCCTTACGTCATCCCCAAAAGGAAAAAACAAGAAAAAGATAAAGAGGAATGTAGGTACAAATAGAGGAATGTCATAAAGAGAGAGAGAATGAAATGTCACAGGGGATCACATCATGCACATTCAATCACACAAAATAAAAATGAAAAAGAAATTATGCAAAAGACTAGTAAGGAAAATGTGAGTCAACCTATGAGCAAGTCATCCACCTCCCAATCATGTTCATTATATACCAAAGGTGGGAAAGTATCTTGAGGGATGAGAGAAAGTGTTGAACTAGGAGAAGCACCAAGTTCAACACTCTTTATAGCTGATTTGTCATTTAAGCTCATGGAAGAGGAAAACAATGTATTCAATTCCTTATGCACCTCTTCATCGATTTTGGCAACCTCATCATCATCATCTAAGTTGATCACAATAGGAGATCGAAGGATAATGTCCATAGAAGAGTTCAACTCTTGATGTGGGGGTTGCATTTAAATTTCTTGCTTCGGCTAGGGAGGAGGGTCATCATGCATTGCTTCAGTCAAGTTTGGATCTTGATTTTCTTTGTTTAATTCATCATGTAACTTGTGAGAAAGGGCATGAAATCTACGTATACGCTCCCTAGCACCTTTGTTTCTTTTGGTTTTGTTTTCAATTTGAAATTATGTGGGATTAGGTTGATCAACCATTGGTTTCTTTTCTTCCCTAAGGGGACGAATGGAAGGAACCATAGGAGGTTGTTCAACTGCTTTCTCTTTGACTTTGTAAATTTGTTTTATTCTGGGGGGTGTGGCGGGGTTGGTTTCATTGTTTCTTGGTCACTTGTAAGAGGTAGGTGAAGTTTCTGTTTTAGGTTGGTCCTGGTTGTTTTGGTCTTGTTTAGGTTCAAGCATGGTTTCGTCAAGGATGGGAGGTTCGGAGGTGGATGGGGACATGTTTCAAAGAGATAGTTCTACTATCTTCTTTGCCTTTATTTTTTGATAGGACAAGAAAAAGAAGTCTTCTCTTGGCTTTATAGGTTCCATGGGCTCAGGCCAAAAGGCATCTAGGGAAAAGTTTCCTTTAGATGACAAGGGGTTAAAGCCACTATGGTGAATAGTGAATATCGCATTGTCAAAGATAAAATTTAAGCATTTATGCACAACCGAAGGGAAAATTTTCATGGAGCGAAGTCATGGGTGGCCTAGCTTCACATGAAATTGGTCTGACTACGAGATGATGTAGAATGTAACATCTAATATTTTTGGTCCTATTTGCAATGGTAAGGTGATTGATCTAATCATAGGGCACAAAAAACCATTGTGTGTTTTGATCCATGCTTTCAATTTATCATATTCATCTTGATAGAGTTTATGCAAAAGTAGAAATTTCTCTATGATCACATTCTCTCCACATGTGGGATCTATTAGTATCCCATTATTGGGCTTGTCATAGATACGGCTGGCTATGTAGAGAGGACCATCAGAAAAATGTTTAAGTATATCCTTAGAGGAGAAAGCAATATCAAAAGGACTCTTGGGTCGGCCCTTATGAGGGATGACATCTAACACCCCTATCATTTCGTCTATAGTATCATTATCTATAGAATTATGTTGAATAGAGTCATTGTTATGATCATCTATGTCAACATCATTCTTAGTTTTACTAAGATTGATTGTAGTAGGTTTACTATTATTGTGTTCCTTATTCCAATAGTTATGAATGAAGTGACTAAGACCATAGATAATTTTATTTCCATTTCCAGTTTTAAGCACTTTCCTTACATTTTGTATAATGGGAACCAAGGTAATTGTTGTCATGGACATTGTGTAACACCCCTCCGTTTTGCTCTTATGTTCAAACAGTGTGATTATTTGTTATGCTTATGTTTTCTGACAATACCTTGAATTTGATAGACTATGATGCTTTGTTATTATTTGATCGCTAACTTTAGAGTGAGGTGGCTTTTATATTATGATATGATGGTACCTTATTCTGATGTTATTATTATGACATGCTTTGGATTAGCATAGTGGTTATTTGAAATAAAATTGTTATATGCACATGAGTAGATTAATGATGTTAGAATCATCAGGTTTGTGATATTGTATTGGTGAAGGGGACAAAATTTCACCACTCACTCGCGAGAACCTTGCGATTCTGTGATTCTCTCTTCACGGTGTGCTCTATTATGATGTATATATGCATGTTCGATATATGCCTTGTTTACAGGTTTGCAGGTACAAGACATCGACTCCACCTAGTTTCATAGGTTTGAGCATGTCCATTGCCCAATAGTAATGTTGATTGGGAGATAGTCGCTAGGTTTCCCATGTCAAGCCTCCACCCTAGTCATAGTGTGTCGTCGATTTTAGTTGGTTATGTTTTGCTATAATGTTTTTCAATTTTTCCTTGATATTATTTATGTTTTGTATTATAGATAAGGATGTCACAAAAAATAAAGAGAGAGTTTCAATGAGATATATAGAGGCAAGAGGCCAGGCCTCTCAGCAAGAGTAGCAAGAAGACTACAAAACTGCAAGTCCTAGACAAAAATTACCAGTAGGTAATCAAAAGCTTAAATTAAAATATCATCATGGGTGTTAACCTAGGCTGTCCACCCCATAGAGCCCTCCATCCACAAATTTTTTTTGTTCTTCTGGATCTGAGCAAGCATGAGGAATTGGTCTTTCTTGGTGTTATTTTGGTTCTTAAGCTCCTTGATGGACATTTTGTAGGTTCTCTCGAAGGTCTGCAGATTATCCAAATTTCTCCTCCATTGGTAACCATTCTTCATCTCATAAATAAAGAAGGTGGTGTGTCCCATCTTTAGGAACCTTTTCAGCTTCTTCCTATCCATCATCATGGTAGTCTGAACCTGCAAGAAGATTTTAAAGTATGTGAGTTTTCGAAAAGACTCAGTGAGAACCCTAGGGGTGTTCTGAAACCTTTCTTCATTTATGCATTTCCAAACCTGCCAAAGGATATTAGAAGAGAGAATGTTCCAAAATAGATTAGTATCCTTATTAAGCCCATCGATATGCCCAATGATGATTTCAAGAGTATTAATAATCATAGGATAATTGATGCCAAACATTTTCCATATTTCTTTAGCAAAAATATAGTCGAAGAGAATGTGCCTTCCTGATTCAGGCATTCTGCATAAGTTACAGTAATCAGTAGCAGAGTTGTCTTTTCTGATTGGGAGTTTGTCAAGAATCGACAGCCATTTAAAACATTTTATTTTAGGTTCTATAGATCCTTTCCAAAGAATATTAAAGTAGTTCTTCCAGGAGTAGATATCCAAGGTGGTATCCCAAATAGTATTGACATGGTCAATGATGGAATCATTATATCCAATCACCTTGTAAATGTTTTTGGCTTTGATTATGGATATAATGGTCCCATCAGGCCATTTGCAGTTTAAGTATCTTTGAGAGTCCACATGGCAAGTAGAAGGTAAGTCCTTTGTGGCTTTAATAATCATATTATAAGTTTTCTTCTGGAAGGTCAGGATATTATACTTGCTTCTGAGATCTTCCCAACCAATAAGCATGTCCTGCTCAAAGAGGTTAGCTAATTGAGAGATGCCCCTATTATTCCAGTATCTAGTAGAGAAGCCTTGGGAAAGGGCGAGGGGTTTGCCATAGACTTGAAGGTTCCACCAGATGGATCTTTCACCATGAAGAAGACAATCATCATGGAAGGCCTTGTTAGTGATAGAGCTCTTAACATGATTCCAGGCTTTCCATATGGATTTAAAAATGGTAGATCCATGCACAGAAATAGGAAAGTCTCCGATGATCAGATCATTGAAGGGTAGATTTCCAGTGTTTTATATTTTTGGGGAATCCTCTTTCAATATTGTTTCTAATAAGGACCTTCCAAGGATCATTGCCTTCCATAGAGTGAAAAATCCATTTGGTGGCAAGGGCAATCCCTTGGAGTTTTTCAGTATGACACCAATCCCATTTAACAACATGCATTTTCCTATTGCCTTTACCATCCGACCAGAGAAATTTTCTGATGGCTTTTTGAATTTCCAAGATTTGGTAGTTACTAAACATCCAAGCAGATGAATAATAGATATTGTAGGAAGAGAGAATTTTTTGGCAGACCTGAACTCTGCCAACCAAGGATAAGGACCTATTGTGCCACTTATCCAGCTTGTTAGTGATCTTCTCTTTCACCCAAGACCACATATCCTTAAGGGAGGGGTCAACAGAGAAAGGTATGCCCAGATATCTCACAATTTTCTGCAGGCCTCCCCACTGAAATTCGTAGCTTTTAAACCAGTTAGGGGGCTGTTCAACCCATCCCAGACATATAGACTTGGGGTGAGAAATATGAGCACCAGAGATAGAGCAAAAAAGACTGAGCTTGTTTTGCAGGGCTTCAAAGAAGATAGTAGTGTCATCAGCAGATTGGTAGTTTATGAGCTCTTCGTTATTAGGGAGAGTTATGCCCTTAACAGTAAGGGAAATAGAGTTATCTCTAAGAATGTAGTAAAGGGAATTAGAGGCAATAACCAAGAGGGTAGGGGCCAAGGGGAAACCTTGTCACATGGATCTACCCAGGGGGAAGGGGTCTAAGAGGGAGCCATTGATATCAATTTGGGAGAAAGCATCATTAAGTAATATTTTCATAGATTTATAGAAAGTACTAGGAAATCCAAAAGCCTCAAGCATCATGGAGATGAAGTTCCATTCAACCCTATCATAGGCCTTTTCAAAGTCCAAGAGAAACATAACAGAGTTTTGTTGAGAGAAGTTGGCCCAATTCATCGCTTCCCAGCTAGTGATCAGATTCTCAAGAATATACCTTCCTTTAATAAAACTAGTTTGGGTAGAGCAGACAAACTTAGGCAGGATTTTCTCAAGTCTAAAGGCTAGGATCTTGGAAAAGATTTTATAAGAGACATTAAGGAGGGTGATAGGTCTCCAGTTTTTGATGAGAGCTTTGTCTCCATCCTTGGGAATTAATTTAATAATACCACGGTTGATGGAGCTACCTAGGGATCCCCTATCAAGGGCTTCCGAGTAGAGATCAAGAAGATCTTTGCATATCCAACCCAAGTTGGCCTTGTAAAACTCCATAGGGAGACCATCGAGCCCAAGGGCCTTTTCATTGTTAAGGGAGTTAATGGCCTTATCAATTTCCTCTAGGGAGATGCCTTTAGATAGCAGGTCAGCATCCATAGAGGATATCTTATTAGGGATAAGCGTTTTGCATTGATTCCTAAGGGAGGTAGCCTCTGCTAAGTCTTCAGAGGTAAAGAGATATTTATAAAAGTCCGCAAAGGCCTTTTTGATACTGTCAAGGTCAAAAATTTCTTGATTGTTAAAAATAATTCTCTCAATTTTCTCATTGGCCTGCTTGTGTTTGAGAAGGTTGAAGAAGAATTTTGAGCCCCTATCCCCAAACAGGAGCCAGTGAGCACGGGACCTAATTTTAGTTCCTCTAGTTTTAACCTGCTAGTGCTATCTAAGGGCTTCTTTGGTCATAATCAAATGGGAGATGAGATCATTATCAGAGGGGTTGGCTTGGATGTTAGCTTCAACTCTTAGAAGGTCAGAGGAGATCTTTTTTTCGGTGAATCTATAGTCTTTGGCTCTTTTTTGGCCTATGGTTTTTAACAGGTTCTGCCAGGCAAGAATGTTCATGTTCCATCTCTCGGTGTGAGAGTTGGAAGGGAAGTTGTTCTTATTGATGAGGCTGATGATATGGATGGAAGAAAGAGCATCCTCATCCTCGAGAATACTAGTGTTCAGGAAAAACTTGGGATTGGAGGCTTTGGTGAGCACCGGGGAGGTGATAGTTTTAAAATGGATGGAGATAGGGTGATGATCAGAGAGGGGAGTGGGGGTGATGAGGACAGAGTTGCCAAGATTATCCAGTAAGACTTTTTTTTTATTAGCATAGAATCGATCTAGTCTGGAGTATATTCTAGAGGGACCCTGTTGAAAGTTGCACCAGGTATGCCATATACTTGAATTCATGTCTTTACTTCCGGTTAAAGGGTAAAAGAGATTTTTTTAGTTTTTCATTCTATTCTAGTGGAATTTTTCAAGGTCTTTCCAGGCAAACGGAGTACCACCAACTTTATCTTCCTGGGATTCAATCATATTGAAGTCCCCTCCCATGAACCAAGGGATGTTAGGGAGTGCAACCAGCTAGTCCCAAAGGCTCACTCTCTCCCTATAGTTGTTTGAAGCATAAATTGAGCATAAGCCAAAGACATTGCTATTGTAGTTAATAGTGATCCAAACGGCTCTGTTACAAGGGGAGATCCCATTACCAGTGATAAACTTCTCCCATCTCGAGTTAACTAGCAGTGCAACCCCTCCCCTGCCCCTAGGGTGATTGGTGTGGAATTTGATAGCATCCTTCCAAAGGAAATTTAGGCTGGATTCAAGAACAAATCCAATAGCTTTAATTTCTTGCAACATTAAGAAATCCATAGAGTTATTTAAAAAACGCTTAATGACAAACTTCCTATCCGGGGATTCAAGACCCCTTATGTTCCATGAGATGCAGTTCATGAGGAAACATGCGAGAGGGGGAGAGCACTGGTCTGCTGATCCCAAGATTGGGGTTTTAGCAGTAGGAGGGGTATTCCCTTGTTTTTTCTTGGAGGGGTTTTTATTTTTGGAGCCCAGAGGTCTTCCCTGTCGTTTAGATGAGGGGAGATCTCCAATGAATTCATCATCATTCTCAGAATCATTGGGGGAAAGGATATCCACATCCATTGACTGCTTGGGGCGAAGATTAGCGGAATTAGTAGAGCGGTTATGGGCCGGGATGATCTCTAATAGACAGTCATCACCTAGCTCTCTGAACATATTGTGAGGGAAATTTAGGGGGGGGCTATGCCAGTGAATTTTCTAGAAGGGTCCTTTTTGCTTGAGATTGAAGGGGGGGAGCTGATATGATATTCCTGAGAAGCGGTCAGGACAGGGTTGTCCATGATGGAGATAGGAGGGAGGTCTAAGGACTGGGAGACCACAGTGGAGGAGTTAACCTATTTATTGGTTCTCCGCCTGCGTTTATTGGAGATTTTGGTTACAGTTTGGAATCCTTCATTTTGTGACTCAATTTGAGGGGAAAGGGTGACAACCAGGAGCGAAGGAGGGGGAGGGGCAGTAGGGAAGGATGGGGAGATGGAGACCATGGTGGGAATGGGGTTGGGAGTTTCAACAGAGTGTGCGGTTTTGACCACAGAGGGTTCCGAATTGGGGTTAGCAGGTGCAAAGGGGTTCAGGTGTGGCGAGGGTTTAGCTGGAAAAGGTTTCTTTTTGAGAATGGGGCAATCCCTCCTCAAATGCCCTTCTCTTCTACATAAGAAGCAGGCGTTCAAACCTCCAAGAATTTCAATAGGGCAGAAATAATTATCCTCAAAAATGTTAATGTTAATGTTCGTCAGAATCTCTTTACTAGGAAGCAAGGAGACAAGTACCCTGGCATCCATATGAGGAACCATCCTAATAGTGTCATCCATTCGAATGACCTTACCGAGCGGTTCAATCAGTTGGGGAATAAACCTCCATAGAAATGGCCAGATTTGTTTAACTATTATCCACCGCGGGGCAGAGAGGGCAAGAACTTCCTCAAGAATGGCCTCAGGAGACCAAGCCGGGGCACGAAAGGAGGTAGACCTGACGATCCAGTACTATTTTTTAAGCACTTTGGCTTGGGATTCCTGATTAGCAAAGAAGATCACATATAAACCTTTTTGAATTTTCCTGCAAAACAAAATATGGAGACCAAGCTTTAAGTTCCAGTAGTTATGGAACCAGTCGTCTAAAATTTTTCTAGGAGGGCATTTATCTATTTCAACAGCAGAGAAAAAAATAGCCGAGTTCCTTAACCTATTTTTTCCTTCCCAATTTCTATTAGCATTTCTGGATTTGGAGAAACAGAGAAGGGTAGGGGAACATCCCCAGTGTTCTTACCGATTTCGCAGTGCCATGGACGTTGGATAGGTTAAACCTCGCGCTCGCGTTAATGGCGATACCAAAATTGGCCACTGCCTCTGAGAAGGACTTTGGTCTTGGTTTGGTAGAGGTATCTATGTTATGCATGTCTGAGACCTTAGAAGCCCTAGGTAAATTCAAGGGGGAGATGGGGGGTACGGCCTCTGCCAAGTGGTAGAGGGGAGAAGGAGATGTCTCCATCAAACATTCAGAATTAAAGAAGCAAGGAACGGACACACCTATACCCTCGCCATCACCGGGAAAGCATCGCTGTCCTTCCTCATGGTTCGCCACCTTTCCTAGCTGCCACTGAAAAACTTGCCCAAAGAGAGAGAAACAAGCTAAAATAAGCTGAAGAAATGTCGAAAAAACGTAGACCCAATTCCTGAAATACTAGATTATCATAAACAATAATTTGATCATCTTCGATATTATTTATGTTGCAAAGTGTGTTTAAGGTAAATAAATGATTTAAATATTTTAGTAGATTATTTAATTAATCTGGTTTATTATGTTAAAAGATTGTAATTTAATTAATTAATAAATTTAATCTAATTACTAAAAAAAATTAATCTTTGGATTAAATTTATTTTATTAATTAATTTAAATTAGTTGAGTTAAGTTTAAATTAGAAATGCTAAGTATTTTAGAAATTATTAAAAAAAATTAATTTTTAGAAATATCTTGAGGATTTGGTGCAAATCGATTTTAAAAGATATTTTGTTTTCAACATGTGTTTGAAAATATTAATGATGGTTGTTGGGTAAAATATTTTCATGGAGAAAATTAATGGCTGTAACCATAAGAGGTGAGAAGTTTTCTCACGAAAAAAAAGAGAGGATATTTTGTGGGGAAAGGTTGTTTAAAAATTTAAGTTTTGTTATTGTATTGGGTTGTTGAAATTTTGGGGAAAAATATAGTCTCGGGAAAGTTCTTGTATTCTGGAATTTGTTTGTTTCTAGAGGAAGCTCTGGTTGTTCTAGAAGAAGCTTGGTTCTAAGGAAGAGGCTCTATGTCAATTCACATCCTCTCAGGTGTTGGAATTCAGGTTCCTCTTTTATTGTAGTTAATTTCATTTTGGAAAAAGTTTCTTAGTTTAGATTACTATCTGGAAAAAGATTGTCTGTGCAAATTGTAAAGCTTATGAGTTTTGTTAAAATTGAAAATGCCATGTGTGAAATTTTATGTTGAAATGAAATCCTCTATAGAAATGAAATATTTTGTCGGAATGAAATCTTCTGTTGAAACTATTACAAGCTTTAAATTGGGATTGTTGTAAACAATGAAGAACCTAGAAGAAAATATTAGGGATTGGAAAAAATTTTGGTGGGAAGATATTAAACTCTCTGTAGAAATTCTTCTGTAGGAAATTTGGGTAAAAATTTTATGTAGAGAGATATTGCTACAATTTACTATTGGATTTGTTTCCTATAGAAAATGATTTCTCCCAATTAAATTAGTTTGTTTGAAGAAAATTTAGAGAAACACCTGTGATGAAAATTTATTTTCTTTGTAAAAATTATGTACTTTCCTGTAGAACACATTTTGAAATTTTTTTCTTTAATTAAAGTAAAGCTCTAATTAAATATATATATATATATATATATATATATATATATATATATATATATATATATATATATATGTTGATATACAAATACATATATATTTATAACCATATATATATTCATATAATAATGGTGTCTCTATAAATTTTCCTTTTGAAAACCCCATTAAATTGTTCGTACGGTGGAATTTATTTTCGCAAAATTTGAAGTTTTTTTTTTTTAATTTTTTGTTTTGTTTTTAAACTGTGTGGCATGTGGGGAGTGCTTAGGCTGCCCCATAGTCACCCCCCATAGTGGGAGGTCAGCATTGTGAGGCAACACAATGCTACCCACAGGGAGCCATGCCCCCACCATGGGAGTCGATTGTGAAGTAGCCGACGACCCCTATTTACTTCGCCGACTCTGCCAATAAACTCCAACAGTCGATAAGCTTTGCCTTATTACTTTGATTTGCCCTTAATTTTTATTTTGATTACTTTGTTATATGAATCTTTTTGCATGGTATTTAATCTATTAAATACTTTATATATATATTTATATTATATATATATACATATGTTTATAGTATATATATTAGATATATATTTATAAATATATATGTATGTATGTATATATATATATGTATAAATGTATATTTAATATTATTTTCAGAAATTATAATTAAATTTTAAATATTTAAATAATTATATATATATATATATTTGTTTGAACAGGTGCATGCAATAGCACAAGTTGGTTGTTTTAAAATGAAATTATTTTTAAAGAAGAATTGATGTTTTTATTTAAAAGTAAAGGAGATAGTTCTAAAATGAAATATTATTTTAGTTGAGGAAATTGAATTTAAATTAATTAAATTTGGGAAATCAATTTAAACAAATAGATAGAATTTCCCTACAAATGCATGTGTGAGATAATTTTAAAATGAGATGTTTTGAAGAGGAAATCTATTTTAAAAGTAATCGAGGAATTGAAGTTATAGATAAGTTAGATTTTCCTTCTCTGTTTGTAAATTGATTTTATTGAATTTATTTATTTGGGCAATATTTTTTGTATAAATCACTGAAGGGGAAATTGGATTTAGGATATCTGAAGAGTAGTTTTATTGCCCTTTGTATGAAATTTCTTATGTTCTTATTTTGGGGAAGTTTGTTTAGAAGTGCTAGTAAGACTTCCAGATGTGCAAATTTAGTTGGGGGTTGTTGTAATTTTATTGCGGCCCTTTATCTACCCTTAGGTAGTGCGTATTGTCATTTTTAGTAAATCACCCAATTTCCATGAACGGGGATGTGATGTCTTTATGTTTTGGATGGGGATTGAATATCCATAGAGTGCCCTAGTTACCTTTGGGTTGTGGATTTGTTCCATGTGTTGTCAGTAGGAGAGTGAATCTCGATGGGGTCCAGGGCCTAGGATGGTCTGCCAGGGTAACCCATGCGGCTTTGAGAGGACGCTTCTCCTATGACAACAGTTTGTGTGTATGGTTCAGTTGGTATACTTTATTATTTTAAACTCTCGAAGCATTGTACCCAATGTGTGAGTGTTGTATTTTTATTTGTTAAGTTCAGTTATGTGTGAGCTTGTGTCTAGAGGTAGTAGGTCTTTCCTAGGGAGCCTTGTTACTATCTCCTAGCATAGGGGGTGGGCCTTCGGGTACCACTTGGTTGGGTGGAATGTGCACCTTACTCCGTTGGGTTCCCTTCATGTGATCGTGATGGCGAGATCTTCCAGTTGGGCAGCTTGAGTTTATCAGTTGATATGTTCCATTCATTTGAGTTGTTTTTTTAGTTTAGCACCTGTATTTATACTACTCCTCCATTGTATTTGAGGATGTCTCTTGTAAATTGTAATACTATTGTACGTTCTTCCTCATTCTGAAAATGAGTATTGTAAACACCATTTAAAATAAATGAAATCTTTGGATCTTAATGTACTTCTATCTTATGTGATGTTTAATGCTTTGAATGTATGTACTTTAAATTCATGAGCAATTAATTATATGCTATTAATGAGCAATGTTTATGTTATGGGATTCAGATGTAATCTTAGTCACGTGCCTTAGAGGATATTTGTGATAGTGTAGTGCATCTTTCATGTTATTATTGCACTTTAAAAGAAAAAAAAATTGTACGCTTTCGTAGTTGTTGCAACTTTCTCTAGGGTTACGTGGCGGGGCATTACAGACTGCACCCAAAAGCCAAGTTTATATGCTCAACAATCTCATGAAACATGGAAACATCTATGAGCATGTGGGTATGCTCATAGTGAAGATGAATCTCCAGATTATGGGCTGACTCCCTTATAATTTTCTAATGAATAACTAGTTTTTAAAAGGAAAAGGGAAGAAAATCTTTGAATTAAATGAATAAACTAAAACTTAAACAATGGTGATGCACCTAGATGAATTATGAAAATGCAACTTGACTCACAAGTACTCCTCAATATATATCTATTTTTCACAACCTGATTTGAACAACTAAAACACATAAGTGATTCACACAAAGGGCTTGACAATTTTATCCTTCTTGAATGAAAAGAAAAAATTTCACAACTAGAAAGATTAAAAATGATCTTTTGCACAATATATGACTTGTGATATTGAACTAAAAGTGTGTACATGAACTTATGAATGAGACAAAAAAAGAGAGGTTTAAGAATTAAACACAGTAAATTTCTCTCAAATCATACATAAAATATGACACCTGAAAGCTGAAAGGAAAATACTTGATCTTTTATCGAAAATTAAAAGGAATTCATCTGCAAATAACAAAGTAAAATAACTTGTAAAAACTACTATATATATTAATAACTGTAAAGAAGTGAGTTACAAGATCAATCTCTCTTTGCAGAATGCAAAGGAAAGAAGCAAGAACTAAGGAACAAGATAAAAAAAATTCCAATATATACAATAGAGGGCTTCAAAGAGCCAGGAGGTGGAAATAACAGCTAACTGAAAGTGAAAAATATCTCTAAAATACCTCTCACGAGCAAAGATGAAAACCCACAAAAAGGGGGCCCACAACTGAAGCAAACTGAGCTCAAATAGTTGTAAAATCCTCTCAATGTGCATGACCAAAAGAACTCCAAAGTCATCCCAGTTTGGCCATAAATTAAGGAAAATCACTCTCCAGTTCACTGATTGCAAACTCAAATCACCAAATCCTTTTATTCCTTGCATGTGTCTATGGAAATTATTAGTTTATCTTAACAAATATCAAGGTAAATAAAATATTTATTTAACCGTCATAAATGCTATAATAACTAATAATTATACATTTATTATAACAAATATCAAGGTAAAATTATTGCTTATTTAACTTAATATATGTTATCATAAACTCATAGTTTTCATGAAAATATGCAAGGAATATGTTTGCACTCCACCATCTCCTGTAATATCATTGTGTTGACTCTAAAAGCTATTTTTTCCTCTTCACATGCATCGACCCCTAGCAATGATAATGAATTTTGACTTAAGGCTTATAGAACCTTAACATTTGAAAAATAACTCATTGTTCTCTTTATATTCAAGGTTCTCTTTTAATCATTACACTTGATCAAGTGTTTGACCATGGGGCATTTTGGAGTTTAATGATTTTTTAAAGAAAAGTAAAAAAAACAAAAACCTATGGTTAAGGCATCTCAGTCACGAGGCATCAAACCCTAAAAATCTCTTACTTTCTTCACTTGCTCATTCCTTGTGCACCGCCATGCTGGGTTTTTAGAGCATTCTGCATGGAGTCTATTGGGAGTCTTATTTCCATTCCCCAAGGGCTTCCAACAACTTCAACACTAGAAATGCCACTTTATAATAGGTAGGCTTCTTCTATAGCTGAAATATCTTGAGATCTATGTTGCTTTCTATGAAGAATGATGAAAATGTGTTGTTTTTGCACATTCTTGTTTGTATTTTCTAAGGTCGTAGTTTAGTTTAAAAGAATCTTCTCTTTTGAATAACTGGAATGCTTGGCCTCTTGGAGAATCATTTATATCTTCATGTATACCATGATTTCCATTTATTCTCTACCTATGATAAGCTTGCAACCCTCTTTTTCTACTTGTCTCATATTGAAATTTACAAAAGACATATCTCTTGGTTTCTATTTTCTTGCAAATAATTTGGGCTTGTACAGTAAAGGCCACGACTATGATTTTTTTTTTTTGTATTTCTAGAAAATAAAGAAAACCAAACCTTTCACATTGTACTCAACCCTTGTAACCTGGTTTTTCATGGCTTCATCATTTCACATTCCTTTAATTTCTTTATGCAACTATTAGGGTTTTAAGCTCATGTAGGTCCTTGTATCATTTGTCCTCATACACAATTTACTTCTATCACTGAGAAAGGTCAAAGACTTCAAATTAGAGCATGTGTTTCATTTTTATATCATAATTGTGACTCCATTGAGCAAGTGTACAACTAGAATCCACCATTGTTCATTCCTTCCAAATATGAATACCTTGTGCCTTCAAAACCTTCTCAACTATCTCTATGAATCATGGTTAAATTGCTACAAACTACCAATATGGATATTTCTTTGGACTGCTTTGAACTGCCCCATAGGATTGGTGTTGTCATTGAATGGTGTATGTGATTGTACATATTTTCATTATTTATGGTGTCCTATTAGACAAGTCCCTATCATTAGCCTTGAAAGTCCTTGATCTTATTCATTAGAGTCATGATTGTCTCAAATTACTTATATGTATGGTTATGCATGTCTTTTATTATCAACCTTTACCTTATATCTAGAACTATATCAAAAATTTCATGGTTTCCAAATGTAGTAGACTTATTTATTCTCCAAGGCTTTGCCACTATACACTGTTTACTTTGATCTATAATGCAAAACTGGCCTTGAGTGTTTCCAACCATTCTTTAAGCAATGCGATTTTTTTTGTACAATATTTGTACTCTTCTTTGTTCATTGTATTGATTATACTTTGCATGTGTTCATCATCATGCCTTATATAGTGCAAAGACACTGTTGAGCTTTTCTTGATTCCCTTAGACTAGATCTACATTGTTATAGTCTTTGACATTGATGCTAATAATTATGAATGTATACATCATCAAACTCTTATAGAATACAACAATATGATGCTACTCCTTATGCATAAAAATTACTTTGCATTGTAAACATGTATGTATTGTAATTGAAATGATGAGAAATATGTTTATGATTATTATAGTGAATACACACCTCTTATTTTCTTTCAAACATTGAGAGGGCAGCATGTTAAGATCTACCCTTGTGGGTTCCCATTTTTCTCCACATGTTGTGATGTCAAACAAGATGAATCATGAAATGATGAATGAACTTGTACTTGCACAGTGAACAAACAAGTTAGATAAAACAATGAAGCTCAATGCTCTTCTTGATGATTTAACTTTCTAGCTCTCTTGATACATGTGATAATTAATAATTGATTTAATGTGTCTTGAATGAAAGCTATATTTCCATTGGTAGGACATATGGTCAAATTTTATATCCGGAGCTCTAACAAACTTTTCATCATAATGCAGGTACATCCAAAGATTAGGAGCAAGTAGGAGCTAAAGACCAAAAGATCAACACCAAAATATACCACAGGCAATGATGGATATACCTTCTTTCCATGTGTTTTTCTTTAATTCATATCTTTAGATGTATAGCTTTTTATTATTGTTGTGTTAAATGTTGATATTTTGTCCTTGATGTCAAATTTGGTATTATGGCTCCCTGATCTTGTCTCTGTGATCTTGACAATTTATTGGTTTAGCTATGGCATATTGGTCTATTTATATTATGGCATTCAGTATCTTGTTTATGGACAACATTATTGCTTTGCTTTGGTACTGATCAGGTTGAGCTTCATGTGCAGATAAAGGTTATCTTGCTTACAGGTTTATATGGTATTGACATGTTCAGATTTATGTGTTTACATGGCATTGATAAGGTTTTGAACAACATCATAGTTGTGTTTTTCTTTTTCAGCCTCATCTAGGTAATGCTTATGGGCAGCTTGGTTTTGGAATCATAATTGGATTTGGCATTAATTAAGAAAACCCTATCGGGTTTCCTTAAACATTTGACAAATTTGATAGTCTTTGCATGGGAGTATGATAAGTTGATATCAATTGGCATCTATTTAGGAAAAGGTATTAACATGGAAATTTTTATAATGATGTCTTGAAGCATTATTGTTGGCTCACTTACATTTGAAAATGACTTAGAAAGAAGTCATTTTTGGATCGGGTCTTATATTTGTTGATTCATTAGGCCTTAAGGCCAACAACAAGTATGAGGAAATAATTACACAAATCACTTTGATGTGACTTGGCATCGACCCTTGGTAATAATTCTATGTTTGTTAAGGTGGTTGGCATTTTCTTTGTTTGATCATTGGACATCGATTAAAGTTTATGTTATGATGAAGTTGATCAACGGTTTGTATGCATTCCAGAGGTAATGAGATTGTCGACATACTCAGCATTTGCTTGACCACATATTTTAGAATGCATTATGATGTCTTTACTTATGTCTTTAGTCCTTTCAGACTTCAAACATGATTAAATTTTGGCTTGGGGCATCGATTGACTTGAAGAAAGATTAGGGAATTTTTTTTGATCATTCATTTTTGCTTAACGGTCGGAACCCTAGCTTCGTCACCACCATGGAAGTTCTCTCTCAGTCGTTACTCTGTCTTTCTATCTTAGTGAAACTTATGTGACAACGAATGGAGCTCTTTGTAAGATCCATGCCATGGTCGGTGTCTTTATCAGCCATTTCTCTTTGGGTGAAGGCTTGAACTTGGAAGAAGTTTTGCTATTTTTTATTCTGTCAGGTTGGTAATTTCTTAATGACAGATCATCATGCACTCTTTCTCAATTTTTATTCATCGATTCAGGTATCTCCTTCATCATTTGTTTTTCAAAGATAATTATTGGTGTGTTCGAATTTGAAAAAGATAACGGTTACTTATTTATCTCTGTTAGAAAAGGCATGATTTAAGTTCGGTTTCAAAACTTTTTCAGGTTCTTACAGCATATTTGTTTTGTTGTTTCTTACAGCAGGGAAATCGGTTTGTGAAATTTGTATTGTCGTTGCATACATTTTCTTTCTATCAGGAGTTTTTACATGCATTCTAAAAAATATATCATTCTTTTTTCATGGATTCAATGGTAGTTGTTCTTGGTCACTGGGTGAACAATAATGAGGGTTCAGTTACAATTTGTAGCAGTGATATTCAAGGATTCTTTTGTTCCATTAAACTCCTTTAGATCTGATTTTTTTTAAATTGGTGCATGCATTATATTGATTCTTGTTCAGATAGTATTGTGGGTGCATATTTTGTGTGTGGTCAGGGTTCAGAGTCTTCTTTATCAAAATACATTTTCCTAATCATTTTGTCATAAGCAATCTTCTATTTTGGATGCTTCTCTGAATCTCTATAATACCTAGCAACAAAAAATTCGATAGAATTTGCATACATTAAAAATTAACTCATTTGATAGAAAAGAAACACATATGTTGTTGGTTGTAATTTTGGGAATTAATTAAGACATATTTGTAAGAGAAAACAGAGGGAAAAATCACTATTTTTTAACTATGAAAAATGACTGAGAAAAATAGTGAGAAAAACACAGCTATTGTATTGTCTACACAGTAAGACATATTTTGATTCTGAGATTGAAAATATGAAATATAAGTTCAATAACAAGTTGTCTTAAGATAAGATAATGGATAGAATTTTGGAGTTTCATTCTTGAACTTTGAGGATTGTAGGTATTGTCTGTTGAGAGGCACTTGTGAGAAAAGAGAGAAATAGAGAGACCCTATGTATCACTGTATCTTTTGTAAAAGGGGTTGGTGCTCCTTGAAATTGGTGTTTCAAAATGAGGGGTTGGTGCTCCTTGATTTGGTGCTCAGAAATCAGCCTATAAGGCATTGTTAAAAGTGGTTTTTCAAATATAGGCCTAAAAAGGTAGCAGTTTAGGAGTGGTTTTTCTACCCCAGGAGGGTTTTCCACTCGGCATATCTTGTGTCACTTTTATCATCTATGGTTCCTCTAATTTATTGTGTGAATTATTTCTTATGCAATGTTTCATTGTCATACTTCTCATTTCAGTTATATGTGATTGCATTCAATATATGGATGAGTTAATCATTGATAAATGAGAGCATAAATCTGTTTTGTTTCAATTTTAGTAAATTTGTTCAACTCAGTTCATGACATTGATTCACACCCCCCTCTCATTGTCTTTTTCACTCCAACAACTGGTATTAAAGCATAGGGTCCTCTGATAGGTCTAAACAATCATGGATTGATTCTGGTCTTGGAGTCTGTTTAAAATGTCTCAAGCTCATGAAGGCACATCTATGACTAGAGCTCCATTATTTGATGGAATAGATTATGTATTCTAGAAAATCAAAATGGAGACTTATCTAACTTCTATTGATCTCGATGTGTGGAGCATAGTGTTAACTGGGTACACTGTACCAACTGCATTGCCCACAACTTCCGATGAAAAGAAAAGATATGAAACCAATGCTAGAGAAAAACATGCTCTCTTGTGTGCATTGCAGTTCTACTAGGGAAATCTAGGTTAAAATTGAAACCATCTATCAAGGAAATGAAAAATTTAAATAGTCAGAAGTCCTTTCTCTAAAACATCAACTCGAGGAAATAAAAATGAGGGATGATGAAAAAGTAGCTGATTACTTCTTGAGAGTTGATGAAATTGTCAATTCTATGAAAGGTCTGGGAGAAGAAGTAAAAGAATTCGATGTTGTAACTAAGGTCATCAGAACCTTACCGACTAAATTTGAAGCTAAGGTCTCTACTCTAGAAGAAAAGAAACACTTTGACCAGCTTACCTTAGACAACCTACAAGGCACTCTGATTGCCTATGAAATGAGAATCAGTAAAAACAATTCCTCTACAAAAGAAAATGCCTTTAATACTGAAAGGAAAGAAAAAGATGAGGTTAGTGAATCAAAAAATTTTGATTCTAAAGAATACCATTTTTTTAGAAAGCTCAAAAAGGGGTCTGGAAAATATAAGAGAAAACTTCCCTTCAAGTGTTTTAACTATGGAAAAATAGGTCACTTTGCTGCAAAGTGCCCCTATGGTGATCTAAATAGTGACAATGAGAAATCTGAAAAAATTGCCTAAGAAAAAGGCCTATAGACCTAAATAAAAATTCAAAACTTCAAAAAGAAGAAGAGTTTGTTCAACAAAAATGAAACAGACACTGAATCTAAAGATTCTTTAGATGAAGAAGATGCAAACTTATTCATGGCTAAAATCATTCAGCAAGAAGATACTAACAACAATGATGCTGAAGATGGCGAAGTAGATCTAGAAGGTGAACTGAAATGTGCTTTAAAAGAGATTAGAAAAATAAAAAAACAAATGCTTGCTCAAGAACAAAATTCTACTCAAGCTCTTGCTCAAGAGAAAATTTCAAATCAAGAAATAGTCTCCTTGAAGACTCAACTTGAAGAAGCCAAGAGAGTTGAGGATTGTCTTCATATTGGTATAAGTCATAAAGATCAAGAAATTCAAAAACATGAACATGAAATTGTTGATCTTAGGAAAACTATTGAGAAGTATGAGAGTACTCTAAAACTGAATGACATGCTCAGTAAGCAGAAATTGAATAAGGACAAAACTGGTATTGGGTTCGTGAAGGGTGAGTGTTCATATGATAGTGCAAAGAAAAATGATGTTGCTGCAAACAAATGTTCTGAATCTAATCATCTTGATTATGATAAGAATCATGTTCATCCTTTTAGGAATAACAAAACATTATATAATCTCAACCTTTTCTTTTATGGGTACTATTTTTTCTGCAAAAGATTTGGCCACAAAGTGAGCTCTTGCAAGTTTATGAATCCTAGAACACCTAGATTTGGTCATAAGAAACACATTGGTTTTGCTAGATAGGTCAGATGCTTTAAATGCAATACCATGGGTCATTCTGCTAAGCAGTACAAAGCTGATCTGCAAAATAAACAACAAAAAACCAAAAAGGTTTGGAAACCTAAAAATGTCAAAAACATAAAAAAAAACTATGTTAGTTCAAAAAAAATTTCATTCCAAGAAAAAGGACTTATGGGTCTTGGATAGTGGTTGTTCTAACCACATGACTGGTGACAAAAAAAATTCATAAATCTTGAAGATTATGTAGGCGGGTATGTGAAGTTTGGTGACAATTCTGGTATACAAATCAAAGGTAGAGGTTTACTTCTTCTGAATGAGGAAACTCCTATCTACAATGTGTATTACGTAGAAATTCTAAAGCACAACCTTCTAAGTGTCAATAAAATTTGTGATAGTGGCTATCATGTTTTTTTCACTTCACAGGGATGTGAGATTAAAAATAAGCTTGGAAAGGCTATTGCTGCTGGAAGAAGGACTAAGGGAAATGTTTACAATATTCTTGACACATATGGTAATGAAAATAATCAAGGTATGTGTTTAATGATTCAAGTTGAAATTATTTTGTTGTGGCATAAGAGACTAGGTCACATTAACTTTGAAAATATGGTTAGGATCAACAAAAACCAAAATGTAAGAGGTTTGCTTGTCTTAAGAAAACTTGAAAATGCAGTTTGTAAAGAATGTCTCAAAGGCAAGAAAAAAAAGGTGAGCTTTAAATCTAAAGAACATTCTTCTACTAGGCCTCTACAACTTGTTCATACAAATTTATGTGGTCCTACAAGGACTAGATCTATCAATGGTGAGAAATATTTCATGTTATTTGTTGATAATTACTCTCGTATGGTATGGGTTACTTTTCTCAAGCATAAATCTGAAGCTTTTGAACATTTTAAAGTCTTTAGAAAAATGGTTGAAAGGGAGTCAGATTTAAAATTGAAATGTATGAGATCTGACAAAGGTGGTGAATTCACCTCACAAGAATTCATTGACTATTGTGAAAAACATGGCATAAAAAGACAATACGCTGCTGCCAGAACACCTCAACAAAATGGGGTTGTTGAGAGAAAGAACATAACTATAAAATCGATGGCAAGGACTATGTTGGATGAAGAAAAATTGCCAAACATGTACTGGAAAGAAGTTGTTCATACAACTATTTACATCTTGAACAAAGTACAAATCAGAGTGAAATCCAATTTCACTCCATATGAACTGTGGTATGGTAAATCTGCCTCAATTAAATACTTCAGAATATTTGGTTGTAAGTGTTTTATCAAGAGAGGTGATGATAATTTAGGTAGATTTCAATCAAAATTTGATGAAGGTATCTTTTTAGGATACTCCACTCACAACAAAGCCTATAAATGCTTTAATAATAGGCCGAATAAGATTATTGAATCTGTCAATGTCAAATTTGATGAAAATATGCTTTTAGATGTTGAACCTATGTAGGATGATGAGGAAGAAGAATTTGAACTTGAAATAAATTTAGAAGGCTTTGAAAGAACAAAGATTGAAGTTGAATCAACAAGTCCTAAACTTGCTAAAGAAAATTCTAAAAATGCTGAAACAAGTCCTGAAAATTGTGTGACAAAAACCCCTTCAAAATCTCTTGCTAGAAACCATCCTAAAGATCTGATTATTGGAGATAAATCTACAAGAGTTCAAACAAGAAGAAGAACTGCTAAATCTAATGAAAAATTTCATATAGCTGAGCTTACTGCTTTCTGTTTGGTTACTTAGTTTGAGCCAAAAAAAATTGATGAAGCTCTAACTGATGAATGTTGGCTTAATGCAATGTAGGAAGAAATTGATCAAATTGAGAAAAATAATACTTGGGAGTTAGTCCCAAGACCAGATGACAAAAATGTCATAGGGGGTAAATGGATATTCAGAAATAAACATGATTAAAATGGCCATGTTGTTCGCAACAAGGCTAGGTATGTCTGTAAAGGATATGCTTAGCAAGAAGGTATTGAATTTGGTGAAACCTTTGCACCTATAGCTAGACTTGAATCTATTAGAATATTCTTGGCTTATTTTGTTTTCAAGAACTTTACTGTATATCAAATGGATGTCAAAATTGCTTTTCTAAATGGTTATTTAGATGAATAAGTTTATATAGAACAACCTGAAGGGTTCATTTGCAAAAACAAGCCTAATCATGTTTACAAGGTAAAAAAGGCACTATATGGCCTAAAACAAGCTCTTAGAGCTTGGTACTTTAGACTGGATAATCATCTGATTTCAAAAGGTTTTATTAGAGGAGGTGTAGATAGAAATCTTTATGTTAAGATTGAAGGTTCTAATATTTTGGTTGTTGAAATCTATGTAGATGATACTATATTTGGATGTAACAATGCTGCTTTGAGTAAAAAATTCTCTCAGATTATGGAATCTGAGTTTGAAATGTCAATGTTGGAAGAACTAAATTTCTTTTTAGGTCTTCAAGTTTCTCAACTTGAAACTAGTATTTTTCTCTCAAACAATGTATGCAAGAGAGATGCTCAAGAAATTTCAAATGAATGAATGTCATCCAGTTAGCACTCTAATGGTTACAGGCTGCAAACTTAGCAAGGTTGATGATTCTCCCAATGTAAATCCAATTGACTATAGGTCAATGATTGGCAACTTGTTATATCTAACAACTTCTAGACCTGACATAATGTAGGCAGTTTGCATGGTTGCAAGATTTCAGTCATCTCCTAAGGAATCTCATATTAATGTTGTTAGAAGGATTCTTAAATATGTTCAGGGTACTCTTGATTATGGTCTTTGGTATCCTAGAAGCAATGATTTTTCATTAATTGCATATACTGATGTTGACTGGGCTGGTTTTTTGGATGATAGGAAAAGCACCAGTGGTGCTGCTTTCTTTCTTGGTGATCGATTAGTGGCATGGCACAACAAAAAACAAGAATTTGTTTCACTCTCCACTGTTGAAGCATAATATTTTTTTGCCACCTCTTGTTGTACTCAAGTAATTTGGATGTCATAAACTCTATTTGACATGGGTATTGAAGTTCCTAAACCTGTTTCTATTCCATGTGATAATACTAGTGTGATTAATGTCTCCAAAAATCTTGTTATGCACTCTCGCACTAAACACATTGCTATTAAATTTCACTTTCTTCATGAAAAGGTGTTGGCTAATGAGGTTTTTGTGCAATATGTTCCTAAACAAGCACAGGTAGCTGACATCTTCACTAAGCCTTTGGCTAAAGAGGTACTTGAAAGACTTCGGTCTATGTTGGGAGTTGTCTCTCAATCTTTGCTCTCTTAATACTCTATCTTGGTGTTAGGGGGATCTTGCCAGCTCTCTTAGAAGCTTATTGCTACTTCATTTGGTTTTCTATTTTCTACCCTATTGCTATATCTACAACTATTTCTATTCAGCTTCTTGGCATTTCACTATTTTTCCCTTTGTCCTTGTGACAAAAAGGGGGAGAATTATGAGCTTTTGGTTCTAGTTCAGTTTCTTGGTTTGATGGCTCAGTTTTTGCCATCAAGGAAAAAGGGGGAGTTTGTTGATATTTTTTCCTTGATGTCAAATTTGGTATTATGGCTCTCTAATCTTGGAAATTCATTGGTTCAACTATGGCATATTGGTCTATTTATATTATGGCATTCGGTATCTTGTTTATGGACAACATTATTGCTTTGCTTTGGTACTGATCAGGTTGAGCTTCATGTGCAGATAAAGATTATCTTGCTTATAGGTTTATATGGTATTGGCATGTTTAGATTTATGTGTTTACATGGCATTGATAAGGTTTTGAACAACATCATAGTTGTGTTTTTTTTTTCAGCCTCATAGAGGTAATGCTTATGGGCAACTTGGTTTTGGAATCATAATTGGAGTTGGCATTTAATATTAAGAAAACCCCATTAGGTTTCCTTAAACATTTGATAAATTTGATATTCTTTGCATGGGAGTATGATAAGTTGATATCAATTGGCATCTATTTAGGAAAAGGTATTAACATGGAAATTTTTATAATGATGTCTTGAAGCATTATTGTTGGCTCACTTACATTTTAAAATGACTTAGAAAGAAGTCATTTTTGGATCGGGTCTTATATTTTTTGATTCATTAGGCCTTAAGGCCAAAACAGGTATGAGGAAATAATTACAAAAATCACTTTGATGTGACTTGGCATCGACCCTTGGTAATAATGTTGTGTTTTTTAAGGTGGTCGGCATTTTCTTTGTTTGATCATTGGACATCGATTAAAGTTTATGTTATGATGAAGTTGATCGACGGTTTGTATGCATTTCAGAGGTAGTGAGATTGTCGGCATACTTGGCATTTTCTTGACCACAAATTTTAGAATGCATTATGATGTCTTTACTTATGTCTTTAGTCCTTTCGGACTTCAAACATGATTATGTTTTGGCTTGGGGTATCGAATGACTTGAAGAAAGATTAGGGAATTTTTTTTTATCATTCATTTTTGCTTAAGGGTTGGAACCCTAGCTTCGTCGCTACCATGGAAGTTATCTCTCAGCCGTTACTCTATCTTTCTATCTTACTACAACTTATGTGACAATGAATGGAGCTCTTTGTAAGATCCATGCCATGGTTGGTGGCTTTGTCAGCCATTTCTCTTTGGGTGAAGGCTCAAACTTGGAAGAAGTTTTGCTATTTTTTATTCTGCCAGGTTGGTAATTTCTTAATGACAGATCATCATGCACTCTTTCTTAGTTTTTATTCATTGATTCAGGTATCTCCTTCATCATTTTTTTTTCAAAGAGAATTATTGGTGTGTTCGAATTTGAAAAAGATAAACGGTTACTTATTTATCTCTATCAGAAAAGGCATGATTTAAGTTCGGTTTCAAAACTTTTTTAGGTTCTTGCAGTATATTTTTTTTGTTGTTTCTTGCAGCATGGAAATCGGTTTATGAAATTTCCATTACTATTGCATACGTTTTCTTTCTATCAGGAGTTTTGACATGCATTCTAAAAAATATATCATTCTTTTTTATGGATTCAGTGGTAGTTGTTCTTGGTCACTGGGTGGACAATAATCAGGATTTGGTTACGATTTGTAGTAGTGATATTCAAGGATTCTTTTGTTCCATTAAACTCCTTCAGATCTGATTTTTTTTTATTGGTGCATGCATTATATTGATTCTTGTTCAGATAGTATTGTGGGTGTATATTTTGTGTGTGGTTAGGGTTCAGAGTCTTCTTTCTCAAAATACATTTTCCTGACCATTCTGTCAGAAGCAATCTTCTATTTTGGATACTTCTCTAAATCTCTATAATACCTGGCAAAATTTTTTTTGACAAAAGTTGGATACATTAAAAATTACCTCATTTGATAGAAAAGAAACACATATGTTGTTGGTTGTAATTTTGGGAATTAATTAAGACATATTTGTAAGAGAAAACAAAGGGAAAAATCACTGTTTTTGAACTATGAAAAATGACTGAGAAACATGGTGAGAAAAACACAGCTATTGTATTGTCTACATAGTAAGACATGTTTTGATTCTAAGATTGAAAATATGAAATATAAGTTCAATAACAAGCTGTATCAAGATAAGATAATGGCTAGAATTTTGGAGGTTCATTCTTGAACTTTTAGGATTGTAGGTATTGTCTGTTGAGAGGCACTTGTGAGAAAAGAGAGAAATAGAGAGACCCTATGTATCATTGTATCTTTTGTAAAAGGGGTTGGTGCTCCTTGAAATTGGTGTTTCAAAATGAGGGGTTGGTGCTCCTTGAATTGGTGCCCAGAAATCAGCCTATAAGGCATTGTTAAAAGTGGTTTTTCAAATATAAGCCTAAAAAGGCAACAGTTTAGGAGTGGTTTTTCTACCCCAGGAGGGTTTTCCACTTGGCATATCTTATGTCACTTTGCTCATCTGTGGTTCCTCTAATTTATTGTGTGAATTCTTTATTATGAAATGTTTCACTATCATACTTCTCATTTTAGTTATATGCGATTGCATTCAATAAATGGACGAGTTAATCATTGATAAATGAGAGCATAAATCTGTTTTGTTTCAGTTTTAGTAAAATTTGTCAAATCAGTTCATGACACTGATCCCTCTCAGTGTCTTTTTCACTCCAACATTAAATCATTTATACCCACAGCTTTTGTGGGATATTCAAAAATTCTTTTGATCTCAATGTATGAAACAACAATGTTTATGCAATCTTGTATAAATTTTCATTACATAATGAATAAAAGACAACAATATTATGCAATTTGTGAAATTCTCTTCTGTTGTAAAATCTTGCATTTAATAAAATTGAATTTCCTTGGTTAGCATCCCTATTATGCAATGATTTAACTTAGCAGAAATGTTTGATACCCTTCACTTTTAAATAAAATCAATTGTTCCAGCTCTACCAAATTGAACTATAAGTAAAATTTTGGTAACAGTAATGTCCATGCATTCACTTAGTATATGGGCTTGTAAGTTTTTGAATGTTTCATCTATTTTATGTAGGACATCTTGCAAGTTTTGAAGGGTAGTGTATAAATAATGGGTCATGGATGGTTGATTAGTAATACTATAAGGAAGAGAGTTAGAAAACCCAAGATCCACAACGATTGTGTTATCGTGGGATGACATGAGTCTTGAACTTCTTCTCACTATGGTATTAGCAATAGGACACCAAAAACTCATGCAAAGGCTACTAAATGCGGGGTGAATGCAAATGCAATGTAAACTAATAAGAATGAAATGCTTATAACTGAAATTATGGAAAGTAAAACTGAAATGCAAAAGCAACAAACAAAAACTCATAAAATGAATTATAAATACCAGAAAATGCAGTGAAAAATATGCAAAGGGACTGATTCGCCCAAGGTGGCGAATGATTCTAGGTACTATTTTTTTTGAATTTTTTTAGTATTTTTGAAATGAATTTTATGCTTTTTATGTTTTTTTAATGTAGATTTGAGATTTGATTGATTTTCAATGAAATTAACTGCAATAATGCAAGATAAATGAGCTTTTCACTAATGCACAAATATAAATCCTAGAATGCAAATTAACCAATGCAAAATCTAATACAATGTTAATGCAAGCTAAATATATGATGTAAATGCACTCCAAATCAAAATTATGATGCTCTAAATGTAGGTTCACCAAAATGAAATGAAGAAAATTGTGTTCCTCTCTTTGGCTTCTAGGGTTTTGGACCTAAAAGGAGAAAGGTCAATTTTCTAACAATTCACTCAAGAACAAACCCTTGATATTTCAATGAAAAGGAGATTGAAATTTGGCAAAGGGACTGTTCTAGGGGATTGAATAATGTCAAATGAGGGGTTCACCACTGAGTGTAAACTTGGAAAAGACAATGAGTTGCAAAACACAGTGTGATGCAAAATGACCTAGAAAATACCTTAGAAATGCAAGTAAAACAAAATAGGAAAGAAAAATATGAATAGTGTGCACCTGGAAGATTGAAGAAGGAAGAATGAAGGTCTAGATCACTGAAAAATCTATTGCTAAATTTGACTAGGACTCACTCGCCAAGTTGGGAAAATCAATCCTATTTCTGGGAAAATGTACTAGAGCAGGTTTCAGCCAAAAGGGTATATAGAATTGTAAAAATCCTGATCAGGCCTATACAGTGTGACTCATTTGCCAATAGTGGCGAATTAGTCCACTTCTACTTTTTTGGAAGTTATAAAGTGGATTATGTCTCTCGGCCTGCTCTTCTCTTTTTGACAAGTTTCTGGATCCGAATTTGCAAGATACCACCTATAGGTCTTCTCCAAGCTTCTCCAAGGTTGAATGACAAATTTGAAAACTTTGGGGACTTGACAAATTTTTCCCAAATTTATTTTAAGTGACAAATCTACAACCTAGACTTGCAAATCACACACAAGAAGAGGGAAAACTGTTGTGGGGTTAGAGAATAGGGGTTTGCCTTGGTCAAACCCCTTGTTGGTAATTAAACCTTAAAATGAAAGAAAATGTAAAAGGAGAATGCTGAATGAACACAAGATAATATTGCAACTCACCAAACCCTAGCAATAAGGTGCTACAATTATGCTTGAAATGGCTACAATGGATGTGGTCTTTGATTCTTGCTTGATGTTGATATATCTTAAATGTAATGCTTGCTTGAATCATGAACTCTACATCACAATTGTTAGCACAATAAAAAACATGAAGAATACAATATTTGACATGATGATTGATGATCTTGAATGCTCTTGAATGCTTGATAATTTTCCCTTTAAATTCCTTGAACATGCTCTTGTGAACTCAATTTTCTATAAGGATCACTTGATTGCTTGTTAGGAGAAGATGATTGAAAAAACCTTGTATTTATACTCAATTATGCAAGAATTCTCAAAATTACAACACTACAAGCCGACATCAAATCTAGGAGAATAAGATCCTACCAAAAATTTGATATAAATTTGAATTTTTGTCACACAGGACTCAATGGGACCAAAAACCAAAAGTGTCTAGAAATGTGTGAAACCTACATCGGGGCCAAAAATATCTAGGTGGGAATCATTTGCCGAAGGTGTCGAATGAGTCCCAGACACTAAATCTCAGCCACTCAATCCAGGAACACCTAAATTATGATTGGTCAATGATTGGTGTTGGGATTTATGCTCTTGAAGGTTATGTATATGCTCAATTCAAGTTTCACATGATTTGGTGCACCACAAGTGTTTTTGTAGATGACAATGTGTTGTCTATGTTTTTCCAACCTATTAGGTTGGTTTGTCAATGTTCAAATGACCCATGTCAGCAAGTACTTGCTCATATTTGGGTAAAGAGGTTATGGGATGCATTATGGAGTCTCATTGTGTTCATTGAATGATTTACAAGATGGTATGTGAGCCTCCCCTATACTGTAGTATTCTTGGAATCAATATTTTTGGGTATGAAGTGTTTGTGCTAGAGTAAAATATTTGAAATAATAAAAGGATTGCAGAGAAGTGTTTTTACAAGTCATATCATTATGTTGGAGTGATCCACATGAAGTTTCTTGATCTCTCTGGTATTACCTTGGTTTGGAGTTGATGCATGGCAGTTTACATGCTTGTCGGGATGACTTGACATTTTGTGTTGCTTGCACCAAGTTTTTGGATATGTGCACTAATTTTGAAGGTGTGTTATATGGAAAATAGGTCCTAAATATCTTCCAGCTTGAACCGCATGCAATTTTCTTCTAATGCAAATTTTTTTGGAAGTGGAATTGTTGTGATCAAAGTATATCTCATATTGTATGTTTGTAAGTGACAAGGAGAAACTTTTTAAAGATTGCAAAGGACACAAATAGAAGATCAAAGATTTTGAGAAAGTGTGTGAGTGTGTTACAAGTGTTTTGAGCAGAAAATGTGTGAATACTTGAATCTGTGGAATCTCTCTTAATAATGAAATATGGTAAAGATTAGTTTTGAGTGTTTGGTAGTGTGTGTATATGAAACTACAAATAAGTATGTGTGAATGCAAATGAAAAGGTGTGTTGAAGGTGTAAGGCCTTTCTAATGTTTAGTCCATTTGGTGTATGAGTAGACACACAATTTAGAGGATAGGTTCCTAACTAAATAGTTCATCAAACCCTCACAAAGGCTTCATAAGCTTTTGATGATGTTGGCACTGTATGTGCACTCATGGACTCTAAACAACCTATATCAGTGAGTATAGGTAGTTCACATATGTACAAAAAATAGTAATGGTTGGAAAAAGGAAATAAAGTGTTAACTTGCAAAACAAAGGAAATAACTTAATCTACTAATTATGCTATTAGTACCTTCAGTTTAATATTGTGACTGTTAACTACTAAATCTGAACCACTAATTCTAACTCTTAACTGCTTAAATTCTTAACTTCTTCGGAGAACAACTCAAGGAAACATTACAAAATGAAATTAATGATACAAGATATCATTCACATGGATATAATTGAAAGATCTTAAATGAATGTAGTAATATAACATCTAGTCTAATAACAAAAATAAGGTGGGTGAACAGTATCTTGAGTGGCCCTTTCTCGAGTTGTGCCCATAAGGGAAATCAAATATACACTACTAAATCAACCAATCATGATAGTAAGCTAAAAACTCCTTTATTGTATAGAAACTGAACTCTTACAGTATGACATTAATCTTCAATAGATTTCCATTGCAACTTAATTAACAAAAGAACTAATGAAGTATTGTTTGATAAAACAAAAACTGGAACGAACAACTATATCCTGAACTAGATTTGTTTCTCAACCACCAATCCCAATATATAGGCGCGAGAGGAGTTTTATTCACACAAGGAATAAAAATAGAATTTAAATGCACATTTCCACTCTCCCTCGAGAATAGGGAAAGGACTAGTCTTTGCAACTAAAAACCATAATTAAAAGAGATAGAAGAGGAGAAGTAGAACTAAAAAATTTCCCTAATAGTTTGACAAAGACATGCTCTTTGAAAACTCACATCATGGTATCCTTATCAAAGTAGACTCCTTCTTCCTCTTGTTATCTTAATTGGTGATCTGGTGACTCATGATTGACCATTTCAATGGTTTTCCTTCATAACTTTTTATAACTTTCATGTTTTCATTATTTTGGATTCTCCCCTGCATCCTACCTGTGGTCCTTTGTTGCAGGCTGGGCACTCTAGTTGCTGTGAGCTACATTTCTTTTGGCCACAAGAGGTTAACTTCATCTAAATAATACACATCATTAAAAACCATGATTTAAACATAGAATCATACTAAATTTCATAAACATTCACAGATACAAGTACCATCATATCATAATTATATTTCCACATATTAAAGTCTGGTTTAAGATGCATGAAAGATATAAAAGATATATAAGTTTCAATATTGTTTGTGAATTTATTAGCTTGAAATAATAAAAGACATAAAATAAATAGAAGAAAATTAGCTATTATCTTGTCCTCATTCAAATTTTAAGGTCAGAGGTTATATTGTAGAGCTATTTCCTTGAAATATGCTACAATGTCAACTCCCTTTGTTTGTCTTAGATAGTAGCCTTGATAATATGAAAGCTTTGCCAACCTGATATTCTCTATTACATCCTCTTCCCCATGATTCTTCCATATCCAAGGTGGTACTGAAAAGAGGATGTTAGAATCAAACATGCTTTGATACCATGTTAGAATTGGCTATGGATGCCAAGATCTATGGACCAAATAGAAAGCACAAAGAAGAGAGAAAATAATATGACAAGAATAAACTATATTCAATGTCAATGATATGATTCAATGTGTATACAAATGAAGTAGAGACCCCTTGGTTATATAGCCAAGGTGAGAACATAGGAGTGCATAAGATTATGACAAGTGTCGTAATCTTATGACATGAGACAACAATGAAAAGCTATCACTCCACCTAAAGTGGAAAGGTGATAATGTGATAACCACCAAAAATAGTGGATCTACAACAAAAGGTGGAAACCTAATCACATGATATGTCCATGAAAGGTGGAGGTGATAAAGTAATAAGAAGATAAGTCCACCAAAGGTGGAAATTCTCCAACAACTCCTATGTGGTCCCTAAGTAAACTTAACTAAGGTGTAATTATGACCTAGGACAAGGTACAAAACATTTAATTACACCAACAGAGGAGAATGGGTGGATGAAAGGTAAGTGGAAACCATCTAATTCCATTATCTCCGATAATATCTATGTATTTATTTGATCTTCTGAAAATGGCTACAAAATTATATAGTGAGTGTGGCTCCTTTTTCTTCAACTTAGGGGTTAGCTCTTCCTATATCTTATGTACAAAATTGAAGGCTTGGTTAATGGGTCCTATAGCTTGTTGCTTTATCCTTATATAATAATGTTCCTAATACTCATTATATTTCTTCCTACACCTTTGTAATCCAGGAGCTCTGACCATTGATCTATGACTGCATTGGGATTCACTAACTCTTTTCGAAGATGCAAAGAAATAGATTTTTCCTTTTAATTCTATTCTTGTAAAATTTCACCCCTTTTTTGTTCATTTTTGATGTAGGAGACCAAAGATCTAATTTTTAGGTCTCCCACAAATATTAGTGGATTCCATTCAGTCTCATCTAAGAGAACAAAGTTATGCAAATAAAACTCACATAACTTGTCTTGCATGTCTGGTGTAGAATCAAAGAAAGTATCTAAAAACACAAATTTATTATTCATAAAAATTGGCAAATCACTAATCAACTAACTGAACTGAAAATAAAAATACATTTCCTTCAAAAATAATGCATAGACTTTGATAGGTGGTTTGCATTTTAGTAACTGTGTAGTCTTTGTCTTCTATTTCTCCAATTCTCACTTTTAGTCTTTTTTACTTATGTCTATTTCTATTCAAGTGCCCTGGTGTGTTTGGATATCAATTCAACTTTTTCTTTCTCCTTGTCCTTCTTCTTTTAAGAGAAATTTTTGGTTCTCTTCCATAATTCCACATCCAAGGACACCACAATTGGCCTAGTGGGGGTTCTCACTTGAGGAATAAGGCCTTGATATATTGGTTCTTTGTTTCCTACTTCAACCATAGAAAGTTGTGCAAGTACCTCCAATTTGGACCCATGCTCAAATTTATAGAGCTTCTCATCTAATTCCTTGATTTTTTCATCCCTTTCACTATCCCTTTGCTGATGCATCCTTACCAATTCTTCCAATTTCTTTATTCTCTCCATGGCTTCTTACAATTCTTTACCAATATTTCCTTATATAAAAATCTCTTCATCCTTTTATAAGAATTGTTCATCCCTTGTTGCACTTGTGTGTTCAAAACCCTCTGAATCACGACTCTTTGGGGATCTCCTTCTCATTTTATTTACTACAAAATATCCTCTGAATTAGATTCAAAGGTACTTGTATAGTACCAAGATTGTGCAACTGATGTATTTACATTTCTAGGGGAATTTTTATTTATATTTTCATGGGAATTCCCCTCTAATTCTTTAACTGTCTCAACCATCACAAAATCCCCCTCTTCCATATTTTTAACTAACCCTCTCATGACCCCCTTTTTCTTTAGGAAATGTGATCACCTCTTGGGTATCTTCTACCATTTTGCAGGTGCAAAAGAGGAAGGTCCACTTTTTCTTTTCTTGGATTTTTGTGTTTTTCCAAAATAGGGGTTTCTCCCTTGTCCCCTGCTACGGGTTGCTAAAAAAAGGCTATAGGTTGAGTTTCGTGCAAGCCCTGCTCCTTTACCTTTCCCATATTGTGGGTAGGTGACACAAGAAGGGAGTTAGCGGGTATTTAAATTTTTGAAATAGTAGGTTCATCCACTACTTTTGGGATAGAACGTTCTTCGAGGATACTGTTGATATTATTAAAATTGAGAAAAAATTCCCAAAAAACATGTGGAAAATGAGTCCTAAGAATACTTTTTATCAATAATGTGACAAAAAAATAGATAATGTTGTATTATTCATTTTTCTCTTATGCTCAAATGCCATTATTTTTAACAAATTACATAATAAATTTGAAACATTCACATGCGTACCATGGTGAAGGTGAATCAACGGTTTAAAAGGAATTGTATACAATAAATATTTTATGTCATCACATGTTAAATACTTAACTATGTAGGAAGCAAATGAAGCCAAAATCCAAGGTAAAGAAAATAATTTAGTACCTTGAGAAGAGGAGTCTAGATTTTCTCCTAGCTGCTTGAATTCATTCTTGACAACAATAGCATCTACCCTAACTAGAACTATTCTCCTTCACATGGTAATCTAGATACTTTAACTATGGAAGATTTTGATGCATCCACCCTTAAGCCTCTCACTATTGCTTCATCGTTCTATAATGTGGCAACAAACTATTGAGTCATGACCTCATTAAGCTCTATGAGCTTCAAAAATTACTCCAACCATCTAGCTTGTTGAAAAATGGGTAATACTAGCCTGCAATATAATAGATAGTTATGTGTTGCTAGTTCTCGACATATTATGTCACCACCCATGATAGTTCTCTAATATTCTATAGTTTATTAATTCTCAATTCTTTTTATTCTTGTTCAATTTATATCTACCACTCAAACTAGACCACTTCAACTTATGTTTGTATCTTGTAACCTCTCAATTCAACTACCTCAAACCCTTTTTCTCTCCTCTAATCTTGTTTTGTTTGAAAATAGAGGAAAATAAAATAGAAAAAATCTTTTCAAAGTGTTCCATTTTTTAAAATCAAGAAAATAAAGAATACCTTCCCCCCAACTAATGATACTAACTTTCCTCACTTAGTGGTATAGTTGTGGCAGCGGGTTAATAATAAACTATGTTAATTATGATAAGTTAATGTGTACCTATAGGAATTTGAAGTGAAACTCAACTCTCGTTAAGGAACCGATGACTTCCTGTAGCATTATTTGAAGTTACTTGTCTTGATTTTAATGTTCATGCAGTAGTAATTTGAAATGAATGAAAACATATGTATAACACAAAAAATGATGGATTGAAAAAGGTTATGGAATGTATGGAATAGGTGAGTTGAGATTTATTGCATGGTACATGGTAATCATACAAGGTGGTAAGATTTCTACGTGTGAATGGATGTAAGAAGTTCCATGTAATGAAATAAAATATGTATGGATGTATGTATGGAGAGATAGGATATGAAATGATAAATATGCAATTTTTGAACCCCAATCCTATACCTGCACAAAGACAAGAAGCAAACACAATAGTAAGCTCATATGCAAGATAAAACAAGGATTCCCCATGAAATCCATTTACAATGCTCAAAATAGGAAAATGAAGAAACAAAACATAAAAAGAAATGAAATCCTAAATAAGCATGCAAACTCTTGATCCCATGGGGGAATTGGTGCCAATTGGTATGTCAAAATTGACCCTTTCCCAACTCCTTTGTTGAAATGTTGATGAATTGTGGATGATTGAATCTCCTTGATGATATTTTTGCATAACCTTGCTATGAAATCATGAAAATGATGAACAATTGCTATGAAATAGGCAAAATTAGCTCTCAATGTGAAGAGAGTAACTTTGCTCAAATTGTGAATGATAGAATGAGAGGAAGAGTCTCTCATTTATAGATTTCAAGATTGGAAGAATGAGTGAAATTGAGGAATGTGGGATCATTCAACATCCAATGGCCAAGTGCCACTTGTCAAGATGTGAATGGTTGAAGGTTGTGCACATTTTGGCCAATGTGCATGATAAATGCTAGTAGGTGGAATTTGAAATTGAGGAAATGACATGTGAGAGAGGAAAAGGAATGAAATAAATGCCACTTGGCTCAATGCACAAGGACATGTAAGAGGAGTGAATGCTTTGTTGGAAGGAAAAATCCACTTGGATTTTGAATTCAAATTTGAAGGAATATTCCTCCTTTATTCCATGTTGAGAGAAAATAGACAATTTAATAAATCAAAGTAATTGATTTATTGTGCAAGTTGCATTCTCTAGAGAATGTGACATGGATTAAAATTAAATTAATCAAAGTTTGATTAATTTAATGAAGAATTTAGGAGACATGACAATTTAGACTTAAATTTGATTTAAATCATAATTGAGAGGAAAGGTTTAATTAAATAAATGTTTTGATTTATTTAACCAAAGGGGATAATGTTAGATTAAATTAAATAATGTTTAATTTATTCAATTTAATTAGAGGACTTTAGGGATTTAATCAAATAAGATGAATTATTTAATTAAAGAGGGATAGGGGATTAATTAAATTAACTTGATTAATTTAATCAACAGGGGAGAAAGACCTAATTAGATAAATAATGATTTATCTAATTAAGAGATGAAAAGTGATGATAAGCTAAGAGTATGATTCAGGAAGAAACGACGTTAGTAATCGGGATCAAGTGCGTTGGTCAATTTTCCATGTCTACATTTTTCCCCTCTCTAAAGCAATGCACTTGTTGTATTGGTTCAAAGAATAAACTGTTGTGATCAAAGTTTAAAATTTGTCAATTTTTTTGAATGCCCCACTACTGCCCCAGCGGAAGGATTATGCTAGTATATTGCCCCCTCGAGAGATCGGACAAAATTTTTGATTTTTTGGATGATCTCGCGAAAAAAGAGGACAAGGTGCCCGACAGGTCCAAAAGTGCCCCAAGATGTCAAAAAACACGTTCAAATTCCAAAAAAGATGCAACATGGCCCTCAACTAAACAAAAACAGGATCGGGGGACCAAAACCCTAACTGGATGGTCAAATTAGTTCAAAAAACCTAATTTGGAGGCTTCAATAGACCCTGAGGGGTCACTTTCAATACATTTTCATACTTAGCCTTTAGAATTTTTTTGCACTTTAAGCTCTGAGTCCCAACCGAGATGGTGCAATGACAGCTTCCCAAGCACGTGTTGGAGAGGGTATGAGTGCACCAAGGACCAGTCGATGCAGGACCCGTGGTATGTACCCCTATCCCCACTTTTATTTTTTTGATTTACATGCATTAAATAGGGTTTAGTTCAACCTTAGATCAAGCGGTGCTATATAGCACCGCTGAAAATGTTCAATCGGTGCCGCATGGCCTCAAATAGCACCACATATGAAAATAGCGCCACCATGGGCCAGTTAGCTGGTTCCGTCCAAACTCCGCTGCATATGCAAATTTGACTACGTGACGCAGATTGAAACTAGGGTTTTGGGACAAAGTCAACCGGATGTGCAAATAGTGTCACGCGATGCACTTTGGAGTTTAGAATTTGGAAAACTCTACCGCGGCAACGCAATTTAGAACTTTACAAACTACACAACATTTGCAAACAATGCTTCATTTGCAATTTCAAATTCCCAAAGCCAATGCGAGAGGTAGATTTTTTTATGAGACTTGACGCGACGGTTTCTCTTGTGCAGGAGGACCTTGACATAATTCACTCGATGGAGCACAGATCGTCGGTGCTCCATAGATTGTAGGGTATGCATGTGTACCTTCAGGAACAACTTGGTATTCTTGGCGTTTGGTTCATTACGTGCGTTCCTCCTGTTCAGACGCACCTGGGTATGATGGCATCCTTGCCTGAGTGGTGGCACAGTGATACCTCCTCTTTCAATATTCCTATTGATGAGGCCACCATCACACTCGAGTAAATCTAGCGCATCCTCTGATTGCCTATCCATGAAGCCAGAGTGATTTATGATCCAAATTCTGGTAGGAATGCATGCTTTGATGTGATGGGTTTTGATGAGATATGTTTGTCGTATGGATAGATTGACTTGGAGTGATACTGAGGTATAGCACCTAACTATAGGTTGATCGTTGTAGCCATAATTTCTGGTCTTGTGACATCAGATTGATGGGGCTGGCACTTCAGTCCAGGCTAGGGACTGGCATGGGAGCGAATGGTCATCCATCGGGAGTGTTTTGCTTGGGGGCCAATGATGCTAGCTTCGATATACAGGGATCTACATGAGTTTGCATACCTAGATAGCCGGGCTCTTACGGTCGGAGTTACTTTGCTGCATATCTAGGCATGGGAGTAGATTCCAGTGCTCTGTCCAGATGTCACACCAATTATTCTTGATATTGATGACCCCATTGTCTGGCGGTATGGTGGGGCACAAATCCACTTCACTCATACTGGCACAGGTGGCATCACCCATTAGTGATAGGCTCTTGATGAGATGAGAGAGTTCATTTGGAGGCCTTGGACGGGCATAGTCCCATGGTACGATGATATAGAGCAACTGTGTTTTCGCTCGACAGGACAAATGGATGCAGGGTCGAGAGCATTCTATGATAGAGTGGTACCTTCCAAATAGTGTGGCCCAATAGTTCAATGAGATTCAGGACAAGTTGAATGATTAGTACATGGCGATCTTCACCCGTAGCACAAGAGAGACAGCATGGGGCCAGTCCATCCCAACAGTGGGGGCAGTGTCCTTGTTTAGACAGCTAGTGGCCAGGCCGTGGCCATATGATCAAGGGTCGGTAGATGCAGGAGTGACCCAGGCATATAGAGATTGGTTTAGGCCTCCATTGAGATTGACAGTTCTAGGTGTAGCACTCCCACGACAGAGGCCTAGAGGCAGGTCAGCTAACAGGGGCAGAGGATAGGGAGGCAGAGGTGGACCACCTCCTCATTAGACACCCCCTAGAGATCAGGCTCATCGCACACCTCCATGGGTAGGGATATAGAATGATCAGCCTAGAGATGGGGATAGAGTAGTCCCATAGTAGTAGCCACTAGGCTAGCCAGATCACAGAGATGCATTGATCCAATAGTTGCAGGGTCAGATTCAGATATTGACTACGGAGAGAGATCAAGCTCAACAGTAGGTTTTGATAGTCACTGCTAAGAGGGACAAGGCTCGATTTGAGAGGGATTAGGAGGTTGGCCAGAGGTGACAGTTGGAGAGTACAACTTCATCATCCTAGGGTCAATCAGTTTCTTTGTGAGCTTACAAAGAGGTAGTCAGAGAGGCTGAGTACTATCGGTAGCATTATAGATAGGCGGTGCCAGCAGCAGGCCGGGTGCCAAACTTCTCTTAGCAGACAGGGATGAGGCCGCCAAAGGATCACGGTGATAGAACAGAGGGTGAGGGGCATAGCCAGTAGGGCTAGCCCTTTGATCATAGGCATTTTTCCATTTTTGATTCATGGGCTCTGATTATTGCCCCTATTGTATCATGTATTTTGATGTATACTTGATCTGATTTTGTACCATGAAAATTGTATATTTTTGATGATATATATGAGATGGTTTGATTTATTATATGTCCTACAATGTATGATGCATGGATTCACTTTAATTTCCTATGAGATGTTATGAAATGCTTCTATTTTATGCTCATGCGATATGATATATGGTTCTACATGATGATTATGGATGCATTTCTTTTTGTACTTTTCTATGCATTTTGATGACAATCATATGGATGTAATGCATGCTAATGATTATGATTCAAATGATATGCAAGTGATTATGATAATGGATGCTAATGATTTCTATTATGTTCTTAATGATTTGTGTAATGTAATGTAATGATTTCTTAAGATGTTTAGAATAACAAATCTATATTATTCTTCATAACTTAAGATTATGATAATGTGAGATGATATGATGTGGTATGATCTATATGATATGATATGTAATTATGCTGATGATTTTATGGATGCAGGGTGAATGCATTAGCGATGTTTTGATTAACTGTTATGGTACCATGCTATTATGGAAAGAAGATAGAAGAAAAGAGATCCAATCAAGTGTACATTATGAATGATGTTGATGATGATGATTTTCTTACCAGGAGTCAGGATTTTTAAAGGGCCAATTACTTTATGTTTGATAACACACATAGGTACGATGCATCAAGGTATAAAGAAATAGGATGACATTGTACCTAGTGTGATGGAATTTGACTCGACAATTAGATAGGAGTATTCGTGTTCACACTTAGCATATGGAACCTTTTTCAGGATGTAGTTCAGATATTCTAAACATCTCAGGCCAAAACATAGGAAGGCAACCTAAAACACCCTTCCTACAAACCAAACAAAGCATGCATGACTAAGTTATTTTACAAGAGTATCCCATAAGCACAGCAGATAAAAAAGATAATGATCATTTCCCCATTCCTTTCTCTCTAAACCTATTTTGTCTAGGCATCATCGAGAGGTCCTTGGAATGAGCGCAAAATAAGATGTCACAAAGACCAAGGAAAAAAGTAAATAAACAAGCTAATGTTCTTCATACCGCTATCCAACGCTAAACTACTGCGAAGTGCTTGATGCTTATGTCCATCATGGGAAGGATACATCCTAGGACATGTTGTGATTAGGGTTTTGGTGCGACTGATTGGGTGATAAGCTATTGATACTCTGAGTTGATTAACTTGCTTGCTTACTGACCTAGACTTGAGACTTTGGCAATTAGGGTGTTCACTTTGGAACCACTAGACTTGCTTCCGACTGACCCATCAAAGGATGAAGGTGATGATTGATTTATTAGGAATGAGACTACCACGAGTGAAAGCAAGATGAGATGGTTGCACCATTTTGGGTTTTTCAAATATTTTGAGGCTGTTTTGATTTTTTGATTTTTTAATTTTTTGGTATTTTTGAGATTTATGATAAAGCTGCTAACTTAAAGACCTATCCTAGGCATCTTGGGGGCTGATCCATAGATTATCTTTTCCTACGTTATATATGTAGAGACCACGTAGTTCAACTGGTGACAGACTTAACTCAATGATGAGATAGATGGGCAAACAGATTGCCATTTCTACTATGACAGACACCTAAAGAACTAACCTAGGATGTCTTGGGGGATGATCAAAGATCAACTTTTCCTACATTCAAGCTCAAAGACAATGTATTTTGAAAAGACGGTAGACCGACAAGACTTAATGATGAATTTTTTGAAATTTTTTCAGATTTTTCCGATGTTTTGGATTGTTTTGGATTTTGTCATGTTTTTGGATTTTTGATTTTTTGCTTTCAAGGAATATCACAAGAATATACATGAATCTGATCCGATTTAGGTATAGGAACATGCCCCTAGAGTGATGCTACAGACTACTTTGATAGAGGCAGGACAAACTGACCTTAGGAATATGCCAAGTAGTACTAGGGTGGAACATGATACAAGCACAAGATTAATCTATGGTATAGATGGAATGTAATGGATGGATAGTACCTTATTTATGCTTGGCACCTATTTTCTAGGTTTTCACCAAAGTACTTGCCCAAAGTGCCACCGAAGTGGTTTTCACTAGAGGACGATTTTTTTCTTTACTGTTTTCAATCCTTTTTCTGATATTTTTGGGTTTTGCATTTTTTTTTTTTTTGTCACCAAGACACCTATTTGCTAGGTTTTCATCAGGGTAACCATTTTTTCAAGACATTTTTCTTCTTTTTTGTATTTTTTGGTTTTATACCTTGCAAGTTTTTAGGCATAAAACTTTTTGAGATGACAGTTGTTCAGGGGCTCCTATAGAGGCTCGCCCTCTAGTGTTGATAACTGATATGCCCCTGATTTATAGCTTCTTGTAATGATGAAAGGTCCCAACCAATTGGGCTCAAATTTTCCTTTTCTTTTTGGATTTGGCACATTCTTCTGATTTTCTTTTAGCACAAGTTCGGCAACTTGGAAGGTGTATCTCCTGATCTTCTTGTTGTAGTTGTGTTTTAGGCAGTTCTGATAGACTTGTAAATGGTTGAGAGCATCCATGCACCTTTCATCTAATAATTCCAACTCATTTAACCTTAAGACCTTATATTCCTCATCTGTAATGTGGTTTTGCAATGATATTCTTAATGATGGGAGCTCGATCTCAATTGGGAGGATGGCTTTTGATCCGTAGACCAGGGAGAATGGGGTGGCACCTATTGGAATGCAAATGTTGGTGTGGTAGGCCCATAAGGTGAGATTTAGTTGCAGATGCTAGTCATGACCAGAGTCATTGATTATTTTCTTAAGGATTTTCAAGATAGTTTTATTAGTGGCTTCTACTTGGCCATTGCCTTGGGGATAGTATGGAGTGGAAAAGCGATCTTGGATGTGGAATTTGTGGCATAGATCACAAACATCCTAATTTTTTAAATGTTTTCCATTATCAGAGATAATGGATTGAGGGACACCATATCGACAACTGAGATAGTTTAGGATGAACTTGGATATCTGCTATCTGGTTATATAGGTCATGGGAATTACTTCGACCCACTTGGTAAAGTACTTCATGGTGGTGATGATGAATTTGTGTCCATTGGATGAGGTGGGTGTGATTTTGCCTATGAGATCAAGCCCCCACTACGAAAAGGACCAAGTGTAACAATAGGATGAAGCTCTTGAATTGGTGCATGAATAAGGTCTCCATGCTGTTGGCATTGTAAACACTTTCTGACAAAGTCATGTGCCTCTCTTTCCATTGTTGACCAGTAGTACCCAGTTCTTAGCAACGTCTTGGCCAAGGTCATACCACTTGAGTGTGAACCACAAGTGCCATTTTCAACCTCAGTCAGAGAAGACAGGGCTTCCTTAGGATTTAAGCAACGTAATAGCATTCTGTCAATGCTCCTATGATAGAGGGTTTCTCCTAGGATGACAAAATGTGAGGACCTTTTGACAAAGGCTCGTTTAAGGCTTGGGGTAATTTCACCTGGGAGGTATAGATGTCATGATACCAAGGATCACCGGGACCAATGAGTTTGCATACATATTATGAATTTGGTACCTTGAATGTGGGTACGAGAAGCTGCTCTACCAAGAATTCATGTTTTGAGACATTGTGAGGGATATCTAGTAAGGATCCAATTATTGTCATGGCATCAACTGCTCTGTTGTTAGCCCTTGGTATCTGCTCAATGGTGATATCAATGAATGATTCTTTGAGGCTCTCTACTAACTTCTTGTATGGTGTCAGCTTATCATCCTTAGTTTGGTATTTGCCATTGACTTGGTTGATAATAAGCTGTGAATCTCCATAAATTTCTAAAGCCATGATCCTCCAGTGTGCTGCAATCTTGAGACCTATGGTTAAATCTTCGTACTCCACAATGTTGTTAGTGCAGGGGAATGCCAATCCCCTTGTGGGGTGATGAAGAAAACATCGGATCCTGATCCATGTTGTGTGTGTGAGCCATCAAAGTAGAGTTTCCAGTGATTGGCTATGCTGAGATTAAAGATGGATTCATCTAGAAACTGTGATATGAGTGGATTCTCTGAATAGATTGGAGCTTTTTCTAGTTGGTCTGCAATCACCTACCCCTTGATAGCCTTGCACTCTACATATTCAATGTCATTTTTTTTCAGTATCATGACCCACTTGGCTATTCATCCTATGAGAGTGGCCTTAGAGAGTAGGTATTTCAGTGGATCTATCTTTGCAATCAGCTTGATTTGATGAGCCAGCATGTAGTGTCTAAATTTTTGGGCTGCAAACACAACTTCTAGGCAAGATTTTTCTATTGGTGTGTAATTGAGCTCATGCCCTACCATTGTCCTGTTGATGTAGTATATTGCTATCTCTCTTCCATTTTCATCAGGTTGAGCTAGTAAAGCACTGAGAGCTGCCATGGTTGCTAAAATGTATAGGATCAGTGGTTTTCCTGGAGTAGGTGGCATTAACATTGGTGGTGTGAGTAGATATTCTTTGATTTTACTAAATGTCTAATCACACTTGTCATCCCACTTTTATGCTACTCCCTTTTGGAGTAAATGAGAATACAGGATCTTTTTATCTACCAGCTGTGCTACGAATCTGCGGATGGATTGGAGCCTTCCCTGTAGGCCTCTGAGTTGTTTTAGGGTCCTAGGTGCTTCCATTTCGAGGATCACCTTGACTTTGGTGGTATATACTTCTATTCCTCTTATTGATACTATATATCCCAGGATTTCACCTGATTGCACCCCAAAGACGCATTTCTTGGGGTTAAGTCTAACCTTTTATTTTTCCTGTTTGTCAAAGATAGCACTTAGAGATACTATATGATCTTGTCTTTTCCTTGACTTGGCCAATATATCATCCACATAATCTTCCATAGTTTTTTGAATCATGTCATGAAAAATTAGTGTCATTTCCCTTTGATATGTCACTCCTGCATTCTTTAACCCAAATGGTATCATGTTCCAATAGTAGGTGCCCCATAGACAAGTAAATGTTGTTTTATGTTGGCCTTCCTTTGCGACCCTAATCTGGTTATAACCTAAGAAGCCATCCATCAGTTATAGCATCTCGTGTCCAAATGTCATGTCCAATATCATACCAATGTTGGGTAGTGGAAAATTATCCTTAGGACATGCTTTGTTTAGGTCTCTGAAATCAGTGCAGATACGGATGACCCCATTTGGCTTTGAAACTAGCACAAGACTGGACACCCATTCTGGATAATCAATTGGGTGTATAAAGCCAACATCCAGGAGTTTTTGTAATTCTACCTTGACTAGCAAGGCTATCTGAGAGTGCATATTTCTCAACTTCTGTCTTATTGGCTTTTCCCTTGGGTAGACAGCTAAATGATGAACCACGACTTTCAGATCGAGACCCGACATGTCAGCATAGGTCCATGCAAAGTTCACCTTTCTTTCTCTTATAAATGAAGCCAACAATTCTTGTTCTTCTGTTAGAATTGATTTAAGATAGAAGGTGATATGTGGTGTTTCTTCTATTCCCAGATTGACATGATTGCATTGTTCCGCCAAGACTATTGATTTCTCTTGATGAAGTGCAATAGGGGTAGATTGAATCCTTCATCCTCCAGCACCTTAGAGAGGTTTTCACTATTGGATGCGTCCTTTATTTTTACTATTCTATGGTTAGAGAGTACCACAGTGTGGTTTTCACTCAATGATCCTGAGCTTATTCTCATTCTTTTTCTTTTGTGACTGAAGGACTCAATCGTCTCCCCATAATATGCCTATGTGTCTAGTGTGATGTCGAACCCAACCTTGTGATCTCTATATGGTATTGTATCTCTTAGTCCCATGAATTCTGAGACAGCCTCATCATTTTTGAATGTCTCTAGAATTGGTGGTCCTTGTTGGTCATAATCGATGAGTTGAGGGTAAACTAGGTTTATCTTATGGGGCTAGTGGTCTGACTCGAAAGATGATGCACTAATTATGAGTAAGGAGGAGTCCTAAAAAAGCATGGGAAGGCCTGTTATGGTATCCTCATCATCACTACTACTACAGAACTCGGTTATGTTGAAGGTGAAATTATCTAGGGGTGGACCTGTTGATACGGGTAGTTGAAGAGTGGTTGTCGACAACTGAGGATGAGACCTAACTACTCTACTAGGGGTACCTCTTCCACGTACGGTTATACTCAGAGGGGTGCATCCAAGGTCAAGATTTCTCATTCGTCTTTCTACAATGATGGGCTCCAGTCGTCCATCACTGTTCCTTCCAAGGCTTTCATTTCTATTGTAGCCCATACCAAGCATTATTTGCAATCCTCTACTAGCTTCATCCATGGGTAGGGCGGGTGTGGGTCTTTCATCTTGGTATAGTGTGCTTGAAATGTCTCTTTTGTCCACATTTTCCTGACTTAGATCCCCCCAACAATGGAATCTAGAAGGGTCTTCCCTAAAAGTGTAGGCAGGTGTTTCAACTGATTGAGGTCATCCATGTGACCTAGGAGATTGAGGTAACTCTCCTACAACAAAAGAATTTTTTCTCATTCTGTAATCTCCACACCCATTATCTTGGATCATGAGCTTGATGTCGAATATATCGGGGATGGAAGGTGTCTCTATCATAGAAGTGGAGGCAAGGTTAGATGGATCCACATAAGGAGTGGAGGGGCCTTCATCATTCTTTGGTACTTGGAGAACTTTGTAAAACTTGGCTTCCAAGTTTTTGCAATAGGCAAATGGCTCAAAATCACCATGGATTGTGACCTCCTCATCTTGGTATGAAAATTTTACATATTGATGAAATTTTGAGGTGACCGCCTTCATTCCATGGATCCATGGGCGTCCTAGGAGAATGTTGTAGGGAAAATCAAGGTCGAAGACTTGACATATGGTTTCCATAGTAGCTGGCCCTACTTGGATTGGGATCTTGATAGTGCCTTGAGACATTCTTTCTTGATCATCATATGCTCTAATAGTAATGCCTTTATTTTTTTCGATGGAGTCTTCTAATATTCCCAAGTTCTTTATGAGTTTAAGCGAACAAATATTGAGGCACGTGCCTCTATCCACCAAGACCCTTTTGACCTTTTTCTTATGAACCAAGACTTGAAGGTGAAGTGTGCCATTGTGAGATGGTTGGGTGGGAAAGTCTTGATCAGAGAAGGTAAGGAGATTTTGGGTGATGATGTTACCAACCATAGCTTGAAATTGTTTTATATCAAGGTTAGTAGAGATAGTGGATGCAACTAGTGCTTCATCAAAGATTTTCCTATGGGCAACATAAATTTTTAGTAACTCCATGATGGAGATCTGAGCGGGGATTCTTTTTAGCTGGTCAATGACGTTATAATCATAGGGAACGACTTTCATATTTGAGATGGGGGTCTTAGATGGTTGTGATGCCCCTGTAATAGTAACCTTACCGCCACATGTGGTGACTCCACAATCAGCATTGGCTCCTTTGATGCTAATGGTAGTGACCATTTCATCTATGCATGTGATGACACCTTCCTATACAAGGTTTGCACAGGCATACTTTTGTTTCCCTTTATTATTCCCTTGGTTATTTCCTTGATTGTTTCCTTGATTATTTCCTTGGTTATTTCCCTGATTGTGATTGGGCATCAAATTCATGTATATTTTGAGATCTTGATTGCCGGCAGGTTGCTTGACATTTATGATTTTGTCCTCAATGAGATCTTGGATGATGTTTTTCAATCTCATGCAATTTTTGGTTGTGTGCCCTTTGATTTTATGAAAATCACAAAGGAGATTTTCATTGTACCATGGTGGTTTTGTCATGGGTTCTGCATATTTCTCCGAATTGGAAATTTTGATAAGGTTCTTTTTAACCCGTTTCTTCATTATAGATTTGATTGGCTCCCCAAGGGCTGTGAACTTCCGCTTGGGATGATACTTATTTCGAGGAGGTGGTCCTCCTTGATTGTTCAGATTATTGATTTGATTGTTCAGAACCAGTTGTTGTTGTGCCACCGTATTAGTGGTTGATGATGGGTTTGAGTATTTTTCTTGGGAGCATTGATGACAACCTTAGCATCAACCACTCCATCATTTGTGACATTTTTGCTCCTTGACCATGTGCTAGGTTTATCATTATAACTGGTGGATGGGCAATTATCCTATTGTGTAGGAAACATCGATGCACTCCCTTGCACGGTGAGGGATCTTTTGATATTGAGCGCCTTTGGGATCATTTGATCATATGTTGTGATGCATTGCATTTCTAGATATAACGCCAAGTTTTCATCTAGATTGGCTATGATTGTGCAAACTTGTTGCTCTTCTAGCATGGTCCACTTGCTTTGATTGGCCTTGGATCACCATATTTGCAAGAAGGAGGTGAATAGCTCTCCTTTTCTTTGTTTCAGCGTTGATAGTTCCTCTAGACTAACATCCACAGCCATGTTGAATGCATAGTTTTTGAGAAATGTGTCCATAATTTCTTGGAACGTTTTGATGCCTGTGGGTAGATGAGAGAACCATTCCATGGCAGGACCAGTCAAACTCTGAGGGAATAGTCAATTAGATACATGTCATCATATGCAACTTCCATGCAATGCACTTGAAACTCACTGACGTGATTTTTAGGGTTTCTCATCCCATTATATTTATTAAATTTGGAGATTCAAATCCCTTTGGGAATGGTATCATTGTAAGACTTCTATCAAAAGGATAGGGGCACAAATTTCTCAATGTTCTAGTTTTTTTTCCTGACTGAAGGTCCAACACTTGCTACGATAGCAGTTTGATTTGTACTGCAACATTGTGTTGTGGATTAGGAGGTGGGATGAATGTGTTTTGAGGTGTTCACGGTGTTTGATTGATAAGTGGGGTAGTGATGGGGATTTTCTACAAAATCTACTGTGCTTTTGAGGCCTATTGATATGCTTGCATTTGTTCCAACAACACTCGTTGTTGGTCCTATTGTTGTTGGTCCTAGTACTATTGTTCCCACAAATTTTATTGTTGGTCTAGCCGCTGTTGCACCAACAAAGCTTTTTGTTGGTCTAGCTATTGTTGTGCCAATAAAGCTTGTTGTTGGTCTAGCTACTATTGCACCAACAAGGCTTGTTGTTGGTCTAGCTGTTGTGCCAACAAAGCTTGTTGTTTAGCTTGTTGGTGTGCTTGAAAGTCTTGCAGGGCTTGTTGGTATGCTTTTTGGTGGATTGCTTATAGTTGTGCATGATACTGTTCTTGCGCTTGTTGTGCCTATTGTTAAGCTTGAGCCTAAGCTTGTGCTTGTTGGGTTGCTTGCACAACTTGTGTGGATTGTGTGGCTTGTTGAGTGGCTAATTATGTTTGTGCTTACTGAGTAGCCAATTGTGCAGCTTGTTGATTTTTTTGAAGTACCCTTTGGTAAGTGGTTTTTGAACTTCCTGAATCATGGTGATGAATGAATTAGTCATGTTGACTTTTTGTGGAATCGGCGATGGATTGGGAACGGTGTTAACCATTGTGATGATCAGAACGGTTGTGTTGGTGATTGGGATTTGAGTTGTGGATGGTGCGATCGAGATACTTGGTCTCTAGGAAACCATGCTTTGAGAGATTTGGGGAATGGTAGATGTGTTAACCATTGCAGTGGCTTGAATGGTTTCCATCTCTTGTTGTGATATTGATGGAAAAAGAAGGGGGTCTGATGTGATGCTTAGATTGCTTTGGTTTGAAAAATTGGTGATGGGTAGGGGGGGAAGACCCAAACCAAGAGGTGATATGAATATGAGTGGTAATGGAGGGAATGGTGGTGTGTTCCCCTGGAAAAGTGGTGATGAAGAAGGATCAATGACTCCCTCTATCCTGAATAACCCACCCTCTCCTTGCGAAACCATGGGGAGATAAGTTTGTATATTCAACCGATATATTGGCATTGCATGAAATGAGGATGTGTCTACATGATTAAGGAAAGTAAGTGGAACATATGGGTGTAATGAATTTACCGGGATGGAGTTATCCGGTGTGGTGTTGATGTTTATCTCTCTGTTGTTTACAAGGCAATTCTTTTGTAATTCACGAAACATGGTGCTTCCCTTGTTAACAGTTGGTGGGGTTGAAGCGATTATTGATATGACTTGGGGAATATCTTGAGTGATGTTCAAGAGTGATACTGGAGGTATGCTCACAAGAGGCCTTTCCATATTGCTACTCATGTCAATGTCGAAAGGGATTTTGGCCCCTTTTAATTCATGTATATACAAATATGGATTAAGCTTCAACATGGCATTGACAATTCTATGATTCTCGGGATTTTGAACCATTTCAATTATTTCCTCTTGCATCATTCCCAACTCATCGTTGGTGATGTCCTCTATATGACCCTCCTCTAGAGGCTTTCATGATGGTAGAGAGGAGTTGTTTGGAGGGTTGTTTGATTCCACTAGATTCTTCTCGGGGGTCGTTTGACTTAGGTCACTTGAAGTTGGTGTTTCTTTAGTGATTTCCATGTTCTTCTTGTATTGGGATCTTGTTTGAACAATAAAATAGATCGTTTGATCTTGATCTTTAGGCACAAAAGAGAAGAACTAGGAAAGTCTAAGGATCAAAAACTGATGATGGGGATGAAAGATGGATGATGCGGGTGAGTGAAACTCTTGAAGAACCTTGGGGGGAGGAGATGCTAAACTTTTTTTTAGGGCTTGAATTGATTTTATTTTGATAGTTTGACTAGGTGTGTTAAGCCAAACAAGATGATGATGAACTTTTAAACCCTAGGAAGTTGCATTATCCTAGAGAAAACTCGTTTGAGAGGGTGATCTGACTAAGTGTGTTAAGCCAAATGAAGTGATTTTGAACTTGCAAACCTTAGGAAGTTGTGTTATCCTAGAGGTAAATTGTCTCGAGAGGGTTGCTAATTTGACTAGGTGTATTAAGTCAACCAAGGTGATGATGATTTTGCCTATAATTTTAGCATAAATGATGTTTCAAAGCTATCAAGAGTTTGTTGGTGAAATGGAATTTGATTTTGATGATTGAGAGATGGATGAGAGTGACTGATTTTGATCCTAAACTTGACCTAGACAAGACTCTTTCTTATAAGACCTTGTTATTGAAGAACATGCCATACTTCTAAGTGAGAAAAGAAAACCTTTGAAAAAGAGTTGGATTTTGTTGATAATAGAACTCATACAATGCTGGGTTGTTCTTTGAGGCCTTCTTGTAGAAATTATATACCAATATTTCTCTAACTTCAAGAAGCCTTTCAAGATGCTCCTCATGAGCCTTTGGGCTAATCTTTTTGAACCTTGGTATTTGGATTTTGATTTTATGGGAAATCATTTGAGAGAACACATGCATGAGGTCCAATTGTCTTTATCTTTGTTTAATGGGTTCGTTTTATCAAAAAAAAAATCTTGATTATTATTTCAAACTAAATGTCTATGTCTCTATTCCTTTTCATTCCACAAGGTCCATTATGTGAAAATCAACATTTCAAGAGCACAGTTCCCTAGGTTGACTTTAGTGAAAAAAAATGGTGATTAAATCCAAGCACTTAGAAACCTCTAAGGATATAATCCCTAGGGCAAGCAAGAGCACTTAGATTTGTCAAAGGATATTTGTTTCCTCCAAAGGGTCTGAATTTTGAAGCTCTTTGTGAATGTTCATTTTCAAATGTTTTGAGGACCAAGCAATGTATTACAAGATTCCAAGCACACGTACAACCCTAGGATGAAGAGACAATATTTTGTTGGGTTCCCACTTGGATAAATCCAGCTGCGCATATTCAGTGAGGATGATTAAATGCTTGATCACACAGGCTCCCCCTTATAGTGCACTCTCTTCTTAGGTTAATCAAGAATCAGTAACCATGAATCTCCCATGGCATACTTTTCATCTCTACAACAGAACCACATGTATACGTGGGGCGGCTTCAAAGGACATAACCTTTTGCACCAAAAAAATAGTTAAGGATTTGGACTTTGCCAAACAAGGGTTTTAATTCGAACTTTCCATTCATAGGAGTTGACCCATGCAGTGAAAGACCATTGCTACCCTTCTTGTTGGAGTCAACCGCGTGATATTGGCTTTTGTTCCAGTACCCACTTTTATATCCCAGTTGGAAATACACTTGTCCTTAGTGTGTTAGTGATTGGGTCATTCCCTTGGGTGAGTACTTTTTCCCATAAGGCAGGCCCACTAAAATAAACAAAAGCGAGCAAACATATTCGTATTTCGATCAATCTTCATTTAGAAACAAAGGGAGAACACATGCAATAAGCTTACTCACACTCACAAGATGTTTTGTTCAATTTTAAACCCAAAATGAAATGTGGAGGTAATTGTTTTACTCAACTTAAGATCACCAAAAGAGCTTTTGATTCTCAAGATCATCATGAGGTGCGAGAGAAGTGCATACATCCTTTTGATGATATTATTTTGAGTAAATAGTTACAAAACAACACTTGTTCATTTTAAGTCCACAAAGCAAAAGTGAGTTCTTTTTATAGCACCAAATCAAAATGTGGAATTTTCCTTGTTCAATTGTTAAACCTTAAACTAAATCTAGTAAATTGTTTCTAAGGTTCTTTTTAAGCCTTTTTTTGCAAACTTTGAAAGAAAATTTGTATTGTTCTTTTTAAAGCCCAAAAGGAAATTTATTGTTCCCTAAAGCATAAAAGATGACAAATTTCTTAGGAGAGATTGAGAACTCTCTAAGAGTGTTAAACAACACTAGAGTGTTTAAAAACACTTGGTATAGGATAAGAATGATGTCATAATGTAGCCCTCCATTTTTCTTTCCTCCTTGCCCTAACCTGCAAAATGATTATAACCTGAAAATATAGAGACAACAAATAAGTTAATGACTCAAAAAGCTGAAAACAAAATGGCACATGTTAAAAAAAACCAAATTTGAAATTTTCTCTATCACCCAACGACACAATCAGAAAATGTGGCACAGTTTAAAAATCTAGTAGCACAATATAGCGCCGCATGTTGACTGAGCACGACACTCTGCAACAGACAAAGAGCGCAAATCCAATGCTATTTTAGAATGTAGCGCAGTTTGGAGTGCAACACGGTTTGCAAATTTGAAATTTCTGGGTGGGAAAGCAAGTGCAGCGGATTTTGAGGTTGGAGCGGTGCAATATGGTGTCATCGGTCTGTAAGCGGTGCAATTTCCTGCAAGCACAAAAATGTCAAAAACTATAGAATTTTGGAAAAACGTGATGAATTTCTCCAATTGGGCCCTCCTTCTAGCACCAAAATGTGAACCCCAATCCTATACCTACACAAAGACAAGAAGCAAACACATTAGTAAGCTCATATGCAAGATAAAACAAGGATTCCCCATGAAATCCATTTACAATGCTCAAAATAGGAAAATGAAGAAACAAAACATAAAAAGCAATGAAATCCTAATTAAGCATACAAACTCTTGATCCCATGGGGGAATTGGTGCCAATTGGTATGTCGAAATCGGCCCTTTCCCAACTCCTTTGTTGCAATGTTGATGATTTGTGGATGGTTGAATCTCCTTGATGAGATTTTGGCATAACCTTGCTATGAAATCATGAAAATGATGAATAATTGCTATGAAATAGGCAAAATTAGCTCTTAATGTGAAGAGAGTAATTTTTCTCAAATTGAGGATGATAGAATGAGAGGAAGAGTCTCTCATTTATAGATTTCAAGATTGGAAGAATGAGTGAAATTGAGCAATGTGGGATCATTCAACATCCAATGGCCAAGTGCCACTTGTCAAGATGTGAATGGTTGAAGGTTGTGCACATTTTGGCCAATGTGCATGATAAATTCTATTAGGTGGAATTTGAAATTGAGGAAATGACATGTGAGAGGGAAAAAAGAATGAAATAAATGCCACTTGGCTCAATGCACAAGGACATGTAAGAGGAGTGAATGCTTTGTTGGAAGGAAAAATCCACTTGGATTTTGAATTCAAATTTGAAGGAATATTCCTCCTTTATTCCATGTTGAGAGAAAATAGACAATTTAATAAATCAAAGTAATTGATTTATTGTGCAAGTTGCATTCTCTAGAGAATGTGACATGGATTAAAATTAAATTAATCAAAGTTTGATTAATTTAATGAAGAATTTAGGAGACGTGACAATTTAAACTTAAATTTGATTTAAATCAAAATTGAGAGGAAAGGTTTAATTAAATAAATGTTTTGATTTATTTAACCAAAGGGGATAGTGTTAGATTAAATCAAATAATGTTTAATTTATTCAATTTAATTAGAGGACTTTAGGGATTTAATCAAATAAGATGAATTATTTAATTAAAGAGGGATAGGGGATTAATTAAATTAACTTGATTAATTTAATCAATAGGGGAGAAAGACCTAATTAGATAAATAATGATTTATCTAATTAAGAGATGAAAAGTGATGATAAGCTAAGAGTATGATTCAGGAAGAAATGACGTTAGTAATCGAGATCAAGTGTGTTGGTCAATTTTCCATGTCTACACAATTAATGTGGATGGTAATAGGAAATGACTATCAAACAAGTGCTACGGGAACTTGTAGTAACATGTCCCTTTTGAAAAAAAAAATCCTTCATGGATGATGTTGCAGGTCCCTACTACTTTTGTGACTGTCTCAAAAAATGAATGTTGTCATTTTTCACCTGTGTAGTGTGTGCATGTAAAGTATGTGAGAAAATTATACTTGTGGAACATCAGTGGGTACGTTGTGTAGCTCATCGACTAATTCATTTGTAGAACTTGTTGTCTCAGTTACTGAATGTTCAATTGGAGGTTCAAACTATTGAATTAATGTACAAAGGAAGTCATCCTTCTACAATGGTTTTTTGTAAAGCTCCAATCAATGTCCATTAACTAATAATGAGGACCTAACTTCATCAATTATCTATAGTTGCACTACCCCATTTGGAAACTTATTTTATCTCATATGGACCAAGCCATCTGGTTTGTAATTTACCTTTGTACTTTGTATCTAGAGTCATAAAGCAGAGCCCAATAACTTGCATTGAATCCCTTTGTCTTAATTAACTGATCATGTTAATAGATCCTTTGATTTTGGACAACTTCAATGTGGTGTATGGCTTCCATTCTGATTTCATCAAGTGCATTTAGGCTATGTAATCTCTCCTGCTATGTTTTTTACAAATCCATGCCCAATATAATTGCTATCCTCAATGTTTTATACTCAAATTCAATAGGAAGTACTACTTTCTTACCATACACTAGTTCATATGGTGTAAATTCTATTATGGTTTTCTAAATTTTTTTATAAGCCCAATTTGCCTCAAGCAATATGGATGCCTAGTCCATCCTATGAATTTGCACTATCTTTGTGAGAATGTTTTCAATTTCCCTATTAGTGACTACCACTTGCCCATTAGCTTGAGGGTGGTAAAGTGTGGAATTTCTGTGTCTGATCTCATATTCTTGAACCAATTTTGTGATCAAATCTGATGTAAACTGGGGTCCCTAGTCTATGACAATCTCTCTTGGAACTCCATATCTTGTGAATATGTCTTCATAGAGAAAATTTTATGCATTCCCATCTCTTGCAAAGTGTAAAGCATTAACCTCTACCCACTTCGTAAGGTAATATATGCATACTAGTATGTACTCTTTGTTGTTTGATGTTGGTGAAATTGGACCAATAAAGTCTAATCCCCATTTATCAAATGGTTCTATTACTAATTGTGGTTGCAATGACATTTCATCTATTTTTTTTGGCCTTCCCATTCTTTAACATCTATCACAACTCCTTGTGTACTTTACTACATCTTTATAAAGAGTTGGCCAATAATAGCCAATGTTGAGAATCTTGAGAGCTATCCTCTTTGATGCAAAATTTACCTCACAGGGTTTATCATGGCATGCTCTTAGGATATCATATACTTCATCTTCTCGGATGCATCTTCTCAATGTGTTTTTTGGGCCTATGTAGAATAAGTATCCAACTATCCAAGAGTAGGGAAAAATCTTGTTAACTAATTGCCTCTTCTCTCTTGGTGAGAAATGAGGTGGTGTCTTTCTTACTACAAGATAGTTGGAAATATCTTCATACCAAGGTGTATGCAGAGATAGATAAAACAAATTTTCATCTAGGAATGAGTCATCAACAACATATTCTTCTGATTTGGTTGGTAGTCTAGATAGAAAATTTTCCACTACATTTGCCTTACCTGGCTTGCCCATAATAGTTATGTCAAATTCTTGAAGCAACAATAACCACTTAAAAATCCTACCACCAACCACTTTTTTATTCATGAGATACCTTATTGTTGTGTGTTCAATATGTATGAACACTGAATACCCTGTAATATAATGCCTGAATTTGTTTATTACATAAAATACGCCAACATCTCCTTCTTTATCATTGTATAATTGATTTTTGCCCCTTGTAGATTTTTTGCTTATGAAATATATGGAATACTCTTTATTTCCTTCCTTTTGTCCAAGAACATCCCCTATAGAAAAATTATAAGCATCTATATGGATATGGAAAGGTAAGCTCCAATTTGGTCCTCTCAAGATAGGGCTTTTGGTTAATGCTACCTTGAGTGCTTCAAAGGATTGCTGATAAGTAATTATCCACTCAAATTCTATATCTTTTGATAGTAAAAAAATAGTGGTACTACAAGTTTTCTAAAGTCTTGGATGAATCTCTTATAATACCCAACATGGCCTAGGAAACTCCTAACATATTTGTGTACATTCCTACTAACAAGTGTTGTAAGGTCATAGTTGGTGATAGTGTGTGCATCCTCATTTATGAATTTAATTATTGATAGTGTGTGGGTCCCTATGCATATTTTTTATGATATCATAAATAACTATGTTTCACCATATCCTTTATTTACAGTAGTGAGACCATTGTCATTGAGGTGAACAATTGGATGCATCCCCTATTGAATTCAATAACCGAGTGTTACCATATTGAGGATGATGCAGGTCATGGCTTATAATGTATGTCATAGTCAAAAAAAAATTGAGTACTTATTGAACTATATATTGCTTCATCATTAATAGGTGGTTAATGGACTATTGTGTTAGTTTTATTCTAGTTATGAATTCCATAACTATAGTGAATATGACATAACAAGGGGATTTATTAGGTTTTATTATATCATGGCTAGATTAGATTTTACATTTTACCATTGCATAGTGAATATTTAGTTGCAAATGTGATTTTTTTTATATAGGATGATGTTTACTAGAGAAATAGAAACACTAAAATATTTTGAACCTAATATCTATTTTCATATGAATACCATTTCACTATCACAACTTAAAATTTATGGGCAATATAGGATTATATAATATTTATTGTGAGAAGTAGTGTATGTTTTGGGGTATAATTGTGTGATCATAAACATGAAATACTATGCACCATGTTTTTTATCGAATGAAAACTCCACAATGTATCTTCACTATTTAATGGTAGATGAGGGTAAAGAAAGAGTTTTATGAAATACTTAGCCATAAAATAATTATATATTTAACACTAGATATTATACAATATATTGTTTTAAAGGATAAATAAAGTTCATTGGCCTAAAGAGGTAAATATTTATGTTTAAAATTAAACTATATCGAGGAATGGAGAGTCATGTTAGAAATCAAAGATAATAGAGATAGGATACTTAGCATTATTAAAAGGGATGAATGTTGATTAATGAAGATAGTGAAGTTGATGTGTCTCAGAATCAATAGATGTTATACATAGTCATGTATGTGGATCTAAATAAAAACATCTATTTTTTCACTAGTGATAGATTGACCTTGCAATCATAGACCTAAATTGTGACTATGAACCTATTTTTTAATGATAGACTTGATCTTTCAAGATCTCCAAATAGCGAGTCTAAATTCATCAAAAAATAGATTACTAAATAGTGATAACCTTTATCAAAATATTAGTTCCTATTTATAAATCCATTGGTATTTTAAATACCATCATATATATCAGGCTTCAACATGCAAATGAATATTAAGTTCATTTTTACATGATTCAAATGTGGTAGCATGATTATTATTAGTTTTGTTGCTTGATTTTAGTATTGAATGTAGATGCAAATGAATGTTCAAGTATTGATCATATTATTCAAGTAGCATTATCAAAATGAGTGAAATTAATTTTCTTTTATACACCTACATAACACCAAAGTTCAAAGATTTATACAAAGTTGTCTTGTGACCATGGTGTATGATGGGCCTAGTTAACTAATTGTTTAGTTTTGATTTTGTATGTAAGTGGATCAAGATCATGAGTGTGAGTAGAAATTCACACCCATAGGCATGTCCTTGTTTAGATAGACAAGGTAGATCAATGTCATATAGGATTAGATTTAGTGAATGATCAATATCATATAAATTAGCCCTAGGTATTCATTTTTTCCTAGAAAATTGATTACAAGTTTTGATGAAGAGTTGCAAATAAAATAATCACATAGAATAGATAGGTTTGGTTGATGGAGTTCCCAAGAGTTAGTACAATAAAGAGGTCTATAGAAAGTGGAAAATTAATTGACACCACTAGCCTATATTTTTGGAGGTCAACAACATGGTCAAATGAAATTCATAGATTATGAAGTACATAGAAACCTAAAATTAAATTAATTAATAAGTAAAAATTATACTTACAAACTATCTAAAACCTTCAAGTCATTAAACATAATTACGAAATACAATTTTAAAATTAAGAAATTAAAAAATATTTTTATTACTTGAGTGAAACTTCAATGACCACCTCCATTGCCAGGTGTTGTTGTCGAAGGTCCAAGATTAACCTATTCAACATCTAAAATGAAATATAAGAATATCATTCATATAACGTGTTGACATTTAATGCCACCCTTTGATGACCCATCATTGATAACCAATCTGAGAGATCCCACGTGGGTCATCTTGCATGAATTATCCTTGAGGGGTCCTAAAGGTGTCTAAGTGTTGTGTTTTTGAATCTTCGGGTTGTCACTTGTTTGCTTCCTTGCATCCATCTTTGATCGTCCTCGATCTCCTTCTTCTCCTCCCTCTCCTTCCATTTATCCCTTTGGAATTTTGGGTTTCACCCATCGAGCTTAACCCTTTCCCTCTACCCCCTATCCTTCCTTTCAAAAATTGACTAAGTGTTGATATTTTGGGGGTCAAATTTCAGCCTTACCCTTTACCTCTTACCTTCCCCCCAACCCCCAATTCCCGATATGCTCTCGAAAAAGTGACTTTTTTCTTTTTGCATATCGGGGATCGAGCTTCCTCTTTACCCTTTCCTCCTTTCTTCCTTCCTTTGCAAGTGTTAAACCATCCCCTCAATCCTACTAAAATTCCTAAGGTTCCTTCTAGATCTAGTCATCTTCCCTTGAACATAGTGGTTCAAATGAAAAAACTAACCAAAATGTTACTATGTGGGAGGCTCTATCCATTTCAACACAAAGAGATTTATTGTAGCAATATTTGAAAGAGAATAAACAAGAAGGTGATTATAAGAGAAAGAGAATACTACTCTATCAAGAATCTTGGTGCAACCCAAAGAAGAAGGGAACTCTAGAAAAATTATTAAGTCGCCTCCCTTCTATCTTTCTATAATTATTGGAAATCATATAGTGCATAACTGTATGATAGTTCAGGGGCAAGTATTTTTGTTATGCCTAAGGGAATTGCTGATCTCCTTGGTATTAAATATGAGCCTGTGAAAAAAGGAGTTTTACAATTGGATGACACTATTGTCAAAATGGTGGGGGTGATTAAGAACCTAAAACTGACTTTGTATGCATGCCCTGGCTATGATGTGTTGCAAGATATTTTATTCATAGACCTCCTTGCTCATTTTTCCATTTGATTGTCTAGAGATTTCACTGCTAAGATAAGTGGATACTTATCTACTATTTGGTCTCACATGTTATTTAGAACTAGATATGGTACTAAAGAAACCATCAAATCTAAGCCCATAGAAAAGGATCATCTAGAGCCTTACACTCCTAGTTCAATAAACATGAATTGTACATTGCATGATCAAAAGGAGGAGTATTTTATTCATGAGCTTGTCAATACTATAGAGGAGGTACCTGATTGTTTGTTGGATGAATGGGGAAATTCCTTGTAATTCAATCTAGTTACTGTTATTGAGGTGGGGGAGATTGGTCTTAGAACCTATTACATTCATGAAGAAAATGCTACTATCCCCAACATCATAAAAACTCAAGAGGATCTATGGAAATTGTGGCAGATGTTTTTTGATGCTTCTAGAAACAAGAATGGTGTTGGTGTTGGTGTAATATTGGTATCTCCAAGAAAGGATAAATATTATTTATCTTTCAAGCTTCAACTTAGTTGAACTAACAATGTGGTTGAGTATGAAGCACTCATCCAAGGTCTCCAACTTGCACAAAAAGGAACATCAAATTGTTGCAAGTATTTGGTGATAGTGAATTGATTGTTCATTAGGTCAAATCTCAAAGGTAAACCAAGAATAATCTTCTCAACTCCTACAAACATAGGGTTTGGGATTTGATAGATGTCTTTGAGGGTTTTAACATCCAAAAAACTCTAAGAAATCAGAATAAGCATGTTGATAGACTTGCAATAGTTGATGCTTAGTTTGACATACCTACACATATTGCAAGAAAAAGGAGCAGCATATTGGGCTTTTTGTGAGGCCTACTATTCTAGATAATCAAGACCACTAGAAGTTCTTTGATAGTGAATAGCATATAGTGAATTTTTTGCAAGAGGAGGCATAATTTTCTAAAAGAAATCAATCTAAGTTGCAAAATCAGTATGGTGATCAGATTGTGCAACTGAGTAACAAAAAGCTACCAAATGGTCTCATCACTCTTGAAGGTATCTTCAACCCTGATGATCAATTAAAACAAAAAAGGATGAAATTAACTGCAAAGAAGGGTGACTTCAAGCCAATTGAAATTGTAGAGGGAAAGCCTCTAAACTTGTGAAAGGTATGCTCTACTACTGAACATAAAGTTTTCATAGATCTTTGCAATAGATACAATGATGTATTTTCTTGGACTTATGAAGGCCTAAAGGGTTTTGACCCAGGCCTTTCCCAACATACCATTGAATTAGACCTAGATGTCAAACCTGTAAGGAAAAAACAAAGGCCTATAAATCCTAAGATTGAGCCTTTGATGAGAAAAGAGTTGGCCAAGTTGATTGAGGCTAGAATCATATTCCCTATCAAGCATTCTTCATGGGAGGAAAACTTAGTATCTTTCAAGAAAAAGAATGGGGAAATAAGGCTTTGTGTAGATTTTAGGAATCTAAATAGAGTCTCCCTAAAGGATCATTATCGCCTCCCCTCCATGGAGCATATTTTGCAAAGAGTTAGTGGGTTAGAAAGGTTTTATTTCTTGGATGGTTGCTTAGGCTATAATCAAATTTTGGTCCAATAATCTGATCAACACAAGATAATATTTACTACAAAGTGGGGCACCTATGTGTATTGTAAAATTCTTTTTGTTCTAACCAATTCAGGTGCTACTTATCAGAGAGCCATGGATATGTCATTTCAAGGCATGTTTAGAAAGTTTATTTTGGTCTACTTGTATGATATCATAGTGTTTTCAAAACATGCAAGAGACCATTTTAGTCAACATGAGCAAGTATTTCAAAAATTTAGGGAATATGGTATTCCCTAAATCCAAATAAATGTGTCTTTGCTCTAATCAGGGAAAACTTCTTGGACACATTGTTTCAAAGGATGGCTAGGTCATTGATCCTACAAGAGTAAAATCCATCCTGGCCATCCCACTTCCCAATCACAAGAAAGGATTACAAATTTTCTTGGGCAAAATTAACTTTGTGGGGAGATTCATTCCAAATCTTGTTGCTTTGGTAAAGCCTCTTACCTCTATGCTTAAGAAAACATGGTCTTGAAATGGACCAAAGAAGGAAAAGATAGCTAAATAAGGCTATTAAACAAGAAATTGATCATGCTTCTACCCTTTTCAATCATAATTATGGAAAATATTTCATTCTTTATATCTTTGGAGGTGAAGCAAGTATATTAGTTGTCCTAACCCAGCTAAAAAAGTCTAGAGTAGACCATTATTTTCTTTAGTGAAGGGATTAAAGATTATGAGGTCAAGTACATCTATGTTGAAAAAAATTCTCTTGCTGCTATTAGGGAATTGAAAAAGTTTAGACACATGTTGTCTAACAACAAGCTATAGTTAATGGTACCCATGCCAGTGCTAAAGAGTTTCAGTTAAGCAGGGATATCAATGAAAAAAGGGTTGGATGGATCACCAAGGTGATGGAGTATGATTTTGACATCAAAATCACCAAGCTAATGAGAGGCAAAGGGCTGTGTGAAAAAATTGTCTCAGCACTTGAGAATCCTATAGAGGCTACCCTTGTGTTACAAGAATAACAAGCACCCAACATTGATTCCCATAATAGCTGAGTAAATGATATGACTACCTTTTGCAGGAAGGTAGGTATCCTTTAGGCCTAGATAGGACCAAAAGAAGACACTTCATATTGCAGTCCATTCCCTATGCCATAGTGGATGGCACACTATTCAAAAAGGATTTTATTGGTGTCCTATTAAGATGTATAGAGGCATATCAGGTTAGTAGAATGTCGAAAGAATTCCATGATGGCTCTTCAGGTGGCCATTTTTCTACAAGTTTACTATTGCAAAGATCATGAGGGCTGGTTATTATTGGCCAACCTTGTTCAATGATGTTCACAAATGGGTGATAAATTGCAACAAGTGTGCTTTCTTTAGGAAATAAAAGGTTAGATTCCCTCCCTCTTTATCCCATTCAAGTTGATCAACCATTTACATAGTGGGGTTTGGATTTTATTGACGTGATAAATCCACCATCAAGTGTTGGTCATAATTGGATTTTGATAGCCATGGACTACTTCACTAGGTGGATAGAGGAAATTTCCTTGAAGGATGCCATTGATGCTTCAGTTTTGAAATTTCTTGATGGAATTATTATAATATTTGGAATTCCTACCATCATTTTAGATAATGCTAAGGCTTTTACTAGTGATCAGATCCTTGATTGGGAAATTAGGCATGGCATTTACTTGAAGACCTCATCTAATTATTACCCCCAGGGTAATGGCTTGGTTGAGTCTTCAAACAAAATTCTCATCAAAATTATCAAGAGGACCATTGAGGACAATTAAAGAGTCTAGTATAACAAATTGATAGCCTTTTGCACTAATAGAATTACTCCCAAAAGAGAAATTGGTAATTCTCCTTTCATGCTAGTTTATGAAAGGGAGGCAAGGTTACCATTATCATTGGATTTCCCTTCCCTTGAGTTGGCACATTAGCTAGAGTTATAAAAAAAATGATGCTATTATAGTAAGGTTGGCTAAGATTTTGGAATTGGAGGAGACAAGGAACAAATCTATGCAAGTCATAGAAACTCATCAAGCACAGGTCAAAATAAGCTTTGACAAAAGAGCAGTCCATAGGTTCTTCCAAGAAGGAGATATAGTGTTGAAATGGGATGCATACATAGCCAAATCTAGAAGACATTCCAAATTTGATGCCATTTGGAGTGGTCCATATGTCATCACTAGCTGCAAGGAGTCCAATGCATTCCATCTTTTCAGGTTGGATGGTGGGGTTATTTTAATCTCAATCAATGGGATTCATCTCAAACCTTATTTTTGATGAATTTTGAGTTTCATGTACATATTATAAATATCTTACTTTCCATGAAATGTGTTTGCACACCTTGCATTCCCCTCAAGGGAATGTATGTTCTAGATTTCTTGTTTTTCTCCAAGTGCAAGCCTGGACATGTTTTATTTTCCCATTGAGATGCCTAGTTTTGTTAATCCCCTTCATGAGTGTGCCCAATGGACTATTAAGGCCCCTAGATTCCATGATTACTAGGAAATAATCTCATAGAAATCACCATAAATGTTGACATTTCATGCCACCCTTTGATGACCCATTATCGATGACTGATCTGAGAGATCCTACATGGGCCATCTTGCATGAATTATCCTTGAGGGGTCCTAAAGGTGGCTAAGTGTTATTTTTTTGGACCTTCAGGTTGTCACTTCTTTTCTTCTTTGCATCCCTCTTCTATTTTCATCGATCTCTTCTTCTTCTTCTCCCTTTCCTTCCATTTCTCCCTTTGGAATTTTAGGTTTTTCCCATCGGGCTTAACCCTTTCCCTCTACCCCCTATCCTTCCTTCTGAAAATCGACTAATTATTGATCTTTTAGGGGTCAAATTTTTGCCTTACCCTTTACCTCTTACCTTTACAAAGGCAAGAGGTAAGACCTTCCCCTGACCCTCAATTCTCGATATGCTCTCAGAAAAGTGACTATTGTTTTTTTTTTCACATATCGGGGATTAGCCTTCCTCTTTACCCTTTCCTCCTTTCTTCCTTCATTTGCAAGTGTTAAACCATCCCCTCAACCTCTGATCTCTGATGACCTTTTGATCATCAGGGATCAGTCTTCGCCTTTACATTTTACCACTTAGCAATAAGTGGTAAGCCATAAGCCCGAACCCCAAATTTTGATCCCTGATAACTTGTTTTGTGTATTCAAAGTTCGGTGTTTCTCATTCCTCTTTACCTTTGCTTCATAGTAGGTGGTAAGCTACAACCCCAATGCTTGATCTCTAATGTTGTGTTGTCAATGGAGTATGAAGTATGGTGAAACTCTGAAGTCTGACAGCCAAGTATTTCTCATGACTGGTGCATTTTTTGACAATAAAGCCAATAATGTTGTATCTACTTCCCCATCTACCAGATTTAATTTGTGGCGAGTGGGAGTGTTCTTATATGCTACTTTTACCTACTCCCTTTAATGGGGATGTTGCCCATGCCTTCTTATGTTCCATCGACCTTCTTTCTATCAGAGCTCCATCCCTTGCCATGATTTTTTGTGGATTTCATGGAGGCTTTTTTAGGGTTTTGTGCTCATTATAGTGGTGGCTTGATGTGGATACCTGGTGTAGTTTTATCTTATATCTTCCCAGATCTATACACCATGTTTTTGTAAGTATTTTATTTGGGTTTTTCTTCAATTTTTTTCCCTAAAGTGTGTTTTCTTTTTGGAAATTTGCTGAAGGACAAGGGAAGTTTTGGCTATGTGATCTCTTTCTAGTGTGGATTTCATGAGTAGATATTTCCTTGATCAGATCTCCTTGACTGCTAACCCTAGATGGGTTAGGGTTTGGGTGTATTCATCCAAGTTAAGCTTGATCTATAAAAGCAAAACTTGTATTCTTTTTAGGGGTTCTTCTTTTGGTCTCCTCTCATAGTTTTCTTTCGCAAACACTGTATTCTACATTTTTCCATTGTAAAATATAGATTTATGCCTTATATTAATAAAATCTAGCTATCATCACAACTATTTATTGTATGCTTGAGTAAGCTTCTTTAACTTCATTTATGAATATGTGTCTTAGTAGGCTTTTTATTGTATTGAGAAATCTAAAGCAAAGAAGAAACAAATTTTATATTGGTGTATCACCTTCATTCCATTTCATGTTATCTTTCTATCCCTTTTCCTTGTGAACTATTAGAATAAAGCAGTGATAGGTTTGTATGTGCTAGGTTAGATCAACACATTTGCACTTAGATTAGAAGAGGAAGTCGGCCTTATCCAAAGAGTCAACCTCATTCACACAAGGTCCTACACCTCAAGGTTATTTCTATTGTCTCATTAGAACAATGTACTCCTTGTTCAGTAGGGTATCGTTTTATGTGACAACATAACATTCAACTATTCACATATAATATTTATAATTATTTTCTAGTTATATACCTATGTAGTAGACATTTTTGGAACACAACAATCTACTGAGAGGGGGGGTGAATTAGTAGATCACTTAAAAGTTATCCCTTAGTCAATACTATAGATTAATTCCTTTTAGCACTTTATGCAGATTTACTAAATAAGCAGAGAGATTAACATGCACACACATAACACCAAATATACATGGAAAACCCAAGATGGTAAAAACCATGGTGACAAAGGCTTCTTGATTCTACTGCTCAAATTGAGCATCGCAATAAATAGTTCTATTACAAAGTTTAAGGGCACCAACCCTAAGGAGACACCAATCCCCTAATTTAGGAGCACCAACTCCAAGGAAGCACCAAATCCAAGGAGAAACCAATCCCCTAAACTCAGCACTAACCAATCAAATTTAAAATGACAATATTATAGTTGATTCAATTGAATCCAGTTCTCTATTACAAGTCTGATATGTAACTAATCAATATTTGTTCTATAAATATGCAGACATTCTCTGTGTTATTGATGTTGCAATCTCAATAATACATCCCCTCTACTCTTCTATTCTCTTTTTTCTTTTCTATACACTTTCCCTTTCTCTTCTGCACTTAGAAAATTCTCTATTCTATCTTGCTATAATGCACCTCTACACCTTGAATTCAAACCCTTGATGATGTTTTTCTTTTTGTTTGGGTTCTACTCATTCAAAATTAGTGCATTCTCTGTCTGGTGCACTACACACTCACTTATCACTCTTCTCTTGTAGACACAATACTTGGACAATTATCTGATTGTCTCTATTTTTTCTCAACTCCACTAATCTACTATTACTTCCTATAGATTCTCACTCATGTTTGGATTAGCTAGAATCCTCTATTAGGGTTTTCACACTTGCTAACTTCTCCAACAAGCTTCTTGTTCGTCTTGAACCTTGCACCACCTGCACATCTCTTTTTAAAACATCTTTTAGGGTTTATTAAATATATTCTTCAACACCATGCCTCTGCATCGAGCCTCACAACATTTAATTCATATACAGAGAGTTTTCTAAGAATAGCAACCTATAAAACCCTAAAATATGATATGCATTAAATGCGTTCTTCTGACTATGTGATCCGATTCTGCTCTCCATCTCGTTTACAAGTTGTGTCACTAATTTTTTGATCAAATATTCATTCATATTGGTCGCTAGTAAAATTGGAGAAATTAAATCTATCCTCTATGTTGGTTACTAGTTGAAACCCTCATTTACGCAGTCTTAGTCATTGAGTATCTTCATCTTTGAATCTAGGTCATCAATCTGTTATTTTGTGCCATGATCCTCCAGTTGTCCGTTCATCTTAGAACCTTTAAAACATGATCGTTAGATCATTTTCTTTAAATGTGTGTCGTTGATCTTAGGGCTCTATTAATGACCATCACATCCTCATACCCTCAAATCCTAACCATCTGATAAATAGTCAATTAAATCTCCACCACAGACCTCCTTCATATACCATTTTCCATATGTGGGGTCCACCAAGACACACATCCAAAGCCCGTTATCTTGTGAGCTCTAACAATAGGCCCACTGATTCTCATCGGGCTAGAAGGTTGTCACTATTTTTCATCCACATCATCACCACACAATTCACAACAATGATGTGAATTGGTCTATTGCTCAATTGCTAGGCACCACTTGTCTTCACATCACTATCCACCTTTATCACCTTCCTATTAGGTCCCACCAAAATACACCGTGCACCATCTGATCATCATATTTGAATCAAAACCATTGATTAATCTGTCATTTTCATGTCAAAGGGACTAATATTTTGGTCCTATCGATATTTATCTTTCTCCCCAATATGGGTTAGCACCACTTGTTCACATGTCATCACCTTCCTTTATCACCTTTCACTTAATTTGGTCCCACCAAAATCTGCAGCGAGCACCATTTGATCACCATCAATCAATCTCCATCGTTACTCGCTATACTGCTAGCTAAAAGCATGGGCCCACAAAATCTTAGTAGGTAGGCAAGCTAATGCCACCTGTCAATCTCTTGTGTCATCTTCCACTAGCTCTATATGACACCTTCGTTGTGTCGAAGGGACTTGAAATTATAAGATTTGTTCACTCGCCATGACTGCTAACCCTTAGGGTTTATCTACAAACCCTAATTATGATCAAGAGAAGACATAAATCAATTCTTAGCATTCAACACATCAACTAAACCTACAAATTATATATCTAGAATGTACTTAGAAAACCCACATCAAATATGCATTTTGTTTTAACTTTCAAAAACCTAGAAGAACCTTCTACAACATCATGCCCATGTTGGATGACAATATTTCATGGCACTATTGCAACACTTGAGCAACTTTGCAGCATTTACAAATACATGTTCTTCTCTTCATCAATTTGCACCAACTCTTCCAGACATTGATTCTTTGGTCTTCATGACATCCAAGCACACCATTGGACTACATTTTTACATCAATGACACCTTTTGTCATCATGCCAAAAATCTTCCCTCTAGGATCAATTCCATCTCACTTTTGGTCTCTCCTTTGACATCAATGACACTTTCACATTAGTACCAACATCCTCATTGCAGGATCAGTTTCATCTCACCTCTGATCCCTCTTTTGAGATCAATGAAAACAATATGCCAATGATCTCCCCATTTTTCATTGATGGAAAAACTAAATGCTCAACCTGTGGACAATGGTCTGAAACCAATTATGGATAATATAAGAGCTAATGGTCTCTCTCCTTTGCTCACCCTTATGAGCATTTTCATACTTTTCTCCCATGCTCCACTTTGAGCATTTGGTCACCTTTCCCCCCCTTTGACATCAATGGAAAAGGGTCAGATTCTTGAACATCTTGTCCCAGGTCACCATGCTTCTGCAATTTCTACTTCTCCTTAGCAATGGAAAAAGGGACTTTTTCTCCCCCTTTGATTGATACCAACTAATACCAATTTTGTTCTCCTCCTTTGACTACAATGGAAAAATCAAATGCTCCAACTACTTTATACCAATTAACCATGTCTGATGCCAGTTGAAGTGCCATTACATGCTCTAAACCAATCAGGTCTGATACCAATTGCAGATTGATGAGTGTCACTGCAATCCTCATCATTTAACTATAAATGTCAATCCAAGGCGGTGTCCATGGCTATATGCAATAGGCAGAAGAAATCATTTGAATGTCATATTTTTTTCTACAAACAAAATTGAAAGGCAATGCATGAAAGAAAATTGCTAAAATCAAATCTACTCTAAGAGCTTGTAAATGGAATGCTTGAATCAAATCTATCCTAAGAAACTTGTAAAAGGGAATACTGAAAATGTAAAGAGCTAGAACTGAAATGACTACTAAGAAATGAAACTACAAACAAAGAGAATGCTTGAATCAAATCTATCCTAGGAAACTTGTAAAAGGAAATACTGAAAATGTAAAGAGCTAGAAATGAAACTACAAACAAAGAGAATGCTTGAATCAAATCTATCCTAACAAACTTGTAAAAGGAAATACTGAAAATGTAAAGAGCTAGAAATGAAATGACTACTAAGAAATGAAACTACAAACAAAGAGAATGCTGCTAAAATACTAAACTATATTATTTTATGAACTCTTCCCCCATTTGATTTCTTGATTACAATGAATTTATAGAATTCTTGTCTTCAACTGATCTGAAAGATAAGCTTTATGATTGTGCAACCACTTGCTAGAAGATAGGAACATGTGTTAAGAGAAAAAGATAGATCTTTCTTCATCTTGTTGAGTCATCTTCTTTGGTCGTCCAAAACAAATATGCCTATTTTGTAGCCCTTAAATAAGCTCCAAAAAGGCATTTGACTGCTGAAAAATTCATGTCTTCCCATTGTGTATCATTAAAGTTCATAAAACAACTCCTACATGCTTGCAAAACGATTCAAACTACCCAAAATTATCTCCTAGATATTCTCCATTTGTTTGCACAACCCAACAACTTGCCTTAATTCTTGAAACTGCCTCATAGATGCTTTCAACTTTTGTCCAAGTCACCCCAATCTATTTTACTGCTCACAATTGCTACTTTTACAAATTTTGGAAAGGTTCCGGAGCAACCCACAAATTCTGGAACAACTTCAAGTGTTGTCTCACAAGTTCCGGAGCACCTATCCACAAATTCTAGAGCAACATATTCTGGTAAATTTTTCTCTCAAACCACAAATTGGGTTTTTTTGAAATTTAATGGGTTTTTCATCATATTGTCTTTGAATTTCAAACCAAAAATCTCTAGAACCCAGATCGTAATTTTCAAGATATGATGAAATATTTGACTGCTTCAACTAAAAATATCTTACTTTCATCATCATGCTCAGTCTTGATAACTTCATAATTAGGCAGAATATACATTTTTACATGGCTAAAAGATGAGTCATTATTTTGTCTCATCACAGATGTTTGCACTTTATGGTCTGTACCAATTAACACTTGGAATTGCACTGTACTAAGTATGAGACTTATTTGTAATTATTAAGGAAATAAGTAGAGAGATTAACATGCACACACATAACATCACATAACACCAAATATACGTAGAAAGCCCAAGATGGGAAAAACCACGGTGACAAAGGCTTCTTGAGTCTACTACTTAAATCCAGTGTCACAATAAACAGTTTTGTTACAAAGTTTAAGGGCACCAACCCTAAGGAGCCACCAATCCCCTAATTTAGGAGCACCAACTCCCTGATTTGGGAGCACCAAATCCAAGGAGACACCAATCCCCTGCATTGAGCACCAACTCAGTTATTTGATGACACCAACCAATTAGATTTACAATGAAAATATTATAGTAGATTCAATTGAATCCAGTTCTCTATTACAAATCTGATCTGTAATTGCTCAATCTTTGTTCTGTAACTATGTAGAAATTATCTCTACTACTGATGTTGCAATCTCAACAATAAATCCCCTCTGCTCTTCTCTTCTCTTCTCTTCTTTCTCTTCTCTACACTTTCCCTTTCTCCTTTGCACTCAGAACATTCTTTGTTCTATCTTGCTACACTGCACCTCTACACCTTGAATTCAAACCCTTGATGATTTTTTTCTTTTTGTTTGGGTTCTACTCATTTAGAATTAGTGCATTCTCTATCTGTTGCACTACACACTCACTTCTCACTCTTCTCTTGTAGATGTAATACTTGGACAATTATTTGATTGTCTTTATTTTTTCTCAACTCCACCAATCTGCTATTACTCCCTCAAGATTATTACTCATGTCTAGATCAACTAGAATCCTCTGTTAGGGTTTTCACACTTGCTAACTTCTCCAACAAGCTTCTTGTTCATATTGAGCCTTGCACCATCTATACAACTCTTTTGAAAATATCTGCTAGGGTTTATCATATATCTTCTTCAATTCCATGCCTCTGCATCAAGCCTCACAACATTTAATTGGGATACAAAGATTTTGCTAAAATTAGTAACCTACAAAACCCTAGAATCATTTATGCATTAAATGCATTCTTCTAACTAGGTGATTTGATTATACTCTTCATCTCCTTTGCAAGTTGTTTCATCACTTTGCTGATCAAATCTTCATTCATATTGGTCACTGGTGTAGTTGGACTAGTTAAATCTATTGTCTGTGTTGGTTACCAATCGAAACCCTCATTTACACGAACTTAGCCATTGAGTATCTTCATCTTTAAATAGATGGGTCATTGATCTATTACTTTGCACCATGATCCTCTAGCTCTCCGTTCATCTCGACACCTTTAAAACATGATCATTAGATCATATTATTTAAACATGTGTCATTGCTTTTAGGGCTCTATTAATGACCATTGCATCCTCATACCCTTAAATCCTGACCATCGAATAAATGGTCCATTAAATCTCCACCACATATCTCCTTCATATACTGCTTGCCATACGCAGGGTCCACCAAGATATGTGTCCAAAGCTTGCTATCTCGTGAACTCTAACAACGACCCCATTGATTCTTATTGGGTTGGTTTCTCCACTAAGCAAAGACATATAATTCATTTGCGACTTAGGAAATATTATAGTTGTTGAATATTTGTTAGGTCGGTAAACATAAGGTGAAGGGGTTGGTCATACCCATGAGTTCAAAGACATAAGTTGTAACTTATGTGACCTACAACTGCCAATACATATTCAACATTAAATTATAAGATTTGTTCACTCACCATGACTGCTAACCCTTAGGGTTTATCTGCAAACCCTAATTTTGACTAGAGAAAACATAAATCTATTTTGAGCATTCAACACATCAACTAAACTTGCAAATTATATATCTGGAATATACTCAAAAAACCAACATCAAATCTACATTCTATTTTCACTTTCAAACTTCTGGAAGAACCTTTTGCAACAGCATTCCCATGTTGCATGACAATATTTCATGGTACTATTGTAACACTTGAGCAACTTTGCATCATTTGCAAATACATGTTCTTCTCTTCATCAATACCAACTCTTCTAGACATTGATCCTTTGGTCTTCATGACATCCAAGAACACCACTAGACTGCCTTTTTACATCAATGACACCTTTTTTCATCATGCCAACAATCTTCCCTCTAGGATCAATTCCATCTCACTTATGATCTCTCCTTTGACATCAATGGCACTTTTAGATTAATTCCAACATCCTCACTTGTAGGATTAGTTCCTTCTCACCTCTTATCCCTCTTTTGACATCAATGAAAACAATATGCCAATAGAAATTGTTGTGTAATAGGGAGGTGGACGACTGTTGGAAGTAGGGTGAAAACTATGACCCTAAAATTTCACTATAATCATTCAACTAATTTAGTTAATCTTGTATTTTAAATATAAAATTTAATAAATTAAATTAAATGTACTTGTTGACATTTACTTGAATATCAAAGCCGAATGTATCACTTAGGAGGATATTTATCATCACCATCTGATCAGATGCAAATGTAGCCTGTGCACATGCATCTTGATTATCCTTAGGATCATAAACACAAAGTGATCCACAAGCCTAAAATAAATGAGGTGGAATTGGATGCCTCAAATACTCTCCTTCCTTACCCTATGCTAGAGGCATAGTATGTTGTATGAGGCTTTGAGTGAGGGAGCTAATCAACTACAAGGTATCCACCTCAACACTCTCCCTCACAATGGAAGGGATATTCACATGCTCATACTTTGTTCTAGCGAGTGGTCTCACAAGCCATTGTGTGTCAGGACATACTCCCACACTGTCCTATGTAGAGCCCCCACCTCTACCCTAGAACTCCCACATGTCAAAATAGTTTGGGATTTTATTGAGGAAAAACTCACAATAGAGTTTCCTCAAAAAATATTGTTGTACCTAATTGTTGTTGCATGGAGGATGGTCAAAAACCATCCACCACCTATCCCAAAAATGGTTCTTTATCCCTTAGATATTACACCAATGGATAGGGATCTTATTGCATTCACCATGTAAGGGTTGATTCATTCTTGGCTCCATGAATAGTGCACACAATTTAGATTTTTTTTAAATCATCTTTAACTTATTTATATGATAATTTTCTCACATAAAACTATCTTAGATATTATCTCTTGTTAGAAAAACTATTTATTTTCTTGCTAACTGAATCTACATGAGATATTATGGATTGTAGTGACTGAGCAAGGGTGGTTCTATGCTAGGTTGTTCCTGTAGGATCTCTCAACCTTGCAATTAAATCCTCAATTTCCTTTTTTTTTAAATTTTCCCCATTATATTTTCTTGTGTTCCTGGAGAATGATGAGGAATTGTAGGAGGTATCTATTGAGGTTATTCTTCAAGAGGGACGTATCAAAAAACATATTCAATCTACCTATTTAATACAAAATTCACACTAGTTAATAAATGGAAATAACTTACTCCTTTGATCTCCTTGATTTCATTGATGCATTTTGACAAAGAATCAACAAATAATTGGCATGGTTATGTGCTTCCTAGAATATGAGCGTGTTATGGAGGGTTTGCAGGCCACAAGGAAAAACTTGCACAATAGAGAATGAAAAATGAATTGAGATTTTTTATTTTTTATTCTTTAATAAGAAATATTGTGAGCACGTTATAATGTGAGCACATTATAACATGCTTGCATTATTGCTATTTGAAGCAATAATGTGAAAGTGTTGTAATGCACTCATGTTATTGCTTTGTAGTGACCGAGCCTGAAACTCAGTCACTCCAAACCATAATCTGTGCATGTTATAACATGCTCCTGTTATGGATTTTATGGGGCCAAAAAGTGGGGTGGCCACATTTTAGCCCCCCACCTTTGTGCACCTACCCATGTTGACTAAAAGAAATTAGATTTATATTCAGATTTGTTGAAAGATTTAAGTACCTTAAATACGTTCTTATTCTTGTAAAAGAATTTGAAAATATATTGTATATTTATCAATAATATAAAATGTGTTTTTTTACAAAGAATGAAGAGGAAAACATAGAGAAATCAAAAATATTTAAGAAGTTAGATTTTTATTGGTGAATAAAACTTTTATTTTACTTATGTTTCGAGTTGGCATAAACTCTGAGAAAAATAAGGTGTCTCAAGTCAGAGTCATTATTTGAAAATACTATAACTTTTAAAATAATTTTAAAAATTATTGTGCATGAAAATAAGAGAGTTGTTTATTCTTCAAAATGAAAGCAAAAACTTTTGAATTAGTAGCAATAGCCAAGGTCTGAGATATTGTGAGTACACAATATGGATGTTCATTATCGAGAAAATGTTTCCATAACTTTAGTCAGTTACCAACCATAGAGAGTTATATATTTTTTATCTTAAGTTCTTATGATAAGTTAGACAAACAATAAAACAAGTCAACCATTTGTTAAACCTTGGATGTAAAAAGTTTTTTTCCAAGTCGAATTAGAGGTGTGTGAACTCATGACTACATTTCCTATGGAAGTGTTTGTTTTATTTCAAAAATTTGGCCAAAATATAATAAAAAATTCTTTGAGCTTGCATTAGTCGGTTCATAGTGTTCTAGATTACATAATCTAGTTAGATTGGTCATACTTAGTTAGAAGTTGTCTAAATTTGTATGGTTGATTGGTTATGTAGGACATAGCACTAGGACTCAAATGACATTTATTTATAGGATCCTTTATCTATACTCTTCATGAAGGGTAGGACCACTTCTAGTTGGAAGGTGAGTGGGGGACCATCGATGTGTGGTTGGAGGTAAAGCACTCGAGTGATGCTCTCCCTCTTATAGATGACTTTACCAAGACTTGTGAGATAGATGAATTTTTTTAAATACGAAAGACTTTATAACACTTATTGTATATTGTAAAATTGTTTATGGGTATGTGCAAGATCATCATGGAAAAAATAGGCCCTTAAGTGGCAATAAATTCAGAAAAAAATGAGTTAGGCAACTTGACGTAAAAAATTGAATAAATTATCTATATTATTTCAAAAATATGTAAGAAAAGAATTTGTAGAAAATTGAATGTAGTTTTTAAACTACTAGATTTATTTAAAAACTAAAAAAATCTATTTGGTGAAAATCTGAAATTTCAATGCAGTGGTACTTAAATTTCAGGGAAAAAATAAGAAGTAGGTGTTTGTCTAACCACCCTAACCACAATAAAATGATAATATTTTTTTATAATATTTTAGAAAGAAGTAGAGGACTCATATCCCATTATGATGCATATTTTTTTGTAATTGTTTTCCAATTAAATAATTAATTATGAATATTTTATTACAACTTTTAAAAAATATAAAAACTCGTATGTCTGACCACCTTAACTTGGTCAGAACATTATGAAATTCAATTCTTCTTTTTTTAATCCTATAGTATGTGAAGCATAGAATGTGGCGCATGTTTCAGATTCAAAAAATGTGATATCGTTTGAAAGCTATAGATGTTTTTCAATCCACCTATCAATCAAGACTTTAGTCATAATTCAAATAGAAAATGAATAATAATTATTTATTAAATTCAAAGTAAAGAATAATTTATATTGGTGGAAAGCTGAGAATCTCCTTTAAAAACCCTTTTCGTTTCATCAATTTTGGGTAAAAAACAAGTTGTCAGCGACATGGGTCATCATATCACTTACATATTGCCACTTTTTGGCCCATCATGATCCTGCACATACCCTTACTTTAAATTAAATTCATCTATGTATTATAAAAGAGAAGATTATCTTATTTTCCAAATTGTAATCATTTTTTTTCAAATTCAAAGTTGTAGTATTCATTTTATTATAGATCATGTTAAACGAATGTTATTTGAAAGTTAGAAATTTTACTATCGTATTTTTAATGTATGATAATCACTTTTCAGTTAATTCATTAAGTAATTCTTGTTTAGAAAGTTGAGTATATATGTTACATCATTAATCCTTAGCATCTTAATCCTAACTCTCCATTCCATATACATGTATCTTAATATTGGTCATTCTCCTCTTGATATGTTTCCTTATCCACTCCATTCTCATACATGTGTGAGAATGCTAGTTCATTCCACTTATTTCTTACACATGTATGAGCATGCTAACTTGGAGGCATGCTAGCTCTCCACTTGAGCTCATCTTATTCTCCCACATACATGTGAGCATGTTTGAATCATTCCATTCCTTGCTCAGATTACATGTGTGAGGATGCCAACTTGGAAGAATATTTGACCTCCACCTCCTTTCTCACACATGTTTGGGAATTCTCTTCAAACATTCCACCTCCATGCTCACATATGTGTGAACATTCTTGACCTTCCAACACATCATCTCATATTCCTTCACTTGTTAACATCTTCTTACATCTCATTATTTAATAAAATATCCACAATTCAAATTGAATCTCTCATCCTCTTATGACACTTTTCATAAGGCTAACACTCCTCTCCATGTAGTTAAACCTTAACTATTGATACTATCCTTCCATCTTATCTTTTCATCTCTTCTCCAAAAAAATCTATTTAAGAGAGACTCGCCCCTCTTAAATCATTAACTATTCACACACTATCATCAAGCTATCATTTTTTTTAACAATAATCTCAATACTAACATTCAAGAACTAGGGGTAGCAAAAAGAAAAAAATCAAGGAGGAAAAGAATGAAATTCTAGATTTTGTCAGCCTACATCAAAATTTCTACAACTAGGAGATTGAGGTGGTTGATATACCCTAAAAAATATGAATTGTTCATGTTGTTTTTTTCTTTTCTTTTAGTTGATTGTTGGTTGGTTGTTGGTAGGATGATGTTTCAAGAACTAGGGGTAGACAAAAGAAAACATTCGAGGAGGAAAATAATGAATTTATGGATTTGGTCAACATGCATCAAAATTTCTACATCCAAGAGATTGATGTGGCTAATACCTTGAAAAATATGAAGTAATATTTTTTTGTTTTGTTTTTCTTTTAGTTGGCTATTGGGTGGCTACCGATAGGATTTTGTTTCAAGAACTAGGGTAGAAAAAGAAAACATTCGATGAGGAAAAGAATGAAATTTTGGATTTCATAAATCTTTATCATAATTTCTACAACTAGGAGATTGACATGATTGATACCTTGAAAAATATGAAGTAAGTCTTATTATTTTATTTTTCTTTAAGTTGGTTTTTAGGTGGTTTCTCATGAATATATGTTGTTTCAAGAACTAGGAGTAGAAAAAAGAAAACATTCGAGGAGGAAAAGAATGAACTTCTGGATTTAGTCAATCTACATCAAAATTTCTACAACCAGAAGATTGAGGTGGTTGATATCCTAAAAAATATGAAGCAGTCTTGTTGTTGTCTGTTTTTCTTTTAGTTGGTTGTTGGGTGGCTATTGGTAGGATGTTGTTTTAATCTCTTTTCATCTTTTTTTCTTGTACGGGGTTTCAGGTCCCTTCAAAACTTGTTTCTCCTTTTAATCAAAAACATTGATCATGTATTCCATTTGAGTAGAAACTAGCACAAGAGAAATCACATATTATCACTTGAAGTGCATTCAAAATAATGGAGATAAATGATCTATTAGCTTTATTATTACATTATATTATCTTTCATCTCTAGTATTTCCTTATCATGTGCAAATTTCTATTTGGTTTTTTGGATATGTATTTCCTACTAATTTATTTTCTTGTAGCCTAAATAGTTGGGTTCATAGGGATCAATCCCACATACAATAAAAAGGAGCCAAACTAGGAAATATGGAATCTAGGATCAATGATGGACATATGGAAATCAAGGCTAATAAATGATGTGAATATATGAGAATAAATGCATATAAGGTAGGGATAAGGATGGGCCTATATGGAATTGTATGCAAGATGATGATAGATGGTGATTAAGAAACCAAGCATAATATTAAAGTTAGTCACATATTGCTACATAATTTTATTCTAAAACATAAATATACAAATTTCACTATTAAATTTTTTCCTTACAAATATACAAATTATTGTCATTTCTTTTCAATATGCATAGTGATATAAAAGAGGAGGTTATTAGGGACTATTTGGGAAATATCCTTGGTGCTTTTTTTTTATTAATGTAGGTTTACAATATAGTTATTTTATCAATACATTAGCTTCCTATTTGGGCCTTTCCCTAGCCAATGATCTTGACATTAGCTCCTTGTTGATGGAGGGAGACTCTTTAAATATCATTGAGTGTCCCCAAAGGGTCTATATACCTAGATAATCTATAGATAGCCTCATCAATGATTTCCTCACCCACATATCTGGTCTTTCCCATGTGTAGATTCAGTATATATAGAGAATATAATTATTTAGTAGATTTCCTTACAAACAAAGGAGTAATGATCAAAGGATTACATAAATGGTCTCAAAAAAAAAAGTGACACAAGGACATCGCTTACTTCTCCATTAATGATGGGCTTCATTATTCTTTGTCATGGTGAAAACTAAAAAGATTTTGAGAGACTTCCTTACCATACTTGGGGAGTTTATTGTTTCTTCATTTGCATTTGGTGGAGATGAATTTTTCTTATAGATATAAAGTGTAGTTTTGCGTGGGTAAGATAAAACAAAAGAGGATAAGAATGGGAGGAGATCGTAATAGGGTTGAATCCTTTTCATGTGATTCAATGAAAAAAAAATTAAAAATATGGAAATTCTTCAAAAGGATGGCCTTACTCCCTATATGTAGAATTTGAATGGTTTCAATAGCACTCTATTAGGGGATTTCATTGAAAATTAGAACTCGAGGATTGTTACCCTACAAGGTGTTGAGATTCACATATTTGAGGAGTTTCTTTTCATAGTCACTAGGTTATCTACAAAAAGGATAAAAATGTTAAGGATAGACACAATTTGGAGGAGGTGGTAAAGAGCTTCCTAAAGGAGGATAAATCAATTAATAGAGGTCAAACTAGGTACTCTAGGTTCTCCCTTTCATGGTTGTGGGATGATATTTCCCTCTAAATTATACACTCCATCAATTTGGAAGGCAAGTCTAATGCAATCTACACCTAACACTTCACCCTTTGAGTCATTTTTAACATAAAAGGAAGGTAAGATTTCCTTTTTTCCTCCTCTTCTCTTTAGAGAACTCAATTATTTAAATTAAGAGGATTAAGGGAAGCTCTCCCTTACATCAATCCTTGATCCTTTTGTTTTTTTATATTTTATGATTTCAAGAAGCCCAAGCCCTCTATGATGACACACTTTGGTTGTGCCCACCCCAAAACCCCCTAAATGGAAAGCTTTAACCACTTTCCCCCAACCCTCTTTGTCCTCCCTAGGGCCATGTGTCTCGTTCCTTTGAAAGATAACCTATTTCTTATGACCTATAGGATGATGATTATGTTTTTGAGGATGACGGATTATTTATAGTTTAGAGCCCAAAGAAGGCTAGAGGTAACCCCCAAGTAGATACCAATAGTAGTGGGTTTTCAATGGATGTTACCAACAATGAAGGTAAAGCGAAGAGGAAGATGTGTGAAAAGGATTAAATAAATGTTGAAAATAGAATTCCTAAGGTGGAAGGTTTATGCCTGTAGTATTCTAACTAGATAAATTTTCAACCCAATGCTTACCTTTGAATCTACATGATGTTACTTCTATAATTGATTCACTAGTTATCAAGATGTGCTTCACAAGGAGCTAGATAATCACGACAAAATATTAAAGTGGTTCTTTGTTGAGCTAAATAGAAATAGGGTATAGAGCATACTCTTCAAAGAATGGAACAAAATAGAGGAGCTTCTTTGAATGAAAAAATAGTTGATTCTTAGGGAAGAAAGAATGTGGAAAATGGAGAGGGGCATAGAGGAGATCAAAATAAATATGCAGAATATCATTAGCTTTAGCAACATCATGATCATTAACTCCTTGAACAACATAAAATCCCTTAACAAAAGAGTCAAGAACTATTAAGGTAGTCTTCAAATGGTATTTCAATTCACACTCAAGGTGGTGAATAATATGAGGTCACTATAAGTGTGAAGGATATTAGTTCTCATCTACAAGTTCTTCAAGAGAAATGGAAGGTCATAATCACTTTGAATGATCTCTAATCATTTGATCTTTTATTTGCTTCTTTACATTTTTTTCTGATTCAATATTGTTTTTTAATATTTTATTATTTTTAAACTATAATATTATTATTGTGTTGCTATAAATTTACTATTGTAAAGTCATCTTTGTTTCTCTTCTCTTTTTTGTTATAAAAAAGTTGAAACCCTTTAAAAACCCCTCCTTAAACTTTATTCACAAAAGAAAAACCTGTTTAATGCAATCTAAATCCATCTTATGGAGAAGTATGGCCTTTCATGAATAATGCCAAACATGAAGAACAAACAATAATGCATTTTAACATGTACACACAGTTTCTTGAAATAAAATTCAAGATTCAGCTTTGGCAATCGTGAATCGGTGTATAACGTTGATGTTCCTGGAAAAAATGACAATCTTAGTATCTTGAGAAAACTATAGTACTGTTTTTTCAACGTTACAAGACGAGCAAGCAAGAACACAAGTGTGGCAACTGTGGTCTCAGGTACTTGGGTTGACAAGTATAGCAAGGGTGTCAGCCATGGAGGAGGCAAAACGTTGGTGCATGAAGGGAACGTGTTTAACCAAATCCAAACCCATCCTCATCCATTTCTCTGCTTCATCCAGACGATTGAATCTCACATGAAGCCCAGACCTATTCCAGGCGGTTGACACCAACCATTTTGCTTCTTCCGTTGGGTATTCCCCACTCTTCATTCCAATAATAATCTGGTGTGCCTGCTTATACAAGCCCAAACATTCTTCTTCCTCACACTTTGCATCCGCAATTCCAATGAGCTTGCGAATAGCCAGGCTCACCATTTTGTAATCCGGAAAGGGGCTGCTGAGCTCCATATGGAGACAAGCATTTAGTGCCGTGCTGGCTACCTCCAGGTGGCCATACTCACCCGGGCTTCCTTCACTTTGGCATGCGTGGAGGCCCATTTTCAACAAAAATTCTGGCTTGCACCCCTTCATAGTTGTGCACTGATTCAGAATTTGAAGCTGTAGCTTGTGCTCTCTCATGCATCCCCTTAATTCGAACTCCAGAACTGCACTATACATTTGCAAACTCTCGTCTGGTTTCTCTTTCTTGCTTGCAAGGTTTGCCTGAACCTGCATCAATTTGAAATTTGTAAGCTCAAATATATTAATTTGCTCCTATTCATTTTCAATTTGAAGCTCGAGATATTGTTTGATTTCATACCTTTCTGGCTTTATCCAAATGCGCTACCGCCTCTGTCAAATGATTCTTGGTGTCTTTCTTCCGAGAGGTAAGCATTGAAGCAATTGACAATATTAAAGATTTCGACAGCATTCTCAGATTTTCTACTGAATCTTCAAGTGCGCCATAAAATTCCGAAGCGCAGGTGAATAACTCTGCTGCGAGGTCGAAGTTGTTTGATTTGCTCGCCTTGAGACCGCTGTTCCATGCGCTTCCGGCAAACCAGTTTATTTCCTTCTCGACTGTAATTCCGGTGCCGAAAAATTGTTCTATTCCCAACTCTTGCATGCGCTTCTTTGCATACTTGAAGTATTTTAGGACTTCCGAGAGAGCATTGGGGTCGTCAAGATGAAGAAGTATTATATTCCGCACCACAACCACTTCCTTTGATGAAATTTGCTTTCCAGAAGAGCATAATTTCAGCAAATTCGACAATGCTGAAGTCGCTACGCCAATGGCTTTGCAGGCTATGGCTTCGTGTGAAGCTAAAGTTAGATATTCGGCATCAAAGTCTTTACAGCGAATCATTCTGTCTAGCTGTTTTGTTGCGCCCGCTTCGTCCTTCTGTTGCAGACAAATTTTGAACTGAAAGGGACCAAAACAGGACAAAACTCAGTTCTTGTTTCGAAGCACATAGCAGACGCTGAAATAAAAGGCATGCATCTGGAAATTCACCTTCAGAAAGACGCAAACTACAGTCGCTTCAAGCTGCAAAAGGCGATGCAAACATGAGAAATAATATCCATTAACTGTTTTGCTTGCAGACTAAGCGTTCATTACATTCAAAGACTCGGTAGGGACGAAAATCACTTCGAACCTTTTCTGCTTCCATGATGAATTCGTTTGCACGGTCATATTGTGAGAGGCCGAGTTGACAAAGGCAAAGCACGCGTAGGGACTTCGCCCTGCAGGCATTGTTCTCTGCATCTAATGGAAGATAGAGCATGGATCCTTCAAACAGGATAATGCTTGTGTCGTAAAGCTTTGCCCTGAAGAATTCAGATCCACTGCCGCACAACATTATATTTGTTTGAGAATGCAAAATTCTAAGTTTGGAACTCTTGAAATACAGAGGCAAAGCTGCTTAAACGTTTAAAGGAAAATGTATAGTTTTGGAACTATCTAAATTCAGAGGCAAAGCTGCTTAACATTTGAAAGAAAATGTGTATTTATAGAGAATCCTCAAATTTATTGGCAAACATTTAAAAGGATAATAAAAGCCGTACAAACTGTTTAAGGAAAGCAAGTTTTTATTTAAGTTTCAACAAATCGGATTAAACTAATGAAATCAGTTTAAATCTCTACAAGAAAACTTCGTATTTGCTGAGAGCGATACACTTTGCAGGGAAATTATTAGCTGACTGTGATTCCATTTAAGTAAAACTTTATCTCAGTGAACAATCAACATTAAATGCCAATATAAGGGCAAAGCGGTAAAGGAAAATGCATTATTTGTTGAGAAAGCAGATATATATATATATATATGAAGAAAACGTAAGGCGTTTAAGTTTGTACAGGAAATATCAGAGTGAAAACCTTCAGAGAAAGAAGTCCGAGAATAATGCCTTACCTGTTCCAAAGAATAGCACGTATGCAACGTCGTTTTTCACCAGAAGAATCATCTTCTGAACCTGCAAACAACCTGACGATTTTGTCATCGGACGCAATCTGAAGCGCCAAAGCTACTTTAGCCTTGTAACTTTGATCTACCGCAGACACATTTCGAAGAATTTTGTCCAAAACCCTGAGAGGAAGCTCCTTGTTGGATGGAAAACGGTCGACAAGTCGGAAAAATACAGAACGACCAGTCTCCAGACCGCCACTTCCCGACTGAATGACGATTTCAACGGCGGAAATGCAAATGTCGACAGGTGCGCCGCCGTGAAGGAGAAGAACATTCAGCTCCTTCTCAGCCGCTTCTCGCATCCCCAAACCAATGTACGCCTTTAACGCCAAAAAAGGCGTCGTCGGATGATCTGATTCCTCCCTTAGAACAGCCACACATTTGAGAACGCTTTCAAAATTTTCAGCCTGAAGATGAGCCGCGGCTAGATATCGAAGCGTCTTTAGCTTCAGATTTTTTGCCAGAACTCTTTCTTCTGGCTTACCTATGCTTTTAAAAAGAGCTTCTGAGCAGATCTCAAAAGCTAGGTTCAAAAACTTCACATAATCGCTCTGGTCACTGCTGCCGCAACCGCCTTCTTCCGACTTGGCCAGCATACATTTTCCATAATGCAAATACTGTTCCGCGAGGTCACGGTAGCGGTCGACAGCGTCGAACAAGAAACCCTTGGCCCTGCCCAGCAAAGTGCACGCCAGCGTCCTCTGCTTCATTTCCCACGCAGTTTTAGCCCTCGCAACAAGCAGCTCAAACGAAAACTTGCGCTCTTCTTCACTTTCACAACAAGAACCCTCATCTTCTGAAACGAGCTCAGTAGCCTTCTCAAAGCACGAAGCTGCAAGGTCATATTTGTGAATTTTATGCCAAATTACACCCGTTCTATGAAAGAATGTTGCAATCTTGAGCAGACAGGAAGGAATTCCATCGATTTTTCCTGCCAGCAGAAGTAAATCACTGGCTACCTGACGGATTTTGACGTATTCTTCATGAAATTGCTGGCCGGCTTGCATCGCATTGGCCATGTCCACGCAAGAATTCCACAGCCGGTAGCTCAGTTTCCATAGCAGTAACTTCTGCTCGTCCGTAATCAAACTTTTGCAGGGTGCCAAACACATCATAAAATCTCTCAATTTCTGAGTATTGTCGTTACTTACCATGGGAAGTAATTGCTCCACTTGAGCCACTTGCATCTCCATCTTCTCTATAATTTGACATACACTGGCTGCTGCGCTGCCCTGATCTTGGCTCAAAATCTCCGCTATATGCATTTTTCAATCACGCACAATCCTGCAGAAAGCTATTCCAAATAATACTCTGAGATGTTTCCAAATCACTGCAAACAGGAGATTGAAAGAAATTTCAGTGTAAAACGAGACGCGAGAAACAAAAACAAAAAAAATCGATTATTGCGATGAATTTTGCGCTGAAGGCGAAGAAGGTTTGATTGGAGTGGTGGTTGGCCCCATGATAATCAGATGGAGTGAGGAATGGTAGATACATTATAGGCACCTTAACGGTATAGACGTTGAGTCACGGTACAAGACGAAATGTTATTTCCTGCTACTTCAATGGCAGGGGTTGTGATTGTGATATCTGTCCACTAGGATGCAACAATATTTAACTAGGACTCCATTTCTTTTTCTTTTCTTCTTTTCCCTTCCAAGAGAAAAATAAATCCCTATGGTGATATCGAGGAACTAATAAAACAATCAGAATCAATCGATGTTCAAGAGCCGCTTTGGAAATAGTATAAACTAAGGTAATTGTAAAACTTATTAAAAGGGATAGATATGTTTTGGTTTTTATGGGTATTTGAGGTTCAAGGATTATGTCAATAGAAACTATCTATATATTAAAATGTTAGAAAGTATGTGTCAAATAATTAATAATAATAAGTGTTAAATAATGAAATAAAATATATTTAGATAGATTTAAGTTTTTGTCTTAAAGAAATTAGATTGTTATTTGATTTTGAAATATTTGTATGTAGATTTAAAATATAAAGAAATACAAATGAAAAAGAAAAGTTTTATCATTTTGAATTGGAAAAAACACTTCAAATGAAAATAGAAAGTTTTCATTCAATTGCAAAAACAAATATTTATCTAGCTTTTACATGATAAGTGAGATTTTGGAGACTTCATCTTATAGCTTTTACCACTAGTTTACCATTAAACAATAGTTGATTTACCATTAAATGACACCTAAAACTTGTTTTTCGAAGACTCAATAGTTGTTTGCAAGCGTGAGACTTGTTTTAGGCTCAATTCTCACACTATATGTAGCCTATCGGCTAATTATTTTATTTTGCTATAAATTGTAGTTTACCATTTGTTTTAGTGATTGATAATAAGATTTTTATCAATTATTTTACAACAGATTGTAAGAGTGATTTTTTTCATGTAAGTTTAATCTTGCTTTTGCATCCATGATTCTTCTATCTTCAAGTTTAAATATGATGTGCAATTTTAAACATGAAAATGCAATCTTGAACCAAATGCTTTCTTTTTTGGTAAATGCATTCACATGTAATAATTAGGGTTGGTAGTGTTAAAATGGACTAATAGAGCTTATTGTGGTAGGAAGGGAAATTGACTAGCTTCCTACATTGTGCTTTAGCCAAGCCCTATTGGACCAATTCAATAATGTTTGAAATGATCAAATACATATCAAGTAACATATAAATGTCTATGTAACTATACTTAGAAATGAAGATGTTGATAACACACTCTATAAGTGTTCTTGTGACAATAATGTGATCCATATTCTCTATATTTCTTAGATCATGATCAAATGATCTAGGGATTTTATAATTTATACAATAACCTAGCATTCAAAAATGAATATTTTACACTTAAGTGGATGCATAACTACTACTTTCTTGATTAAGTCAACTTAGAAACAAGATTAAATTTAATTTTAGAAAAAGTGGCTCAAGAATGTATGTGTGGTCCTAAACTACTTATTTAGGGCCATAAGTATAATATTGGCCCAAAGAAATGAACTGGAAATCTAGTGGAAAATATGGATCCTTAGGAGATGAAGATTCAAGTTCAACTCAATTTTTGGGTTGGATGCCAACTTTCGTATATAAATAAACTACTTGAGCACTAGAATGAAGGTTCAAAGAAAGTGCAAAATCAATGGTGAAAAAGTGTGAATGGTGTACTTTTCACATATATATTTCCCACAACTTGCATGTGAGATACCATGAATCATGCATGTCAAACTAATAACAAAGTTGCAAGAATATAACTAAAAAGAATATTCTATTGTAGAAGGATACAAATATGAATGATGTATCGTACACTCTTTAATATCTCTATACTTACATTCACAAATGTGTTAATTGTACTAATACAAAATTAGTTTTAATAGTATAAAATCATTATCATAAAATTTTATATAGTGATCATCATGTTGTTGCTTAAGAAAAATATAAATAGGTGTTATAAGATGAGAAGATCGCTATAATCACAAAGATATAAAATAATGGTGCAGGATTAGGAATGAATGGCCATATATATGTACTCTAGATGAAAAAAGAATGGTGTAAGATCATGAGTAGATCAATATAACTATCAACAGAGTTATTGTAAGATTGCAAGTGGACCACTACAACCGTCCTCCAAATGATGAAATATGTTAGACTTCCTACATGACAATGCAACCATAACAAGCACAATGTAATATTGCAAGTGGATCACTATAACCATAATCATAACCATGGAGAGCCATAATAACCATAATCATGAAAAAAATAGTATGAAGTCATATAATATTCCCTCTCTAAAATTCGTTGCATATAAATGGTGCAAGAAATTAGAGGAGAAGAGAACACATAATATGTAAAAGATATGATTATATAAGATCAATAATCATGTAATGATGCAATAGATATCATTAAATGTGACATGTATTAGAAAATGAGATGGAATGTGATTTATGTATGACCATGTAGCAAGGGGTGATGAGATTCCAGGTTCGAATGTTTCCCTAATGATAAGTATTGAATAAGAAATAGTAGATGTTGTATAGGATGTGAACATCTAAGATGTGAATATGGAACCATAGATATAATGTCATATATCATAATATGCATTAAGCATAATAATAGATAGAGTATAAATTTAAAATATTACGTAAGCCCAATAAAATGATAATGAAGGCATGAAGGTAACAAATAAGTAGGATATTTTGAATGTATATATAATGAAAAAGATCCATAATGTATCTTGGAGATACTAGTTGCATTGATTCTTTGTCCCCAAAACTAAGACCCATATGTTAGAAAGAAAAGTGGAGATACATAGATCAGAGTTCTTAGCTCCAAGTATTCTCTATGAGTTGTATTTATAGCCCACACTTAGTAGTAGAAAAGGGATAGGAGGTTAATATATAATATAAAATAGGAAATTTAATAGAATGCCATATAAATGAAAATTAAAAAAATTGCATAGCATAACACATATAATATCCAAATTCCATGTATTCACATAGATATCATCTACAACATCTTTGCACATATCTTATTTCTATTATATTATCTTTATTATAGACTCTTAATCTCCTACTTCTTATACATATTTTTAATACCTAGTTCTAATCTTACTATGTTACATATTATTTTCCCTTATACATATATGTGCCTAATGGTATGTGTCACTTACAATCTACAACTTATCTAAGGGGTATACTTTCAACCAAAAGCTTTGTAACCTCCTTGTAGTGATTTATGGTAGGATATTAGCCTTGGTTCTTCTCATTGGTGTATTCCCTACTAACATCATCCTCCATTTAAAATTTTCTTTCCTCAAGACAACTCTATCCTACCAGAGGATGATGATAATAATTTAGATGTTCTCCATTAAGATAACATCGTAAGTTTGTGTCATCGAGTGTGCGAAGTTTTATTTCTCTGGATTGTAGTATGTTATTGATATAATAGGGGCCAAGCCACCGAAATTTGAGTTTACCAATCTTCTTGATTTTTTTTGTCATAGAGTAACACCAAATCATTTGTCTTAAATATTTTGAGTTTTAGATTCATATTATGCCAAGATTTCTATATTCTTCTTTCAGAGTCTTAGTGATAGAGTACCAAAAATTTATCTTCTTCTTATTTTTCTAAGTCTTGAACTCTATGATTTAGGGATTCATTATCTATTAACCAGAGAGTGAGGCTAGTATAAAAATTGGGAACAATAAAGTTCAAAGGTAGAGTGGTTTCCATTCCATATACCAATTCAAATAGAGTAATTTTGTGGATCTTTTACAATTAGTGTGGTATGCCTCAAGTACTATAAGTATTTTGATTTTCCAATCTATCCACTTCCTATGGCACATTTTAGTAAGGGAACAACCTATTATTTTATTCAAAGGCTCACTTAACCCATTAGCTTGAGGATGATATGGTGTTCTCTGGTTATTATTTATCATAAAAGTACTTATTAGTTCTAAAATGGCTTTGTTAACAATGACTTTATAACAAAATGTTTCCCCTTGGTTATGCTTAATGGGCATCTAAATCATGTGATTATTCTTTCATAGATGAATTTTGTTATTATGTTTGTTATACAATCCTTTGTAGGTTCTTCTTCTACCCATTTGGTTAAGTATTCTACCTCGATGATAGTGAATCTAACTTTACATACTTTAGTTGGTGGACCAATGGGTCAAATGAAATCTACGAATATTCTCTCAAATGGTGTTTGAGCTAGAATTAGATGTTGATACATCTCATATCTTACAGTAGGTTAACCTACTCTCTAAAAAATGTCACATTGTTTGGTATATTTATTGGAATCTTTGTATAAGGTAGGCCACCATAAGATTGTTAATTTCACCTTTCTAATAGTGGAATCTCTATAATTATGCCCCCTACTATGCTTTCATGTGCTTCTTAAAGGATATATTCATGTTCATGATCATAAACCACCCAACAGATAATATCGCCCCTTCCTAATTTGTAGAGTTCTTCTAATAGTATAAAAGCAAGGGCCTTCCCCAAGAGTAGTTGTTTATCTTGTGGTGTCATATTGGGGGAGGGGGGTATTTATCTATAGAAAGTAATGTTGCTACATCATACAACTCTTGAGGTCCTACAATTACCCTAAATAGTGTTGCATTGGGTGAATCTTCAGTGTGTTCATCAGGTTCTTCTCTTGTGTCAATGTGAGAAAGATAATTTGATCCTTGATTGTTCCTTCCTAGATTTACCATGATATTAAAGTTAAATTCTTGGAACAACAATAGCCATTTTCATATCTTTCCTTGTATGACTAGCCTATTAAGTAGATATTTTAGCAGTTCATTTTCAATATAGAAAGTAAATGGTGTGGAAAATAGATAATGCCTATGTTTTTGAAGACCATACATATTTGGTAGGGCCTCTATTTTGGTAGTAGTATAATTCATTTTAGCCTAAGATATTTTATGGTTGGAAAAGGCAATTGGGTGGTTTTTTTCTATGGGGTTGTGTTAGGACTACACCTATAACTATTGTAGAGGCATCAATATGAATGTGAAAGGGAGCATTCCAATCCAAGAATATCAAAATGAGTGCTTTGAATATATTTTATTTGGGGATGTCAAAATATTGATGGATTTCTTGGTCTTCTTAATTAACTCTTTTAGTGGTGCTATAATTTTTGTATATTCCCATATATTGTCTAGTCATCTAGATAAACTTCTAATAAATCATGAATGGAATATTTAAACGCATACATGATGTGCCTAAATATTTTTGGAGCATTTTTTAGGCCAAGGAGCATGATTTATACATAAAAAAATCCCCATCAGTGAATGAATGCATTTCCCTACCTACCACAAAGTCTAGAATTTATTTTGTAAAGGGGGTTGGGAAGGAGTCACGAGTACAAGCTTTATTGAGCTCCCTAAAATCTACATAAATTATTGTCTCTCCAATTTCATATTTTGTATGACCATAGGGCTCATCCATTTAGCATCTTCCATCAATTTGATGATTTCATCCATAAGAATTTTATCCAATTCACTTTCCACCTTTTTCTTCATGTTCAAAATAAGCCGATATGACCACTTCTTTTTCAGTTTCACTCCCTCTTTTAATTGAATTTTTATTACACCATTTTCCTCCTTGATACCCTTCATGTCAATGAATGTAGAGGAAATAGGTCTTCACACTTAGACAACAATTCAATTACATTTTCTACAACTTTGCAATACTTTTCCTTAGAGTCATTGTGAAGTTGTATTTCTCTTCCCCCTCTTGTACATGGATGTCTAGTTTAGGTTTGATCCTCATATTCTTGGTGGGTGATCCCACAATACTGGTTTACAATTTTTGGCCAAACTGGACACTGAAATAAATTTTTCTAGCTAAATCTTCACTTTCGAGCACCTATAGCGGCTAAACCATGAGGAATTTGAAGATGATGCAAACTAGTGATTTGTGATATTTTTTCTATAGATTCTAAATATATATTTTTAAAAAAAATTGGAATCAGATTGCACTTATTTTTCCATCTCCTTCGAAAACTAGTTTTTTTCAGTAAACAACATTTTTAAGGAGAGACACTCACTGTATACAACATAAAAAAAAATTCCATGAAGGATAAAATTCTAATTTTTTTGAATTTAAATTTGTAACTATGATATCTAGAGCTTCCAATTGGTCTCATAGTGTTTTATTGAATGTTGTTTCCTTAATCAAGTTTTGAAGTCAAACCAATTACAATTCAGACATAGGTGGACCATATACAATGTAGCTTTTTTGTATGTATTGAAATTATATTTTTTTTGTTGGATTAAGGACTTCAATATCTAGTGCACTCATATTTTTGAATTTATTTTTTTATAATCAGCTATTTTTCCACATGTGTAGAACAAAGAGCTTGTTTTTCGATGAAAAACCTATGTTTAATAAAAGTAAACAAACAAATACATAATAAAATTAAAACATATTAAAATTATATTCATTGGATAGCTCGTTCCAAGGAATACTGTCATCCAGTTGGGTTTGTGAAGTCTCATTCATTTTCATCCTCAATCCGAGCTTCGAAGCACAAAATTTTGGACCTTTTTGTTGCCTGAGGGGGAGAAGGGGGAAAAGGGGGGTTCGAGCGAACCAAGGGGGTTCGCTTGAACCAGGGTTTAAGCGAACCCCCTTTCCACAAGCCTTTTCTTTTGGATTTTTGTTGAGAATGGTGGGCCCCATGATTAAATGGTTTCGCTCAAACTAGGGTTCTAGCAAACTCTCTTTTGGTTTGCTTGAACCAATAAGTTTGTTCGAACCCCAAAAACCAATTTTTTTTGCATGGGGTCATTTTTTGCAACTTTTCCTTCCTCACTCGAATTGTAAACCACTTTTGTGGGTTTACCCTGGTTTGTATTGTAACATCTTTTTTCTGTCAGTTGTGATTATTTATCCATCCATTCAATTTTCCAAATTATTTCTATTCGAGGAGGTGGTGGGATTTGTGTATGGTCTTTGGTGTAGTTTTCTTCTATGGGTCTAAATATAATTTTCTTCAACCATAGTAATATGGTCTAAATTTATGACTTTGTCCCTGAATGGAAAAGGTATGAATGAAATCCTTCTAGAGTTATTGTCAATCATTTGTTTCAGCCCTCCTTTCTTGGTTAATATACCATGTTTGTACAACTAGTGTTAGAGTTCAATAGAAGAATTGGATGTACAACTTGGTATCCTATTCCCTTCTTCAATTTCAAGTTGTAATACATGTTTTTAGATGATCCTCAAGTGTGATTGACCCATTATATTATAGAATTATTGAGTATTCACCTTCTTCTCTTATGTACCTTATTATAATGATAAAAGGTATATGGCAATGATGTTCATGTTTTCTTGATGTGCTTTCCACCAACATGTCCCATTGTAGCTTAATGTATCTTGTAAGAAAGTTATTCATAAATCTTATTTAAAAAAAAATCTTCATATCTTGCAAGTATTCATCTAGTGTCACACCCCATTTTGTTGTTACTAATTTACTTTTACATTCACGGGTAAATTGGATGGTAAATGTAATCATGATTTTGATATGTTGACTAAAATAATGGAATATTGAAATAGGTATTATGTGAAAGTGCTGATAAATTCTTAATATGGCTTTGAAAGAGTAAATATGTTTACAATGATTGCTATATGAATATGCTAAAGTTATGATGCATATAGGTTTATTATGAATGTCTAACTACCATTATGAATGTGCTAAGTTGGTTGCAAGGACAAGTTCAATCCTCCAGGTGGAGGGGAAGTATCACTTAGGAGAAGTGATTGGTTAGATAACCCTTAATGATACCTATATGAGCTTACACACACACTCGCAATAGAATGGTTGAGTCAACTTTCATAGTGTTGGGAATTGGTAAGTCATCCTTAGCATGATGTGTTTGCATTAGTAAGGGTCATGATTACTGTTGAACACATGCTTGGATGATGTTTATATTTTTGGAGCTTATGAGTTCTTCCCTATGTTACTATGCTTGATTGTATGGTTGAATGGGTATTTGAGATATATGCATATATGCATATATATGCACATGTCGATATATGCATACATGACGGATATAATGTGATGTCCATACTAGTATGTCAACATATGTATAATTATGCATATATGTACATAGATATTAATGTGATGTTATTGTGAATATAATCACGTGGTCATAATCATCTAGATATCAAATGCATTATTTGACTATCATATTGCCATAGAATATATATATGTTAGTATATATACATACGAAAGTGTTAATGCTTATTAGAGAAGTGTATATATATATTATAAATATGTATGTGCAATTATATACACAGGCATATTGTTCAATTGGTTATGATAATTGGGATGTATGCATTCGTGATATCGAATGATGTATGTTTACTATCATATGAGTTGATAAATAAATAAATATATATAGGTATATATAACGATTACTATATATTTGAAAAGGAAAAATGTATATGTGTTTGTTTGTCATGGAATATATATATATATGTATGTATATACATATACATATATATATGTGATAACATTTAGGCTATTTATGACATATTTATGTACATGTATATATGCAAATATATATATATGTGTGTGTGTGTGTGTGTGTGTGTGATAATTAAATAGAAGTCGAATTGTATATATTATGCAAGTATTATAGGTTGAATAATACATATAATGATATATGATAGAGGCTAATTTGTATGCAAATGTATTGTGCAACATTCAAAGGGTGTTTGGGAAGTAAACTTAAATTGATGCTTATGAATGAGTCTTTATTATTTTAAACAATGATTTACTCAAAGATGTGAAATAAAGTGATAGAATAATTGTGCCAACCTCATAAAGTGTAAAAAGCATGATAATAGGAAAAGTAACAGTAAGGCAAAGAACTGGTAAAAACACCAATTATGTGCCAAAGTGACTCATTACTCCTCTATTTCTCAGCAAGCTATGACTTAGTCGACGTAGCAATGTGTTGCTTGACAACAATAGACTATTTCATGAGAATAACTGCACCAAAACAATAGGAGGATAGTTGCATACTTGGCACCAGAATATGAAGTTTTAATTGTTGTAGAAGTCCATTTTGGGATGCAATTCGATTGTCATCATTTTAACATGATCACAATTGAATAATTCATTTTATTCTATCAAATAGATGGGTCGACCTATAGCTTTTCATGGTGATTTTGTGTTTAGTTTGCTGCCACATTTTAGCTGAGAGATATGAGTCAACTTGCATGGATTAAGCTATCATTTTGCATGCCTTTTTTGTAGGTTGTAATGTCTCATTTTTTTATATAAATAGAGAGGCAAGTTCTCTCAGGGTGATCCCACAATAGTGGTTTACAATTTTTGGGCAAACTGGACACTGCAATTATTATTTTTAACTGAATCTTCACTTTCGGGCTCTTGTAGCGGCTAAACCGTGAGGAATTTGAAAATGATACAAACTAGAATCTTATCACATTTTGTCTCTAGATTCTAAAAATAATTTTTTCAAAATCTTTGGAATCAGATTGCACTTTTTTTTCCATCTCCCACGAAAACTGGCTTTTTTCATAAAACAACATTTTTAAAAAGTGATGCTCACCGTATACAACATAACTTTTTTTGTATGAAGGATAAAATTCTAATTTTTTCGAATTTAGATTTGTAACTATGGTATCTAGCACTTTCATTTGGTCTCATAGTTTTTTATTGAATATTTTTTCCTTAATCAATTTTCAAATTCAAACCAATTGCAATTTAGACATAGGCAGACTGTATACAACATAACTTTTTCTGTATGAATCGAAATTCATTTTTTTTTTTTAATGGATCAAGGACATCAATACCTAGCCTCAACATATTTTTTAAAATTTTATTTTGATAATCTGCTATTTTTCCACATGTGCAGACTAGAGATTTTGATCTTCAGTGAAAAACCTATGTTTAATAAAACTAAAAAATAAAATACATAATAAAAGCAAATCATATTAAAACTATATTCGACGGATATCTCATTCCGAGGACTATCATTATCTAGTTGGGTTTCTGAAGTTTTCTGCATTTTCATTTTCAAATTGAGCTTCGAACAACAATTTTTTGAGGAGATAGGGGAAAAAGGGTGTTCAGCCGAACCTAGGTTCGGCCGAACCTAGCCCCTTTAAAATAATGAGAAAAAATCACGGGGTCTGAGAAAATGACAGGGTTTTTTTTTTAAAATCCCTATTAAGGGGGTTCGACTGAACCCTAGTTCACTAGAACCCCTTTATTTTAATATTTTTGATCTCATGTTAATGGGGTTCGAGTGAAAATAGTAGGGTTCGGTCAAACCTTGTGGTTCGACCGAACCATGTTAAAGGTTCGATCGAACAATTTGGTTCGGCCGAACCCCTTCACTTTGTGTAGAGGGAAAAAATGACTTTTCCCTTCCTCCACAAAAGTGTTCACCACTTATGTGGGTTCAACCCTCATTTGGAACACATTATGTTGCATTCTTCTGCAAACTTATTCTAGGTATGTGTAGGATCATCATGGAAAAAAAAAGCCCTTAAGTGACAAAAAATTCAGAAAAGCAGAGTTAGGCAACTTCACGTAAAAAATTGAATAAGTTATCTATATTATTTCAAAAATATGTAAGAATAGAATTTGTAGAAAATTGAATTTATTTTCTAAACTACTAGGTTTATTTTTTTTTTTTTAAATCTATTTGGTGAAAATTTGAAATTGCAATGAAGTAGTACTTAAATTTCAGGGAAAAAATAAGAAGTAGGTGTCTTCCTGATCACCCTAACCACAATAAAATGATAATATTTTTTAATAATATTTTAGATATAAGTAGAGGACTCATGTCCCGATGTGATGCATGATTTTTTTGTAAATTTTTTCCAAATAAATAATTAATCATGAATTTTTTATTACAACTTTTAAAAAATATAAAAAACTCGTATGTCTGACCACCTTAACATGGTCAAAACTTCATGAAATTCAATTTTCTTTTTTATAATCCTATAGTATGCAAAGCATATAATTTGATACCGTTTAAAACCTATAGATGTTTTTCAACCAGCCTATCAATCAAGACTTTATTCGTAATTCAAATAGAAAATGAATAATAATTTTTTATTAAACTCAAAGTAAAACATAATTTATATTGGTGGAAAGCTGAGAATATCTTTTAAAAACCCTTTTCATTTCATCAATTTTGGGTAAAAAAAAAGTCGCCAGCCACATACCCATCATATCACCATTTTTTGGCCCATCGTGATCTTGCACATACCCTTCTACTACAATTATTCTAAGAGATGTATTATGTGAGAGCTGGGAGTTATTTTGTGAGAGATGTGAATTACTTTGTGAGAGCATTGCATTATCTTGAGTAAGAGGTTATAGTGAAGAATTGTTGTGAGTTGGAGAAGTGAGCTAGGAAGCTATTGTTGAAAGGTTGTGTGTCAAGTCAGTCAATGGGTTAAGTGTATCACAGGCATGAGGATCTAGTCTTATCTTATTTTTCTTAATTTTTGAAAGAATGAGATTTGAATGCTTTGTTTGAATTTCTTAAGAATACATGCATTAGGAAATCATAGCATTTGCTTTGGAAAGGAAATGAAGCTACTTGATGCTTTTCTTTGAAATTTTTTGTATATACTCCATTGTCATTGGTATTTCATACTAGAAATGATGAAATATGATTAATAGAAGTGTTGTAATGCCCTGCCAAGTAACCCTAAAGGAAGTTGTAATTAACGACTTAAGTGAACCAATTTTTTTTTATAAAATGTAATAACATACACATTCACTTATTAATTAACAACAACCTCTAAGGCTACAAGGTTAGGATTACTTAAAACCACACATATATCTTACATATAACTAAAGCATTATAAACTTTATGAAATAAACCTCATACATCATAAGAATACCACATAACATAACAAGATGAACATCCAAGATACCATCTCATAATCATTACCTTAATCCAATAGTTACATCCCTCATTCCCAGAATAAGACAATAGTACAAAAGTATAACAATTACATAATCTCACCTCATAAACATAAGAGGGATAAAATAACTTATACAAATAAAAATATTACAATGCAAGAAAATATAATAGAACCGCGAGCTGTCCATCTGGATGTCTCACCACCAAGTACTAAAGATCAATGGGGACCCAACGGTTTTGGTGCATGTTCCACCCAACCATGTGGTACCCGAAGGCCTACCCCCCATGCTAGGAGATAGTAACCACATAACATGGACAAAGATCTACAATCACTAACCCAAGCCAGACTCATACTGATATAACCAAACAAATGAACCAAACGAGTACAACTCAGGTACAACACTAATATCACTGACATAGATCACTTTGTTTCCAGACATAAAATCAACCAAGTATGTTCAGGGAGCAATACAGTATACAAATACCAATCACCAAGGGAAACTCAAGTGCACACAAATTAGAAAACATAACCACTCTAACTCTAGAAGGATACAAATAATAGAACACACTCCAAACATCTTGGAGGCAACAACACATAGTCCACTCCTTTCACAGGAGGTACAAAACATCCCCGTTCATGAAAATCAGGTAAAACTGAAAAAACACTATACACTACACAAGGGAAAACAACTGGATGGCACAAAGATTCAACAACCCTTATCTTCTAAGTTCTTCTGGAAGACTTATAATTTAGGACTAACACTAGATCCCAAAACCCACAATGCAACTTGACTTCATAGCAACAAAAGCATTCAAGTCATAAATCAAATCTAATATTTGGATTTCCTAAACCCATATTCATTCAATAGGTAACATTAACAAGGTCAAAGACACACTTACAGGGTTAACTCAAATAATCATATACCCATATTTCTATTTCCATTATAAGAAATCTTAAACAATTTGAACTTACATCCCCTTACGAAATACAGAGAACTAGAACATTTAAGGCAATCATAAGAGCATTACTATTTTTGGATATATTAAATCCATATCTTCTTCATATTTCATTCACAATAAATTAATTGCTCTACTTAAAATATAATAAATTAAAATAGCCATTTGCCTCATCAATATAAAGAACTTCTTAATTTACCTTTAAATCGACACAAATCCATGCAAATAAACTCTTTCCATTTCCTAACCAAATCTTATATCTCATTCAATTTTCTATTTAAAACATTCAATCCTTTTAATATCATAAAATATTGTTTCTCTATCCATTTTCGCATATACACTAATCAAACCATTTTTAAATCTCTATTCAATAATATATTGCATGCTTCTTATTAAAATAAAATACGATAATGAATTTACACTTAATATATGTATATTTATGTTTCATATTATGTATACACCAAATCTATATATTAATAACTTAATTATATATATATTCTTTAATATTCCAATCACAACGATTAAAATTGCTCTATGGAAATAAATGAAACACAATAAATATTTGCCTTTTCAAATATATTAATTTCCTAGATTTACTTCCAACACAACATAAACTATTGTCATTACTATATTCTATTTCTATTCAAAACCTATATCTTTTCAATTCTCTATTTAAAACATGTCATTTTATCAATGTATAAAAATAACTCTTGGCTTTTCTATTTAACCATGCATTCATATTGTTTCCAATTAAATCTCATTAATTAAACAAATATTCAAATATAAATACTTATACAATTCTTCAATATGTTTAAATATCCTTTTTTTCTTAACAATTTGACCATGCATTCAAAACCAACACAAGTACACATCTAATTGGATTTCTTTCGTTTTCTAGCTAACTCATATAATTCAATCAATTTTCTATCTAAACATGAAATTTATAAAATATCTCTTTCCTTATCTTTAAAATCTCCATTCACAATAATATAAAACTATTTCTCTTTCAAAATAATTGAAATAGTTAAACAAGTGTCTTCAGTCTACAAATACAAGAAATACTAATTTAAACAATTTAAATCACTTTCAATGTTTACTTCTAAAACTAACATCAGTTCTCTATTAACTGGATTCCTTTCGTTTTCCAACTAATTCAAATGATTTAATTATTTAATATAAAATACTTTTTTTCCTATTAAACTGAATTATGCATACTAATCAGTTCTAATAAAAATATTTATGTCAGATACACAACTAACTCTTCTAATTTCTACAATTCATTACGTAATTCATTATAACGATAAAACTGAGTTAAGAATTCATTTTTTTAGATATGGGAGAAATTACACTAATATTTAATTCTCTAATTGCTCTTAACAAAATAAGTATTTTCAACTATAACTCAAAATATTTCGCTTTAAATTAAATAACCAATTGCCCTTGCAAATTAAATCATTATAAAATTAATCAAATTAACATTTGGTCTCTTCCATAACTTATTGTGTTAAAATAAGATCAATATTTGGACTATAACCCAATATCATATATATATTTTTCCAATTAAATCAAATTAATAATTGGACCTTTTACACATGAATTTAAATTTCACAATTAAATCTTAAATTATGCATTCTTTAAATCAGATATTTAACTCCTTCAATTAAACTTTAACATGCCATTTTAGAATAAACAATAATTTTCCCATACGTTTATAATTTTATTTCCACTAATCTAATATACAAATTTTATTTAAAATAATATAAATAAATATAATACTTTAATATTATAAATTATAATATAAAATATTATTAAATAATATTTTAATATTATAATAACAATACATAAAATATTAATATTTATAAATATCAATTTATTATTATTTTATTATCAGAGCAGCGATGGGAAAATAACTTAACAGCAGTCTCGTGTTTCAAGCATAACTCAAAAACTACGATCTGGGTATTTACAATTTTTTTACAGAGATAAGAATATTTCAAGGTGCAAAAACCTTTTAAATATCCTGACAACTCAGTTTGTGAAAGTGGAGTTATATGCGACGCAATCAGACTATTTTACCTTGCAAAATATAACTACCTGCGGATTTTAAAATCCGATTTTTTAATAATAAACAGAGGGTTTCATTTTCTAAAAACATTCTAAAAAACATTGCTCAATCTCTATGTTTGAATCCAAAATAAAATAATCGATTTTCTCAAACAAATTAAATTCAACAGAGGTTTTCACAATTTTCACTCAAAAATTTTCACAAAACAAAAGCTGCAAATTTATTTGATTCTTTTTTTCTAACAACAAATTTATTCTCTAAAACAGATTTAACAAACAAATCTTTAATCACTACTATTTTAAAAACAATCAAGAACAATAAAAACACAGAAGAAAACCTAGCTCAAGAAGCTACAGGAAAGATGAATTTCTGATGCAAGCCTCCTTCAAAGATTTCCTGTATTTCCTTCAATCCTCCAACGAATCCAATCCAAAACCCAACCAATGCAAACAATCTTTCCTCCAATCAATTCTACAATCAAAACTCTCTTCAAACCCTTCTTGATGCAAACCTTCCAAAATTTCTTCTTTGCTATAAAAATGCATTTTTTTTCTAAAAAACTTTTATCTCCCCTAAAATTAAAACATGTATTCTTTATAAATCAAAAATACCTAATACAACCCTAATTCACATTACATGCAAATTAGATATTAATTTCAATTTCAATTCCAATTTCAATTTTTACAACCCTAATTCACATTGCATGCAAATTAGATATTAATTTCAATTTCAATTTCAATTTTTGAAAGCCCACTTTCAATTTAAAATGCAATTTCAAATAATAAATTAATTTCCAAAGTTGAAACTCATTTCCCAAATAAACATTTAATTACAATTTCTAATTTAATTCCCACATGTTGAAATTAAATTCTAAAATTAATTTTAATTATTTTATTTCCTTTCATTTTCTTGCATCACGTTTAATTAATTAATTTAATTATTTAATCACTAAATTCAACCCCCTTGGATTAAATTTAATTAATTAAATAATTTAAATATAATTAATTGATTTAAAATATAAACTTTTATCCACATTGCATTATTTAAATTAAATATTCATCAACATGATTTAAATGCAATTATTCTAAATATCCATTTCCAAATCAAGAATCCTTCAGAATTAAATAACATTAAAGCAAGACAGACAATGACTCGACACACACAATTGATGACACACTAAGGCTAGGGTGTAAACTTGACACATGTTACCTAGCTACTATCTCCCGTTCAACTTAACCGTTGGATCAACACGTTCAAACCTGTGAACCCAGGTGGAGTCGATGTCATGTACCTACAATCCTGCAATCAAGTAAACAATATCATACAATATATTCAAAATATAATACACACCGTGAAGAAGGAATTATGGATTCGTAGGGCACTCGCAAGCGAGTGATGCAAACCCGTCTTCTTCACCAATACACTCATCAAAACTGACACTTCCATTATAATCCAATAATCTCATATAAAATCACATGTTATATCTATTAACATCATTAATTCATAATGCATGTGAAACAATAATTAGATCAACACATCACACAATAATAGTTGTCGCTCAATAGTAGTGAACAAAACATCATAACAAAATCTATCCAATATCAAAGTAACTGCAACCAAACATAGCATAAAACAAACCGAACAAGAAGCAAAATGGAGGGGTACTACAAGTGTCTTAATAATCCTATATACCCTATATATGAATTAGATATTGATGTTCTATACATAGATAGTTTAGACTACACGTATAATGTGAAATATGTCAATGTCATGAAGCAACTTGACACTGTAGCTTATTATGCTAGGGAACCTTGGGAATGATAGAGTTAGTATTACAAAAGTAAATGTATGAAAGATATGATGTGATGTTATGTAAACCACATCAAATGTCTTCACTGGAATGATCACTTGGTCATACGTCACTCTCGAATGAAACTCTAGGTTTGGAATAACCTAATGAGTTGAGAAAATTATTTGAGGGAACCCTAGGTTAAGATTTACCTATTGGTTTGAGATAAGTACAAGTGACTACCATTGAAACCTATAGATTGGGATTACTCTACATGGTTAGGTAGATTAATCGGTCTTGTTTGGAACATATAGGTTTATACTAACCAATATGAACACACTAGTCATTGGTTGATGTCTTAATCTTAGGATTAGGATAAACCAAGGTTATAACTCAACTTTGTGATTAAGTTAATCACTTGAGTTTATGAAATACTATATTTTTGGAGACATATATGGGATTAGCTATAGAGTTAGAGTTGCTAATTGATTAGTTGCTTTATGTACTCTTGAGAATGAAGTCATATTATTGACAAGATTCTATTCTTTTGAATAAAACTTTTTACTAAGGAGATTGTACTCTTGAATGGAATCATCTATTGATATGATTACTCTTCGATTGAGGTCATTTATTGATGTGATTATACTCTTGATGAGAATCACTTATTAATGGGATATATTACTAAATGGAGCCAGTTATTTATAAATATTTAATCTATGATTAGATGAAGCTTATGTATCTATACTTAGATTATAAATTTATTCCTAGGACTAGGTTGTCCATTGAAGGGAATTAAAGCTTCTTGTTTATGAAAAGTTATGTCAAAAACTAGGAAAGCTCATATGTTATACCTATGATGGAAATATCCATTGAAGGGGGGTAACATATGCTTAGGCATTATTGGTAGAAATACCATAGTGTTATGTGAAAAGGGAAATAGGTTATTTATGAGGTTAGGGAGTACTTATGGAAGGAAAATACCTAAGAATAGTATATGAACGAGCATAATCAAAACTGAGCTATAGAAGTGTATGTGAATAGGAAGACTGCCACTCAAAGTACTGGGTGAGAATACTTTGGCCAAAGTAGTGTAAGTAGTCACTGTTTACACTTTCAGTTTGAAACTATGTTCCTTTTATGCATTCTAGTTCAGGATTTTCATACTCGTCAAAGAAATGAACATATGATTAGGTTCTGGTTTGTAAGAAACATCACTGAGCTCAAATAGGCCATTGTTATGAGGTTTACTAGCTAATATCTTCACCAAAGGGAAGGGCCATCTTGTCATGTGTGACAAATGTGTATGGGACTGCATTTAAGTTCATGGTTGGTGGAAAAGTGCTTGAGTGATACTTCTCCTCTTCAGTTGGTGACCGAGGTTCGAAGGTGTTTGTGCTAGCATTGGGGACAAGTGGAGTGTGTGCACCAAATATTGAGGAAATATAGAAGGTATGCACCATTGTGGTGACATCGGGATCAATTTGTATATCTATTGCTAGATGAAGCTCAGAAGAGCTATGTTTGTGTCATGTACCCATTTATATGGAAGGATTTAATCATGAATGATAAACTTGAGTTCATTCAATATGATATCTATGTTATGGAAAGATTTTTGAAACTACAATGGAATGCAATGGAAGTTTAGAAATAGTGTTATTTCAAATGTGCATGTAATTTACATTATGGAGAAAAAAAAATTATTGCTATGTTTCGACATCATGGGTATTCACTTAATGTGAAATCTTTGGAATGTTACTGAGTAGAACACTAGGGTTGTTACATCCTGAGTGCCAAATTCAAAATATTATGGTAACTTAATATGTGAAATTTCCCTTGAAATATGATTTACCTACTTTTATATTCTAGAGATATGAGCTAGACTACCTTTTATCTTCTATTTTGGTTTTTTGATATATTTCCTTTATCTATTATATCTTGTGGTATGTCACTTTTTTTACATCATATATACACTCACTTGAATCTATATACTTTTTAGGAGGTCCCTCTCAGTTCTTCTGTTTTATCCATTTTAGTTAATTTAGAGACTAAATTTATCAATGTGTTTTTATCTCCATCAATCTCCTCCTAAGCAATATCCTCTACATAGGAATTATTTTCATCATATCCTAGAGGAATGTGAACAACTTTGGTATCATCCACAAAATGTATTTCTTCTTTGCTAGAGTCTACCACTCCATTTTCATTCACAAACCATTGTAACCCAAGTAGAGCTTGAAATGTATTGAAGGTTTCTTTCATGGCCATAACTTCAAAGTTAATTGTTAGCTTGACACCTTGTACATTCACCTCTACATTCTTCCATGTGCCTGTATTTTGCATACTTGAACCATTTTCTAGACTAATATTATAAGGAGTGTTTGTTAGTTTTGGCCTTCCAAGTTTCTCCTAAGTCTTTTGTGGTATGATATTTATGTGTGTACATAGATCTACCATGATTTATTTACCTTGTGGTGATTAAGGTGTGTAGTTATCATCAATGACATATTTTTCTAATCTTGGTCATGTTATATCTTGTTGATCTATGGCTAGATGTTTGTCTGTTTATTCAAGTATTTACCATATTTCTCTAATTTCACCAAAATATTATTTTTTTGTGCCAAAGTGGCCAAATTATTCAATTCAATTACTTCTTCCTCTGGAAAACATCCACTTTCTTCATTTTGTTGTTGGATTATTGCTCTTTTTTGTGTTTTCAACAACTTTATCTTGTTGTTGCTTTGTAGGTTGCAAGTTATTTGTGTTTTCTTCTTCTTCATTTGATTTTTGACTATCTTCATTATTTATAATCTTCTTGTTTTTAGCAATATTTTTACCTTGGCAAGTGATCACTACTGATTTATTTTTCTTGCTTTGTGATATTATATTTTTATTTTTCTAAAATTTTGTGTCCTCTTATTATTATTCTTGAGAGGTATCTTTACTGGTACATATTTTAGATGACCAATTATCTTTCTTTTGACGTGCCTTCTAGCTCCTTTTAGAGGTACTTTCCTTATAAATATAGCCCCTCTACTTGGCCCTTGAAGTTTATCACTCTTGGATTTGGGTGGGGCATTCTGAAAATATTGTTGTGCCCTCTCACAACTATAAAAGTCATGATCTAGATTACCACAAAATATGCAATTCTTCCTCTAATTTGACCAAAATTCTATGGCATAATGTCTAGGCTTATTTCATATTATAGGAACTTATAGCATCTCTCCTATGGTCCCCCTTTCTGCATTCCTCTACCTCTTATGTAATTGAATGACTTGTTATCCTCTTGATAATTCTGCAAAGGGGTATTTTTAATTTGTTAGCATTTCTATTGTCTCTCCATGGTAGAAATCTATATCCAACACCTTGTGTATATAAGGTATATTCCACAAGTCCCTTTACATACTCCATTTTTTGATTAGTCTCTTTGTTATGTTTATGGTTTAGCAAACATTAACGGTCTTAGTGTACTTTTAGATTTCTAAATTGGAAGAATTTTGATAGACATGTGTTAGTCTCATGGTCATCCCACTCGTTGAAAATCCCAAAAAATGCTAATTGAAGCTTTTATAGTATTTTTTGTAGGTGCGCTCTTAATTTTATAACTCTTTTTCCACCTTGTGCCTTTGGTCAGTCATTTCTCAAGCGTCCTTCTTTTGAATAGTAAGAGCACCATATATTATTTTCTTTATTAGACTCTTCTCTTATCATTATATCCTATCACAAAGTGAGTTGTTCAACTGCTAACTATTTAATTTATCTATTGCCTTACTTTCCTTCTCTTTGTATTTCTTTCTCCATGGTTGTGACTCAATGTGGTAGGGTAGGGTTACCGTATATGTGTATGTATCAAAGATTCTATTGTCTAGTGTTGTCTAGATATCTATTTAGAGTCTAGAGATAAACCATTCTAATTTATTCTTTTCTATTAGTGTTCATCCAATTTGTGGGATCTCTACTTCCTTGAACCTTTTATCATACTCTTTTAATTATTCTCCTTTTCTCTGCACCAATTCTCTCATCTTAAACTTTTGAATGGTACTTTCAAAGTGTCAAAGTTCACCAAAAAGTATTTATTTACTTCCTCCCAATCCTTGTCATGCATAGGGTAAGTTTTCCTATACCTGTATAATGTATACTTTCTTAATTATGCCACAAGTTCAAGAAACATAATGTTATCTTCATCAATATATTTCCTTATAAGCCAAAGTGATTCTAGTAGGAATATGCGTTTTGCAACCGCAATGGTATCCTTACCAAATATTGGGAGTTTGATTGATGACTCCACAGTGTTTTTGGCTTTCTCTTGTTTTGTTTTATAGAGGAGTCAAATTTATTTTTACTCCTTTTTACTACTTATTACTATTCTAGGTTTGTTCTCTCAACCCTTGTCTCTTGCTAACTTGGTTTCAAAGTAATCCTTTTCCAAAAAAAATTCAAAATTTTCTATAATTTGTTTATACAAACTCTTTTCTTCCTTTTTTAGTATTTCTTCAATTAATATTATTCTTATTTTATATGGCATAGGGGATGTGTCTTTGTCTAGGGGTTGTGCTTCTTCATAACATTGTTTTATTTTCAATGATGTTTTCTTATTTGTAAATGACATTTCCTTAGTTAATGTTTATAATTATTTTTCTAAATTCAATATGGCTTTACTTTCCTTTTCTATTTCTTCTCTCCTTAGTTTCCTCGCACTTTTATTAACTAAAATTTCCAAATATTCATCTTTAATAGATAAAATATTTTATAAGGTTTTCAGAAATTCCAAAAATTTGTCATCCAACTTGACTGTAATGTTGGATAGATCTTATCTGATTAGTTAACTTTAAGTGAAATGTGGTAGGGTTGGATCCTCAATATTTCCATAGTCACCTATCATTAACCTCTTGGAATCCCCATATTCTTCTATACTTATTTTCGATTTTGTTAAAATGTCTTCTACTCTTTAGTGTGAAGTCATACATTCCAAAGTCTTACATTCTTTTTCCTCAATGTATTTTCCCATCACTCTTTTGGAAACACCCACATTGGCGTACTCGACAACACCCACCTTGGAACACTCACTCTTCATCATTTTTGTATTTATTGATATTTTGTGGTATCTTTCTTCCCTCTCACCATTACGTCTTTATCTTCTTTCTTCAAATTTTTGGCTAAGACATGTTAGTCTTCTTTGTCAACTTAATTTATTCTCTAATCTCTCGCGATCTCTTGTTGTGTCCTTTTTCCATGGGTGTTTTTTGTTTGGTGTCACATTAAGTTCCTTTTTTCATCCCAAAGTTGTTATTTTGTAACTTATTTTAATAGGTCACACATTTTCAAGGATTCCTTGAGGAGATCCCCCACCTCCTTTCCATTATCCATCCCCTTGATGCCTAACCACCTCTCACAAGGCTGACACCAAGGGGATAATTCTGCAACTTATAAGAACATTTCCATCTCTTCCTTTAGTACCCCTGGATGGCTTAGGATATAAATTTCCCTCTTAATCTCCTCTACACTACCTGAACAAGGTCTTGGCAATGGAACCAATGTTTACGAAAAAGGGGGGGACATGAACTGGATTTTTGAGCCCCAAGTATTCTCTAAGATTTATATTTATACCATAGACTTAGTAGTAGTAGAGGGATATGAGGTTAATATATAATTTGGAATAGGTAAGTTAACATAATACCATATAAATATAAATATAATAACCTTAATATCATAATGCATACAATATCCAAATTCCATGTATATATAGATATTATATACAACATATATTTTACAAGTCTCCTTTCTATTGCATTGTCTTTATTACAAACTCTTAATGTCTTACTTCTTATATATATTTCTTATACCTAGTCCTACTCCTGCTTTGTTACATGTTATTCTTCCTTATACATATATGCGCCTAATTGGACATGTCCCTTACAATATAAAAATTATCTAAGTGGTTTCTTTTTATTTAGAAGCTCTAAAACCTCCTTGTAGTGATTTATGGTAGGATATCCACCTTTGTTTTGTTCACTAGTGTATTCCCTACTAACACCATCTAAATTTGTACACTAAAGTGGAATCTCGATTGAGTTTGGACACTAAATTCAACAATATCTAAATTCATATCTATTATAAATTTGTATAGCATATTTGAATGAAGATAATGGAGCACCCAAGTTGGTGAGTGGGTCACAACGAGATTTTGATAGTTGTAAGGAATATGTTATTTTTAGCTGTACTCATCTGAGGATGAGTGCATTAAATTTTGACTAGGGATTTGGGCACCACATTTTGATTGGTTTTAGGTCATGGTTTCTTAATTACCATTTGATGGTTTCATGTATTAATTCTTATATTTATTGGGTGATTGAGATGGATTTTTTATATAGTTAGTTTTATAGGTACTATTATGCCACCAAAATTACCGCATATCTCTTATTGGTGATATTATTGTGAAAGCTTAGAATTTGCAAGTGTATTGTAACCATTTGATTATTGAATAATACATTGAATTTATTTGGAGTGTAGATTTTTTCTCCCTAAAGGGTTATTTGGATGTAAATCATTGTGTTATGGCATACTATTTTTGTATTGATTTCCTTCTAACTATATGATCAATTTAATTGTTGCACATACCTCCTCTCATTGATTAGTGTACAAAGTGTGTTCCACACCTTTGTTTCCTTTCATGTATTATCAAAGATTGATCAATACTATATAAATTTATATCTATAAAATAAGACTTAAAATTTTATATATCAATTTGTAATTATATAATAAATGAGAAAAAAATCTTTAATAGTGAAAAGTGCCCCAATTTGAATAATGAGTTATATTTCAAAATATATGTTTCAACCTTGACCAAGAAATTATGTATAATAATCAACATCTAAACAAGTGAGCTAGAAATCTATGAACAATTATTCATTAATTTATTTAATGATAATTAATATTACCATAAACTATCTATGATACAATGTCAAACAATAATAAACCCATATAGAGTACCATACTATAGATGTACATTGTCCCTAAGACTAATCATTGGAATAAACACCCTCATAAAAAAATCTTCTAAAATTTGAGAAAAGTCAAAATTTGTGGCCAATAAGGTAGATCATCATAAAAGAACATCACATGCCATATACAAGGAATTAGGGCATAATTTTTAGAAAAGGGGTGCATTAAAAGGAATATTTATTTATTATATAAAGAGGGTAAAAGAGTGAAAAGTAACTCATTTTCACATTCACCCTTCCAAGAACACACTAGAGGAGAGTAACAATACAACATAGACAAGGAGTTGAGAAGCACCATTTGGATGTACAAAAATGATAATAGATCACCATAGACTAGGTGCCTAAGTTGATATGTATCATTTTTAATCAATTTTTTTTAAATATCATTTTCAATTTTTTATAGTCATAAAATAGTATAGTATTTTTTATAGGGACATTAATAAATTTTTATTTTTGACCCCATTTTTGTAGTTGTAACCCTCTTTCTATATTTTTTTCAAGATAAATATAATTTTCATCCATGGTTTAGATTGTTAAATTTAAGTTGTCAAGATTAATTTGTGCTGTCAAAATTTATAGTTTCATAAAAAAAAATGTTTTTAATATGATATTTATATACTATTATGGGTGAATAATTCATAAAATTACTTTTTATGGATGTAGGATGAGACTAGTGTACATGATTAGTCACACTTTTATATGTTAAAGACCTTACAATTGCTCCTAGCCTATGATGGATGAGGATACAACATTGCTAGATATGGTGGGTTTTTGGTGGATACTTAAATGTTTCATATGCCCCTAGTGAAATTATCATCACTTTAGAGGATATATGGAGGGTACTAAGGTTACCAATATAGGGAAGGAAGGTTTTGTATGATTGGTAAACTCCATATGAATTAGATAGGGATACACATACATATTATTTGGGTAATCTTAGATATGCACAAGATAGGTTACCAATGGAAGATATTATTATGGGAAATGTATCATGAGTGTGCAAGTGGATCTTGATTATTTTGTATGTAGTGGTGTTTCTATATGGAAAGAGTTTTTCCCTTGATTATGGATTGATTCCTATGGCTAGACACATGGTTGATGTGTTATTTTCCATTTATATCATGGTATGCACATGTTTGTTTTGAAGGGCCATAAGGGTATTCTAGAGTTGCACTTCTATAGTTTTAGGCCTATGAGAATATTATGATTACTAGTTTGATTGGACTCCTTGAGGGAATTGAAGATGATATTCCACACACATATTAGTAGGAAACTAATAGTTTGAGGAGATGGTTTACATATAGGAGATCACAGGAGTAGGAAAGACCATTTGATAAACTAATTGTAGACACTATGACATGGAAAATTATAGAGGGATGAGGATTTGGCTCAAGGGTAGGCAATTCAATTAGAGAGGATCATTTTATCCTAGAATGGTTTTTTAAGCACACTATGGTATTAGATAATTTTTATTATAAGTAGGTACTTTTACCAATGGTATGCATAATTGCATTATGTAGAGTTTATGTTTTTTATATTTTTATTCATGTGTGTAGGTGAATGACATGTATTTATTAATTGGAAATACATAGATGAAAATATTCAATTAACATTATAAGTTATAGTAAAATTTGAACTACAAGATGAATCAATCATTAAATCTAAACAACAATAAACTCCACTATAACTAAATAGATATATGTAAGATATGTTGTTTTATATGTAACCTTATATATAAAGGAAATATTGACTAAAACCTAATTCTATATATCACAAATATTGGATACTCTTTATATTTTTTGACATTTTCATTCCTTTAGCAACATGTGGTAGCAAGTATCCAAGACCTTCATTTTCTTTTATACCCAAGTGTCTACATTATATTATAAATTGAGGACCATGCATCCTTCCAAATGATTTGGACATGAAATAGAATAAATTATACTCAAAATATGCTAGTACATTTAATAAATTATCACATGCATAAGCTACTTTAGAATCTTTATGATTATATTTATTATTAAGTGACATCCAACCATATATACATAAATCCATATAAAGATGGAATATGAAAATCTAGACACCTATCTGATACTCCCTCAAGAAAAAAAATGTAAAATTGAATGTACCCCAATTATCTTCAAAAGTGACATTATCATATTATGAGGCATATTCCTCTTTTTATTTGTCTTTATGAATCCATTCTTCCTATTTTGTTGTTTCTCTTTTTGATTGATTTTGATTAATACTAGCTTTTTTTTTTTCAACCATCTCATACTGACTCAATGGATTCTCATCTATAGGCTTAGTATAAATCATATTTCCATACCTAAACTTTAGCTTGCAATATAGCATAATGGAACTACATATTTATTGCATGAATTCATGACCACCTCAATAAAATATTATATGTCAAATATCCAACGATTAAAAAGTGGATTATCAAGAGTAATCAATAACAAAGTGATAAATAGAGTAACAAAATCTATAGACTATTAACCAATATATCAAACCATTTGATTGTAACTTCTATTTTTCCTAATTTTTACATATACACTTAAAGGATTTTAAACAATTCTCACTAAACACATTGAAGCTAGATCTATTATCAACCAAGCTATATATTTTATATTTAAATATCAATAATTGACTAACACTATCTTTTGAAAGTTTTTTAGGATTAAAGGAAATGTTACACTAAGCATGAAAGCCCCTAATATATAGTAATTATTGAGGTTTAAAATATTAATTATCCTTAAACAATTTAAAATCCTTTCATATTAAATATCAATAATTGACTAACACTATCTTTTGAAAGTTTTGTAGGATTAAAGGAAATGTTACACTAAGTATGAAAGCCCCTAATACATAGTAATTATTGAGTTTTAAAATATTAATTAACCTTAAAAAATTTAAAATCCTTCCATAAAATATCTCTAGATATGAATTTGATGTGCACAATAAATCTAAAATATCTAAATCTTAGGTTGAACATTTCAAATTTGATCAATTAAAAAATATATTTTATGTGTCTTAGTTGTCAATTTGAGTGGCTTAGTAAATGAAGAGTTTGTAGTTTGTACAAATACTTGTTTTGGTGTTTCTTTTTATCCCCTAAACACTATATGATAAGTATGTCCAACTACATAATAATTTCATGAATTAGATGTCATAGGTCTATGTTTAGGTGTGTCATTTTGTAGCATAAAACAAAAGAGGTTCAAAGGATAGTGACAATGAAGGAATAAAACCTGTAGTAAGTGGGACAACATGAAAGACCAATGGTTTTACAAGAAAAGTGAATTTATAAGACATATTATCATTAAGTGGGACAACATGAAAAACCAATGGTTTTACATGAAAAGTGAAGGTATAAGACATATTATCATTAAATAAAGGGGAAAGACAAATATCTAATGTGATAGCATGACAAAACATAGACAACCCCAATTACTATAGAAACAAAAGAATACTTAATAAAATAATGTGTCAATGTAATGATTAAACTTTAAACAATAGAAGATAAATAAGCCATTGCAATGTCTCAGGAATCAGAGTGCTTCTAAATCCCCTTAAGAGAGTGAATAACATGCATGCACACACATACATGCCCATGTGCATATAGACAAACATGCACACGTGCACACATACACACATGCACACACATACATGCCCATGTGCATATAGACAAACATGCACACGTGCACACATACACACATGCACATACAAATGTGTGTGCACACACATACATTAGTCCACACATGTACACACACCTAGACACATGTGCCTACACCCAAACACAGATGCCCACGCCCACATACATTAACCCACACATATGCACACAACACACAAATTAACATACAAATGCATGATTAGTACTATCAAAGTCATAATCATGAATTCCCAAGTAAAAGCATATCATGCTATGTAAAGTAATGACACAAGTAAGACCATATCACTATGTAAAGTATAGACATACATGCACACAAACACACACACATACATAAAACCACACACATACACACCTAAACACATGTGTCTACATCTAAACACATACCCACACCCACATACACTAACCTACACATATGCACATACCACACAACTTAACATACAAATGCATGATTAGTACTATCAAAGTCATAATCATGAATTTCCAAGTAAAAGCATATCGTGCTACATAAAGTAATGACACAAGTAAGACCATATCACTATGTAAAGTATAGACATGCATGCACACAAACACACATGCACATACAAAACCACATGCACACACACATAAATAAAACTACACACATACACACCTAAACACATACCCAAACCCACATACACTAACCTACACATATGCACACATCACACAACTTAACATACAAATGCGTGATTAGTACTATCAAAGCCATAATCATGAATTCCCAAATAAAAGAATACCGTGCTATGTAAAGTAATGACATGAGTAAGACCATATCACTATGTAAAGTATACACACATGCACACAAACACACATGCACATACAAAAACACATGCACACACACATACATAAAACCACACACATACACACCTAAACACATGTGGCTACATCTAAACACATATCCACACCCACATACACTAACCCGCACATATGCACACATCACACAACTTAGCATACAAATGCGTGATTAGTACCATCACACTCATAATCATGAATTCCTGAGTAAGAGCATATCGCTATGTAAAGTAATGACAGGAGTAAGAGCATATCACTATGTAAAGTATAGACACACATGCACACAAACACACATGCACACAAACACACATGCACATACACAAACACATGCACACACACATACATAAAACCACACACATACACACCTAAACACATGTGACTACATCTAAACACATACCCACACCCACATACACTAACCCGCACATATGCACACATCACACAACTTAACATACAAATGTGTGATTAATACCATCACACTCATAATCATGATTTAACATACAAAAGTGTGATTAGTACCATCACACTCATAATCATGAATTCCTGAGTAAGAACATATCACTATTTAAAGTAATGATAGAAATAAGAACATATCACTATGTAAAGTATAGACACACATACATAGAGACACATATCTATGTTGAAGGCGGAGAAGGTTGGATGGAGTGGTCGTTGATAATCATATGGAGTATGGAACGGTAGATGCATTAATAAGGGCTCGTAACGGGATCCTTCAGTCACTATAAACGCTATATGCGTTGAGTTATGGTCCATGGCGAAATTGGCAGTAATCGGGACAGTGATATTAATGCAAGAGGATCCATAAATTACCTTTCTTGTCCCATTATAAGGGCCGATATTTCTTTTTGTTTCCTTCCTTTGCCTTGAACAGATCAATAAATATAATAAAACAAACACAATCAACTTAGATACAAGAGCTGGCAGAGGGTATGCATGCTTAGAGTTATAGATGCAATTAATGTAATAAAACAATCCTAATTAATCTAGATAAAAAAATTGAGTTTTGGAATATAGTGTTAAAATGAGTTAAAATAATTGTAAAACTGATAAAATAGGAGAGGAGTGCTTAGTTCTCTAGATGAGGATTATTCTTTAGAGATTTGAAGTTTTTTTTGTCTTAATAATAAGATTTGTATTAGTGATTTTATGATAGATTAAAAATGTGATTGTTCTTTACATTTTGGTTCAATTTCATAATTATAAAGTTTCAATTCTTGTATTTTTTATGAATCTAGCATCCAATTTTGAATTTGAAATGCAACGTTGAACTTTAAAGATGATGGTGCTAAGAAAATATTAGTATAGCTTATTATGTTAGGAAGCTAAGTTGACTAGCTTCCTACTGTGTGATTAGTCAAATCTTGCTAGACTAATTCAATGATATTTAAAATTATCAAAATTATATCAAGCAACATGCACATGCCTATATATCTAACCTTATGAATACAAATGTTGAATTCATGTTCGAGAATGCAATGTGTGTTCTCTATGATCTTGAATATATGATAAGATGGCCTACAATTTTATCCTTTTATACAACACCCTAACACTCGAATTTAATTTTTTCTTGTTTCAACCAATGGAAAATGACTAGTTGGATTGAGTGTATAAAGGCCTAAGATCATGTTTGATTTTGGAATAAATGGATCAAGATTGCCTATATGGTTGTAAATTAGGTTCACGACCACAAGTGTAATATTGACCTAAGATATAGAACTAAAAAGCTACGATCATTTATCTATATCATTGGGAGATAGTGAGTTTGATTAAGCTCAAGTTTTGGGTTTGTATGCACCAAAATAGGTACATTATACACCAAAGAGGGTATACATGAATTCTTGGGGTTGTACTATAGCAAGGTGCTAATGGGTAAGTGCAAGAAGTTGGGTCCACTTTCTAGTGAAGAAGTATTCTTCCTAAATATCAAAGTTTGTCATAATTGGAATATCAAGTTGAAGCACTTATGTACATATAATATTAATATGGTATAAAAATATGAAATGAATTTTGTGTTTTTTTTTCAAATATGTAATCTACTCTCATACCAAACTGATAAAAGTCAGTTTTGTTTAGAATGTATAAAAGTATATTTTTAAATCTCATATATTTTAGGCCAAAACATTCATGTGTATGGCCAACACAATTTAAATTAAATTAAAGTATTTTTCCTAATTCATTTTGTGCAAAGATGTGTATAATGGTGAATTTTGGACAAAATATTTTTCATAAATTTTTAATAAATAATAATTTATTTATTTTTTATATTGTCTCTAATTTATTTTTTTCAAAACCCCTCATGTACAACCAAAATAATTTTAACTAAACCAATCATAACATACAAGAATTATCATGTAGACAATGATGTCTAGACTAGTCAAACAATAAAATAATTTTTTTTAAAAAAAAGAAGTAATACATGTCCTTTCAAGTTTATGAATCCCTTTGTTTAAAAACTAATTAGTAAATAGAAAAATATTTTCAATTGTATATGTATATGTATATGTATATGTATATGCATATGCATATGCATATGCATATGTATATGTATATGTATATGTATATATGCATATGTGAAAACTAGATATTGTCATTTATAATAGATTTTAATTTAATAAAAAAAATATCAATTATATAACTAAAGTCACTTTTAACTCTAGTTATCATGGCATTATATTTATAATTTCAAGATTGAGGGTTATTTTTTCAAGCCCCTTTCAAGCTTAAAACCAAAGAAAAAATATAGATTTCAAATTTCAAATTTTATGAAATATTTATCCACTCCTAATGCATACCCATTCTTAAAAAGGATGGGTACACAGTAAAGAAAGAAATGTGCACCCATTCTAAAACTAGTGTACATTCTAAACATGAACTCATAGAGAGAAAAATAATAATAGCTTTAAGGGATAGGTGTTTGTTCCTAAATACATACACATTTGTAACTAGTACCTATTTATTAATGAGATCTCAAACCATAACAAATACTTATATGGATTGGGTAGGATTTTAGGTTCAAGATCCCATTCTTGACAAAAAAAATTTTAAAAAATGCATCCCTATAGGACTTCCACTTTAAAAGTAGACTCAATTTCTTGCTTCAACCTTAAAGTTCTATTTACATATTGAAGAAGAGATTTAGGATCAAGCCTCATTTTTTATATAAGGGAAATATTAAAAGTAACAAAAATTTGAACATTAACATATATTGGCTAATAAAGTTTACTTGTCAAATGGATGAGCTGATTTGATATTTTTGGGATAATGGTTTAACAATGTGTGGAATTTTTAAATGTTGTTGATGTTGTTACTTGAGAGTTTATTTTTTGTATTTGAGATGTTTGGAAAGTTTAATGAGATTTTTGTAAAGTGTATAGTTGAACATAATCATTAGTGTAGGATTTTATTTTCTTAGTGTTTCCTTGATCTTAGTTTTTTCTACACTTTTTATAAAGCTTACATAGGTTAAAAAAGTAAATTTAATTGGTGGATAAAATATTGAGGTGTCATTATCCTACAAAGGAGTTATACATTTACTATATTTAGACCACTTGATTGCCATTCCTTATTGGTTGGAATTTCATCTCCACCTTTTCCCTAAGTCTATAAAAAAATCACTACCTAGCTTTTATTTTCACTTCTTGATGTAGCTTCTTTTGGTGAGCTCTTAATATAATTCTATCATCTTGACATTTCCACATCTCTTTGATTCTCTAGTATGTATTTTTTTTCTTTTATATAGTTTTTATAGCTTATTCCTCTCTTAAATATTTTTTCTTTATGCATTTATTTCATATTTTTAACATGGTATCAAAGCTTTGGTTCTGAGAGTTTTGAGTAATTTGGTTCTTGATTAATAGATTAGAATTTTTGAATGATCTTACAAATTAGTGTATTCTCTTATCTTTTTGATATGTTGGAAAAAGGGAAACACCTTTGGAGATTTGCACTCTTTAGGGTTTGGCACCTATTTCCATTTTCATTAAATGCAGGGGAATGGAATGATATGATTGTGAATGGGGGTTTGATGGATTTGGATAAGATATATGATTGACTTACAACCTAAAAGGTGATTCAACCAACTCTTGACTAAATCTAGGGTGAATTTGGGGATGAAATGCAATGCAATGACTAGGTTAATGAGGTGAATTACTATTATGATGCAAATACAACAAACACAAAAAGTCACAAAAAAATTAGATAATAGAAATAAACTGAGCAGAGTATTGTGCATCTATGGGATGAATCTGAGTATGATTTTGGAGGACTAAGTCCACCCACCTAGTGATAGTGTCCATGTTGACCAATTTTAGATCTATTTTTGTAGTCCTCACGAACCAAATTAGAACTTTTGTTTTGCTCTTGTCACACTGTCAGATCACCATCAAATATTTCTATAATTGAGTTTTCATGAGTTGACAAGATGTAGGTTTTGATTGCATTAATGAATACTTGATCTTCAAGCTTCCTCCAAACTTCTTCAGATTTGAAACCTACACATTCAAAGAGAGAGGAAGGGTTGTGCCATTTAGGGGCTTGCCTTAGTTAAACCACGTGTTAGAGTTTCCACTTCCACAATGGTAATGTCAATGATAGAAAACCTATCCTTTTGAGGGATAGGGATAAATGATAAAAGGAATGATTAATCAAAAATGGACTACAACTCACCACCCTTCAATGGATTTCTTGAACGACTAAATTCATGCACATCTCCTCAAGGTTTTGATCTTGATTTCTCAAATTTCTTGGAGACCTTCAAGGATTAGTCTTCACAAACATGAACTCACATACACTTTGACATGATGCTTGGATCTTGAATTGCTATAATAAATCTCTGAAATTCTACTTTTGACTTGCTTGATAATGGTCTTGACTATAATTTCTTGCTAGATTTCCTTGTTAATGCTAGATGATGTTCAAATGATGCAATAAATAGGTATTTATATGCAATTATTTTAAATTCCCATAAATTAAATCCTAATAACTGACAAATTGGACATTTGAATTACAAATAATAAAATATTAACACTGATATATTTGAATTTGGAGCCAAAATAGGGGGACTAAATCACCTTGGGCAACTCAAAAATTAAGGTGTCGGGGTCTTAAAGTATTAAATGAATGCATTTTGTCTGCAGTTTATCGATAATTATTTAAAATGGGCCATGGAATGCATAATTTAGGAAATTAGGTACTCAATCAAGTCCAATGACTTAAGGGGGAGCAAAATAGTGTGAAACTATCAAGGGTGAAATTTTACGATGCTACACTTTCATTTTAAATGATTTGAATAATCGAAAGAAAATTATGAGGATTTGTTAATCCCTCTTTTTGTATGTGTGTTTTTGGTGAGACTTGGTGATTATAACTAGCTTGGTTACATTGGTAGGCTTTTTTTACTATTCGAGCATGACTAGGAGGGTCAAGAAAGTTAGATTTGGATTTTGTTTCACTTAGTTTGGACCTCGTATGATAGTAGAAAATATGGATTTGAATCTCATATCTAGCAAACAACTTTCATACAAAGTATTTCCATCCCAAACAAACCCTTCCATTGTATTTAGAAGGCCCAAAAATATAAGGATTGTACATAAATCATTGAATTTAGAGTTGGGAGCCTCTAAGGAAAAATAACCAAAAAGGGTCATAAATCTATATTGACACAGTTTTTATGACATCGCGAATTTTTTTACAAATAAATATGATTTTTTTAAGCTACAACAAGGGCTTTAGGACCCATATTTTTCCTTAAAAGGGTTTTTTTCTTTTTTTTTATATACCTTTTTCCCAAGAGTTATTATTTTGCAAACAAATAGTTGATATAAAATTGGCAACATGTACTTTCCATCCAAAGTGGTTTTGATTAGAAATTTTACCATTTTTCACTTGATATTTTAGGTTGAAGCTAGGTTTTGTATTTTTCTTTGATAGGATACAAAAGTTTCCCCATATCTCCATTTTTGAAAATGAATAGGTGTTGGGAATGTAGGGAAAAAAAGAGAGTGCATAACAACTTTCTTAATGCTAATTTAGAGCGGAATTAATGCAAACATGGCTTTCAATTTCATTTACAAAACATTAAGATGCACATTTAATAGGAAATTACAGAATAGACAAGTACACATGCACATAATAGACACCAAATTTAACATGGGAAAACCCTTATGGGAGAAAAACCTACTACCGAGAAAATATCACTTTACTATCAGTAAACAATAGCTCACAATAAAGTTATAGATCAATCCTTCACAACATCAATTCTCAATTTCACACAACGACATCAACCCGATCACCTCACATAGATTGCAATTATACAATAGTAACTCCATCGTACTATTACAATGCTACAACAACATATAGTAATGAATTACCATTCAACTGTCGAACAATCAACCATTCAAAAACGCCAACAAAGTTCTCAGACGTCTTTTAAATCTCCATCGAACTTTATCCATTCAGTTACTAGGATTTCAACCATTCTCCCTTTCACACTCGCAAGATATTCATTATCCCACATGCACCGAGTAGATGAATTGGTTCAGGTTTAAATACAACCACCCACAAAAGTCTATGTGTCGATATGTTGACCTTTTATCTTTGAGCTAACATCACCACCAAGTCACCTTGTGTAAGAGAGGGGGACCAACCACTACAAGGCCCTAGGTCATGAAAGGCCAAGAGTGGTAAGGCTACCCTAACTTACCTTAGTTTAAAAGGAAGGTTAGGATAGGAGGGATGAGAATGATGAGGACTATACGTCCCTCGATCACTCTACAAACCCAAGGGTTGAAAGGAGACTAGCAAGTCTCTTTTTAAGGTTAACTCTACATCTCAAGTAGCTCTCTATTGAAAGATAGAAGCGCGATTCTGTGACGACAATGTGGCGCGTTGGCATCTTACAGGTGTGTTGGCATCCATACAGACAGAAAACTAGAGAGACGAGGTTTAAGCCTTAAGAAAGGACTATCAACCTACTTTAGAAGTTTCTAGAATGGAAAAATAATATTAAGAAGAGTGAAACATAAAGATGAACGTGATAAAGGAAATATATTACTGCAAGGGTGATGAAGATGATCTCGGACAACAGTCTTCTCATTAGCTTTCTCCAAGATCTCTCCACATACACACATAAAAGGGGAAAATGTTGGGGCTATTTAGGGGTCTACCTCAGTTAGACCCCCGTTTTGGTGTTCCCACCTCCACGGACATCCAAGTTTGCAACGATAGAAATAATGATAAAGAGGGGAATACAAGCTATGTAAACAAAAGACACTACAAAATAGTACATGCTTACTCAACCAAAATTATAGAGAAGACAAGAGGAGCTTACCACCCCCGTCCAAAGCGCTCAAGGCTAGTGGAGGAGAAAATGAGAGGAACTCAAGCCTTTGCTGCAATGGTGTTCATCTTGTGCTCGCACTATCAAAGTGATGGAGTAGTGGATTGTTGCTATGGAGTTGAAGTGTTGCTACAAAGCTTGAAGTGGATGAATGTAATGGAGAGAGTGCTCAAATGATCTTGCAAAAAAAATTCCTAACTTGAGAATGGATGAGAGAGTGAAGAATATGAAGGAAGAAGATGAAAAAATGGCCATATTCGGGTTGGCCAATGGAAGAGGGGTGTTACACTTCGAATTCCAAGAGGAAGTGTAACATCTCTGCAAACTCCAGCCGCAGGAATTTGCCAGGGACGTAAGTGCTCCGCGCAGATGTATGCACATCATGTGGGCATCCCCAACAGAAATGCCTCCACCGACACACAAAGTAAGCGCCAAGTGTGATGCAAGAAGTGGTCTTAAGTGGAAATAAGCCTATGCCTTAGGTTTTCTAAAGTGTAAGGGAGTAAAGGGGAATTTGCATAAGGGGTGCAAATTTGCTCCTATAAATTTTGCCCCCACTTTAGCGAGCACAAATACTAATGAGTGCTTCAATAAAGTAGAGTAGTAAGAAGTAATAAGGTAAGAGATGTATACCTGAACTGACGAGGAGAAAGAGCACGGTCTGGAAAACTTGGAAGTGCAGGAAAGGACTTCATAGCTCCACAGAACTATAAAGCTGAAGAACGGAAGCGCCTTATAGGCTCAAGTCTTGCAAGGGAGGTATCCTTCAAGAACTCTCACATGAAGGAGAACGAGCAAAGGGGAATCTACAGAGTCAGAGAGGGTGGCATGTTTACCCACAGTTATAACACGTTAGGAAGTGATCGCTCAAGCCAGTGAACAGATAGTCATGCAGACCATTGCTAAGTTGTAAGTCTTTCAAAGGAGTCCCTCGAAAACCCTTCAAAAGGAAGGAGGGTCCACTCAAGGGACACACTGTTCAAAAAGTGAAGTCTAGTCAGGCTGCCCCCAAGCTAGACGTAACGTCATAAAGTAGGTCTATTCGGGCTGCCCCCATACTAGACACGAAGAAGTAAGACCGGCCTAGTCAGGCTTCCCCCATGCTAGATGCAAAGATGTGAAACCTGTCTAGCTGGGTTGCCCCCAGGCTAGACACCACAAGATTTTTGCTGAAAACATTTGAAGGGGTCCCTTGGGAACCCAACATGAAAGGAAGGGGTCCACTCAAAGGACGTGTTGTTCGAAATCTAATGCCTTCTTTCTCAAATCGATTCATCATCAAGGAATCCTTTCGAAAGATGTTCACTTCATCAAGGAATTCGAAAGGAAGGACATGCCCCCACGTGAGGGGAAGACTAAGATCGCTCCTGCTTCAGAGGAAGATTTACAAGTCCTTTCTTTATGAACCCATGATGAAGGAAACACGTTCCATTAGGGTTTCAAGTCGAGAATACAATTCTAGCAAAGAGGAAACGTGTAAAGGTTCTTTCAGAAAAGATTCATTTGGCAACAAATGCATTTTCTAAAGAACATGTAATGTAGAAGTGGCATTGTCACACATAGAAGGGACAACTCAAGAGAATAAGAGAGAAAGATAAAGAGCAAGCAAAAGAAAAGGAAACACAAACAAAGAGCACAGGGAGATATGGTTTTGCGGGATCAGATCCGACTTTATTTATATATGTAGTAGGTAACCGTGGTGAAGGTGAAAAATCATCAATCCCCAACCAGATCAAGAAGAATGCATGAAAGACAAGGTAAAAATTAAAAAATTGGGTCAACATGGAAGGAGGCCTAAATGCTCTCGACACTTTGCATCATCCCCAATTTTTTGAAAGTCAATCACAAACATGGAAGAATAATGATACATATAGAGGAAGGTTTACAACACAATCACCACACCTGTATCCAAGAACCAACATGGGTGACAAGGGTCATCTAGGCACATATAGTACGATTACAGGGGAAACACGTCATAGTACACACGCACATCTAATCTAGAGATCAAGAAGAGGGTCTCCCCCTAATATTGGTCAACCAAGAGGTCATCATCCTCCCACTCTAGATCATCGTAGGGGAAAGGATGACGAGCCTAAAATAGTGTGAAGTTAAGGGGAGGAGCTTTTGATCCTCCCGCAACAAGGGCGAAGGTAGAGAGGCCTGTGAGGTCTTCATCGCTCAACTCTTGTGGTTCTAAGGTCAACGACTTCGTGAAGATCACTGATAGGGTTGAGACCTCATCCACCAAGTTAAACATACACTTAATGGGAGTGCCATGTTTCACCTTGGGGAACGGCGAGGTTTGCATCCAAGGTTCACCTCTAGGCTCACTGAAAGACTCGGGAGCGGTGACAAACCTAGGGGAGGCTAAGACTAGTTCCGTTACTAAGATAAAACAAGCTAGCACAAGGCCACCTTTTGGAGAATGTGGGCTCCTCTTACGTTCTCCATTACTGGAGGGATCACACTCTACCTTCTTCTTCGTTAGAGGAGGTGAACTCCCCACAGATGAAGCTAGGAGGATTGAGGGAGAAGAGGAAAGAATCATAGTGGATACAACCGAAGTATTAACCATATCCATGGGCTTCAAAAAAGGCAAGACATCCGAAACAGAAGTCAGCAGCGACGGTTCCATAGAAGGAGAAATAAACACTTGCACCTTTCTAGGTGCATGTGCGCTCATAGCGAAAGCCAAAAGAGATTCAGAGCTAGTTTGGATAGAGACAGAAGGGGGGAGAGAGGACACAATAGGAGGCATGATTGTCTCTTCCTCCTCCCTCTGTAGGGAGGCTTGCTCAGCCAGGAGAGTCTTTTGTCGATGCTTATGCTCGCGCACAAGCCGGTTTCTATGATTCTTTGAACCAAAAGCTAAAGCTTGCAAATGGGGTAGAAGGTTCCTACTCAGTCATGGGAGTATCCTCCATAGTTTTTTCCAATGGAAGGACAGAGTCCCTGGATGGGAACAAGAGGAGCAGGTTCAAAAATGACAAGAGGAATCAAATCTAGCACCTCGACAGTGGGTCTCTTTCCTGTTCACTATTTTAGGAGCAAGGAATAGTAGGAGGCCACGAAGGTCGAGACATAGAGGTCTCTCCATAGGGGGAGATTTGTCCATACCAAATGGGCCTAGGATCCATGGGTAAGACAAGAAGCTTGAATGCAAGACGCTTAGCCTTTTGCCAAGCGGGTACCACAAGATTATGTGAGGCAGAAGTAGACGGTACCACAATAGAGTGAGAGGAAACATCGGGCTGAACAACAGAAGATGAAGGAGGATCTCAGGATCTCTTCTCTTCTTCCCTTCTACATGCCCTAGTGGCATCACTGTCAGCTTTTAGGCAAGCCCTATGTGAAACAACACAAGGTGAAGGAGGGTATCTCACTTTCGGCCTAGCTCACCCTTTTTAATAGTTTTGATATGTGTGATATAGGAGGTGCTTCCTTGGCAGGAGAGGACCAAGCGGTGAAAGCAAAAAGTAATCCAAGGTATGGCTGCCACACACAATTAGTGGTCTATAACCGGTGTCATGGACGTGTACCGAACCTCCATGAATAAATTTTAGACACTTGTGCACAACTAATGGAACTGCATTCATAGCTACCACCCAAGGGATGCCTAGCTTCACTATGAAGAGTTTAGACCCTGGGATGATGTCAAACCTAAGGTTCACAAATATAGGTCCAATGAGGACCAATAGGACAATACTCCTTATAGGAGGTACAAAAATTTCATCGTGTGTGTGGACAGTACTCTCAGGTGCATCATATCCATCCTTATGTAGGAAGTTAATTAGCATGATCTTCTCAGTTATGATATTCACTTGAGATGTCGGATCAACGAGAACACCTGCTACAATATTCCCATTTATCCTTGCATGAATGTAGAGAGGAGATGGTTCTCTATTGAAGCCCATCAGTAGATCCTATGATGTGAAAGTTATGCTAGTACCACTACTCATAGTCTACGTAGAGGGAATAGGTTGGTTTAAGAAAGAGGCCATCACACACACCAAACAGTACCTCTACAAAGCCTCCTAAGGTCTACGGGATAGGATAGTGACCCAATCAAGGTTTTGTTGCACAACACCATCGAAACCTTCCAATGACGCCTACTAGGGGTTGTAGGTTCGGTTGTAAGGAAGAAGCCTTACAACACTCACACCTACAACACTCCTAGAACACAAGGAAAGGGACTTTCAGTATTGCAAAACGGAACCAAAATGGTTCACGTCGGATTCACCAAAAATGTAAGAGAGGGGGGCCAAACACTGCAAGGCCCCAAGTCACGAAAGGCCAAGAGCGATAAGGCTGCCCTAACTTACCTCAGTTTAAAAGGAAGGTTAGGATAGGAGGGATGAGAATGATGAGGACTATACGTCCTTCGACCACTCTGCAAACCCGAGAGTCGAAAGGAGACTAGGTGAGACGCTTTTTAAGGTTAACTCTGCATCTCAGGTAGCCCTCTGTCGGAGGAAAGAAGCGAGGTTCTAGGATGATAGCATGGAGCACTGGCATCTCACAGGTGCGTTGGCATCCGTACGGACAAAAAACCAAAGAGATGAGGTTTAAGCCTTAAGAAATGACTATCAGCCTAGTTTAGAAGTTTCTAGAATGGCAAAATAAGATTAAGAAGAGTGAAACATAAAGACAAATGTGATAAAGGAAATATATTACCACAAGGGTGACGAAGACGATCTCGCACAACAATCTTCTCGCCAGATTGTTCCAAGATCTCTCCACCTACACATAGAAAAGGGGAAAATGTTGGGGCTGTTTAGGGGTCTACCTCAGTCAGACCCCCATTTTGGTGTTCCCACCTCCATGGATAGCCAAGTTTGCAATGATAGAAATAATGATAAAGAGGGGAATACAAGCTACGTAAACAAAAGACACTACAAAACAGTACGTGCTTAGTCAACCAAAATGATAGAGAAGATAAGAGGAGCTTACCACCTTCGTCCAAAGCACTCAAGGCTAGTGGAGGAGAAAATGAGAGGAACTCAATCCTCTACTGCAATGGTGTTTGTCATGTTCTTGCACTATCGAAGTGATGGAGTAGTGGATTGTTGCTATGGAGTGCAAAGTGTTGCTACAAAACTTGAAGTGAATGAATGGAATGGAGAGAGTGCTCAAACGATCTTGCAAAAAAAATTCCAAACTTGAGAATGGATGAGAGAGTGAAGAATATGAAGGAAGAAGATGAAAGAATGGCCATATTTGGGTCGGCCAGCCGAAGAGGGGCGTTATACTTCAATTTCTAATAAGAAGTGTAACGTCTCTGTAGACTCCAACCGCAGGAATCTGCCAGGGACGTAAGTGCGTCGTGTAGACATCTGCACACCATGCTGGCGTCCCTAAAAGAAATGCCTCCACCAACACACAAAGTAGGCACCAAGTGTGATGCAAGCAGCGGGCTTAAGTGGAATTAAGCCCTTACAACTCCCTCAAGTATTACAACACTTACAACCAAGAATGAGGTTACAACCTTTATACAAAATATCCGATAAGAGCTTCTGATCAATTACAAATGTAACACTTTTCAAACTTACATATATCTATAATACCTCTGCTCAGCAACCTCTATTGCCTTCGACTCACTACCTCCAACACAGATTCTCACACATATACTCGCACATGCCTCTTTGCACTTTCATATACACTCATTGCTGAGCTATGATGCTTGAACTAATCTTCACCACATTTCATTATCAAAACAAATTTTGTGGATTTATTATTTGGACATTGTCCCTTCAAACATACGCTAGACACTTGCACACTCATTCAATAACCTTTATCTTTTATTTATATCCTCTACAAGCTTCAAAACTTTTCTCCTTTTTCAGCCAAGATAAAACATATAACATGAGACATGCATTGCTCACAAGTTGGCTCCAAAAACATCCATGCTAAGAGGGAATCACATGCGGCTCAAACCAAGAGATAGTTAGGACCTATTTTTCCATAGAACACATCTTCAAACTGGTGCACACTTCCAAACACTTAGCACACAGTTATCCTTCTTCATATTAGCTCTAGACCAATGGTGGTGTGCACTACCAAATTCACTCCATTCTTTATTTTCATGTTGGTCATATTTGTATCAATCATCTACTTATGGGTGCATTTGGAAAGTAGCCCCCTCTAGTTATTTTGAAAATTTGGAGGAAAACGAACTTTAGAATCTTTAGAAAATCTTCTTCCTTCATTGAAATAATAATTCAAAAATTAGAGATTACTATTTTAAAAACAATATTGACCTCAATGATCTCTCTCCCAAAATAATATAAGGTTCACTTCTTGGGATGATATGATGTTAAAAGAATGGTCCCTTCTACACTCCCCCTCCTTCTAATGGGGCTACCAGTGTTAAAAAGACTAGAATATCTTGAGGAAGAGTGAAATGGCTTGCTCACCATTTCCCTTTATAAACATAAATTTTAATGGTGTTACAAGGGGTAACCCTAGCTACTTTGGTGTTAGGATTGTCCTTAGAGATTATAAGGGAAGGCTTGTCTGTGTTGCATCAAAAACTTTCTTCAAACCAACAATGACGTTGAATTACATGTCTTGATTATGAGGCTTAAAATTTCATCTCATCTTAGTTATAAAGAAATCATTATTGAAGAAGATTATGTGTAGGTGATCAGTACGATAGAAGAAAAAAACATAAAAAATTAGAAGTTACAAATATTTTATAAATTATTTGAAAGTTATTATCCTTTTTCTAATTTTTAAATGTGTATGCCTTATTTCAAAGAGACAAATGAAATGGCCAATAGATTATCAAATTTAACACTTGATATAAATTATAACCTTTTGAAAAAGTGATAGCATTAAAACTTAGAATGACTTGATCTTAACCTCGTTAGTGCTTAAAGAAGGCTCAATTTCTTAATTGGATCTCTCAATGGTATTGGAGACAATGTTTTTTTATTGCTTGTGAGGGTGAATGGATGCTCTAGATCCATATTTTTTTCTCCATTCACTTGTGTGGACCCTCTCAAATATTTTTTCATTGGCACATTTCACGAGGTGGAATATTTTCTTCTATACCCCCTACCTATGCGTGTGATATTCCTTAAATGTTAATAATGAAAATTTACATGTTGAATGGTTCGAAAATCTGTTTGGTGGGAATTTACATATTTCATATTCATTTGGCATATCAATGGTAAAACTAGTCATAAACAAATGATTACCTTCCGTTGGGGAAAGGACAACCATCCTTATAATATATAAAATTGGGGAGGGCTTGTTTCCTCTATGTGAGCTAGTGGAAGATACCATTTGATTATGTTTTTTATTGAGCAAAAGAAAACAATAATTTCACAACATAATAATAAAAAATTAAATTTGACTCTTATTACATAGTTAAATTTAAAGTAAAATTATTATAGAGTTTATTTCTAAAGTGGGTATTTTAAATAAATGGTAGTAAATATTTTGTTAAAGATATTTTTAAATGGTAGTAAATATTTTGTTAAAGATATTTTTAAATTAGTGGAGTGGAAATAATTTTTTTTTATTAATGGATTGGAATATGTCATGATTATTGGAGATAATTAGATTTATGTATAAGTTAACTAGAAAATTAAAGAGGGAAATAATTAACATAAAAAGAGGAACATGAAAAGAAAATAGAAGAGTGAAGTTATTGAAAAAGAGTTTTGTGTACAAGCTAGATATCATCATTTTTTATAAAATGGTGCAAGTTTAAAAAGAATTGAGAGCTATAAGAAATACATAGATGCCACATAAAGGAAGAGCTATAAAAGAGAATATAATGATAGAAGGGGATGTACAAAGAATAGTCAAACAAGCGATATAAAAGGGAAATAGTGTCAAATAAAAGATAATAATTAGATCTATAAAGTTTCTATAGATTTGTACATATATAACTAAACTTGTGTCATCTTATTTGTGTGATTTGTTCATCTTTAATTTTATCTGAAATTATTTAAAAATATAACAATTGCATATTTGTATACTGTCAATTTTCTAAGAAGTTTGAAATATCCTATAACAACCTTTTAAAACAAAAAATTGAGTAAGATTATCGTTATTTTATGTGTATCTATGAGATCAAGTTTAACTTTAATATTCTATCAAAACTTAAAAATCTAAACATTGTTCTTGCCTTACTACATGTCAACCTTGATTTATTTCTTTAAAAATATATTATATCTTATTGATTTCTAATATTTAATAGTTACCTTTCCTCGAGTTCTAAGCTTCCTAATTATTTTTTTAATAACATATATATCTATACATTTTAATAAAATGTATTATCTTATCCTATTAATCTCATATTCTATCCTATTGCACCTACTTATAGGTGTTTTCAAGCCTTGTGACTTTTATGCATTGAGAACATATGTTGTTGCATGCATAATACCTACTTAATTTCAAGAAACATCTTAATATTGACACAATATCTTAATCCTCTAATGAAACGTTCTATCCTAAAGAGATTCTATGAAAAACATTGACCCTTCTATAGTGTATAGTTCATCATGAACATTGCAAGTTATAACCTTTCTAGAATTATTTTCTATGACATTTTTTAATTAATTTAATGAATGGGAATTGTGTAATAGCAATAATTATCTTTAAAATCTATTTTAGTACCAAAGCATGAATGTCAAAGATTAATATTTGTAGCATAATGTTCTAGTATCAAGGTCTTAAATTTTTTAGTTAAGTTCATGAATGTAAATTAACTTTTCTTATTTTAAATGAATGTGTTGAGTGAAAAATGATTGAATGCACTCATTTTTTCTATACTAAAATTAAAATACATAATTAATAATTGGTAAGTAAATATGACCAAATAGACAATTGGCTCTATGTAGCCATCGTCTAGTTGGTTTCTCTTTGTGGAGCTTGGCCTTTAGCTCAACCAACAATTGATCATTGGTCACAATCTATGCAATTTATTTTTATTTTGATCAATATATCACTGTATAGGAAACTATTATTTTGTATGTTAGGAACTAGAAAATAAAAAAACAACATATATAGTAAATCTATATCAAATTTAAGCTGGCAATAAGGGTTAGGTAGACCATGAGCTATAGCTATACCCATTCTCTAGTTAGTTGATGATTTTTTGGTTCAACTATAGACTGTAGAAATTGTATTGTCTTTTGAAAATAAAGGAAAAACTAAAATATGGCATATTTAGTGTTAAGAAATAAGAAGTAATATGAATATATAACTCACGATAATTATTGATAAATAGAAGCGTCTTGGATGAGGCTGCAATTAGCATCCTACACCTAGCATATAATTAGAAGTGGGTCCTATAGAAAGATCATATTTTAGGCTTGTATGATCCTTGTTACCTATATATTGAGTGTATATAATAGAAGCCCTTGTTGCATGATTGTAAGAATAAATTATACTTTTTAAATTAATATAAAGTATAATCTAACATGTGTAGTCAATGAGTAACTTTGTTAATAAATAAAAATTTATAGATAACATAAGTAAGAAAAAAGAGGGGACTCATGGTGGACCCATGAGCTAACAATCCTATAGCCCTCTCATGGCTATAGGTTTTCTTAATGGAGGTCTTGTATTTGTTCATATTGTAATCATAAATGATGTAAAAAATTTAAAAACTTGAAGATGCAAGTTCCAAATATCTTTGTAGGAAAGAAAATTAAGGTACTTACAATGATAATGGATTATAAAATAAGGTGAAAGCTAACCCAAACTATATTTAGCATAAATAGATAAGACTAGAAGATGAATTCTTTTAAATGATGATTTATTTAAGAGAACATTTTGTAACCTTAATCTTAATATTATTTCTTAACTTAGTGGGTAGTAGTTGATGGAAAAATTATCCAAGGAAGCAGCATGCTATAAAGGGCTACATACCCACTTTCATAAATCATATCAAACTAAAAGTAAAAACTAAAATTACATACTTATATAACTTGATTCTATCAAATATAAATACGTAGGGAGTTTGGGTAAATGAACGAGGTTCTCAAACTTATACTTTCATGTGATATTGGTTGTTTTTAAAAACATAAAAATAAATAAATCAGCTTTACTAATTCACTAATATCCTCAACTTCAACTAAAACAAAAGATTGAAAAAAATGGTACTAACAAGAATCTTAGTTAGATAATTTTCTTTCCTAAGACTTTAGGCTAAATTATGAGGTAGGACAAAAATATTCTTATTAATTTTTCTATAATATAGAGGCCTCGATGCATTTCTAGTAGGGAATTTTCATCTTCTAGTGAGTGACTTAGGATCCTATAGATCTTGATGGGCCAAGTCTCTACCTAGAGTACTATTACCTATCTCATATATATAGAATATCATATTTGTCTATAATTTTGCCTAACTATCTAACTAATTAATATGATCAACTTTTTTTTGTTAATTATAAATTATAGTATTAATTTTTTTACCTTAAACTATATTATATCGATCAATTGGATAATTATATATTACACACATAGTTACACATTTATCAAGTGCCACATGATCAGATGAAACTCACACAAGAATTAAGTGTTACCTAACTAAACCATTTTCAATGCATAACCAAGTGTCACTTAGCCAATTAAAACACCTTACATTGTTTAAAGAGACACTTGATTAGGTACTTCAAACATGCATGAATCTCAAGTAGCAACAAGATATGTTATGACTTCTTGATACTCGCATTTTCCTTTTACTACATCAAGTCATTTCATGACTTCATATGAATCTTCTTTTCTTTTCCTTGTATAAAGTGTTACTTGAACAAGATAAAACCTTATTTGATTACATCATGTCTAGCTTACCAAATCATCCCTCTCTCTTCTAGATTTAAGGATATTTATTTAGTCTCCTAAAAATATTTTACTAATCAACATACTCTCACTTTATTATTTAATAAAATTCATCTCTAATGGCCTATAAAGACATACATAAGCATCCAATAAATTTTTTAAATGTTAATGCTTCACTAAAAATGAATGAAATGACTATGCTAATTGAAGTTAAACATCTTGTTGAGTTCATATATTTAGTTAACTAACACACTATCTCTAGAATCCAACAATTATTAAGTTTCCTAACTATGTGATATTCAAACAGTTGTCAAATATTACTTGAATGTTCCTTAACAATTACAATAGCCAAGTGTTGGTCATCCAATTATATTGGGTTAAGTGTCATTTAAATAGGTGTAATGTCCATGCATGAATCAGTTATCACTTTATTATCATGACAAATCTCATTACATCAAATGTTACTTGAGTAATATCTTACATGAAGGTTACAAGATATCTCTTGCTTTATTGTTGTACATCTATCCAATTTAGACTATGTTATAACCCCTTTGTCCTATCAATGTGGTACTTTCATCCTTGGTCCTTTGATTTTAACATCAACCTTGATAGTGTGTAAGGGTCTTATCTTAGAGCTAGGTTTAAGGTTTAAGAGTTGGCTGAAAGGTATTGAGGTTTTACTCTACCATGCATTACTTCTAGAGTATATGAAAATTAGCATAATATATGCATGTATGTATGTATATGTATACATATTTATAATATATATGTATAATATATATGTATATATATATCTATATGTACATATATATATGTATATATATACATATATATGTATTAGATATGTATATATGTAGATATATGCATATATGATGCAGGGGCATCCTTGATGCACCTTTTGATGCGATTTGTTGTCATGTTGATAAAATTTTATTTTTGGTTTGTTTGGGATCAATAAGTTCATGTAAGACCATTTGGGATCATCTGAGTCCATTTTATGACGTTTTGGTGCAATATGGTTAAATGTTGTAAAAGTTGCAAAATGTTATCATTTTGTTAAGCAAAATTTACAAATGTTGTCATTATTGTTAACCAAGGAGTTAGTGATCATTTTTTTAGTTGGGTTTGGTTGTAACATGATAAATATGCAATGTAAGATTGATCAAAAAGGTTGGAGAAAGTTGGAATGAAAAGATCTTCATTTTGCCACATTTTATTTGTAATTTTCTATGTAAATCAGTTTGAGAAACATGTTGTACAACTTGGTACGATCTAGTACGACCCTACTAGTGATTGTGGAACTTGAAGAAGAGTCGTAGCTTTCCAATTCTTTTGGTATAATCAAATTTCATTGTATTTTGTGAAAGATATTGCAATTTTTGTGTGAACAGGTATAAACCCTGCCTAGGGTTTCCAAGGAACAAATTAAATTGATGGACAGAGTTTCCACCGATGAAAACCCATGAGACTTGGTGGGAAAATTCGTCTCAATGTTGCCCACGTGTTGAAAAAAGGAGGATGCTTGGTTCTCAGTTTTGATGGAGTTCTCAATGACAATATCTTTAAATTGGCTTGTAAACTATCATAAAATGCTTGTATGATTGAAGGTTAACAAATCTATGCATGGGTAGTCAAAGCAGGATTTGGAAACAGGTTTAGAACCGACACTTGACTCCAAAATTAATTTTTTTTTGGTGGACAACTTGTCATAATAGGATCCTAACCCAAGATAACTTGAAAAAAGGGGCTTTATGATCACGAACAGGTGCATATTATGCAAATGCAATGAAGAATATGTTGATCACCTATTGCTGCATTGTCCATTTGTTGTTGAGGTTTGGGACCTGGCTCTTCAAAGGTTGGCCACTCATTGGACCCTGAATAAGGATTTAAATTCCTTTATTATTTGTTGGACTATCCCTTTCCAACATCCTCTTCCCATGGAAATATGGAGACAAAATCCCCCTATCATCTACTGGTGTCTCTGGAAGGAAAGGAACAATCGAATCTTCAGATTGAAAGGAGCGCCAAGGAAGTCTTCGACATTGAGTCTAGAATTATCTTTGAAAGTATCTCCCTATACAAATGGAAACCTCCAGACAAAGCCCCAATAGAGTGGGAGATTAAAATGGAGAAATCTTGGAATCTCTATCTTAGGACCAATTCCTTTGACGATTCCAAGTTCATGGCTAGAGTAAACACTGTTTGGAAACCCCCAAATGTGAATTGGTTTAAAATAAATTTTTATGGTGCGGCTAAGGGGAACCCTGGCTTGGCTAGCATTGGAGGTATCATTAGGGATTGCAAGGGAAACTTGGTTGTTGGGTATGCTAGAGGAATTGGTATCCACTCTTCTATGATGGCTGAGGCTTGGGAGCTGCTCAAGGGCATCGAGATTGTTGTCACTCTGAGCATAAAAAACCTACACATTGAAGGAGATTCTATATCTGTGATTGAATCTCTTAATCATGGATGCTTGCTTAGCTAGAATATTAGGGACATTCTACTTGACATTAACATTTTGGTCACAAAATTGGATAGAAAATGTTTGACTCACATCTACAGGGAAGGTAACCAAGTTGTTGATACCCTGGCTAACTTGGGGTCAAATTGGAGTTTATGCAAGTGTTGGAAGAGGCTGGAGGTGTTACCTACTACTATACAAGGTTTAATCCTTATGGAACAAAGGAAATTAATGTATAATGATAGTTAACAATTTATGTATTAATGGGTATAGGTGGCTCCACTTGACGGGTCCTTTGGTGACTTGGATCTAGTTGAGTGAGATGGCGAGGTTAAAGAGGTATGTCGTGTGGATTTTTTACTTCCTTTCTACGTATGGTGGGGCCTTCGGATTTTGCAAGCTATCTTCTCAATTTTACTACACATCCTATCATAACTCGTGGGATGTGTGTCATGAGTTATTAATTTCCTATCTTTTTAATAATTCCAATTTAGGATATCTTATGATTTTCATAAAATCTTTTGAGTTGTACTTAAAATTTTCAAATCTCCCCCTGCAGCTAGCTGGCATGGGGAAATGTGTAACTTTAACATGGCCCTTGACATAACAGATACTAATTATCCAATTTTAATTAACAATTGGGTTATCCTATGGCTCATTTGTGTTAATCATAGCCTCATGGAGTTGGCCTCATCGGAAATGACCACTAAAGAATGTAAAAGACAGGTTGCTTTCATTACTCCTTACTATCCTGATTGGTGGAGGAATGACAATTTTGAAAAGGCTAATTTCAGCGGCAGGCAATCACTTTTACAACAAAATTTGTTTCTTTGGGTCTACTACTTTGTGTCATGGGTTGCGATGGGTGGAGATAGAGTAAGAATTAAGCTTGATAACTGTAAGGAGTTTCAAAAGGACCCCACTACTTGGCATATTTGTAATGAGGGTGGTATGGAGCTGTTGTTGGAGAATCTTGTGGGCCATGATGATTTTTTTTTGGCCCAGTTTGTTGGTTCATGGAAGGATAGGAGGGTCACCATGGGTGACATCTCATTTGAGGTGAATGAAGAGGTAATTGGAAAGGCGACGAACCTTTCCTGTGATGGAAAGAAATATAAAAAACACACCAAAATGCAATACTTGGAGAGTCTCAACCTTCTTCAAAGGTGACAAGAAGCCTGTTCGAAAGCAGTCTGGTTTCGACTGTGAGGCACTGCCACAACCCTGGGACAAGGTGTGTCTTGCTTTAATGAAATATGTTACTTTAGAAGGCCAATTCAAGGTTTTTTATTTTTACCATTTATTGTTGTTAAACCACTTTAGGCACAAGATGACCCTTAGCTTTCTGTTTTTTCTGCTCACCTGTTTGGAAAATTCGGTTAAAGAAACCCTTGAGGTTGTCGCTCTCAAACTGGATGATAAGCCCCCTTTACCTCTGCATCCAAGCCTAATATTTAGGCTCTACCATTTTCATCTTTCCTTGTGCCCACCCAAACCAATTTATGTTGTGCGTTTTGAGGAGCTGGAACCCCCTAATGTGGCCTCTGTTAATCCTTCCCCTGCTACCTCTGAGGGTTCTAAGAGGAAAACCCCCACTCCTAAAATTGAGCCCATTTCTGATATTAAGCCTAAACCCCCTTCTTAAAAGAAGAAAATCACGGTTGGTATAGCCCAGTCAAATGCAACGGTCGAGTTATGTGAGCTAAAACATAAACCCATCAAGAAGGACAATAGACCCACCACCAAGAAGGGGAATTTTTTTCTCAGAGCCCGACGATATTACTGCCCTTTGATAGCGAAGGTAGGAGCACTAAGGAAAAAGACTCCAAGGGCGATACCATGGTGGTTGTGAGTGTTGAAGTGGGGATGGAATAAACTAGTGTGAGGAGGTCCCATAGACTGGCAAAGAACAAAAAAGGTACCCTGGTTGATGAGATTTCCAATGACTCAGAGAAAATCGGTGGCATAACTGAAGGCAAAAAAGACACTGGTGAAGAGATAAACGAAGGGTTTGTGGAAGGCACTAGCAACCTTGCAGACATGAATAGGGGGCTTAAGGAGGATTCCACTCACTCCTCTATCCCCAAAGTTGGAGGGGAAGAGGAGATCCTAAGTGGGAAGGGTAAGAACATGGACCTCGGTGCGCTGTAGGACCCTAGAGCGCTGCATGACCGGGTTGCTATTCTGGAGAAAAAATTCTTAGGCTTGGCCCGGTTCACAATTAAGATGATCCACATATTTTTCATCACTCTATCTGATGTCTTCAAGGAGGAAGTGAATAAAAATTCTGAGGGAGAAGGTCCCAACTAGATTGGGGATGATGGGTTGAATCTCCTAGTCCAAAAATGGGAAAATGTAGACAGTTAGTGTTCGGGTCTGGGTGGTACTAGTATTTTACTATTAATTTGTTGTGTTTGTGTCCTATGTCCATTGTTTTTGGTTATAGAATTTTTGATAATATTTTGAACTAGTTCTTTTTTGGCCCTTTGGGCTCTTTGTGTAAAGGGTACAACACCATGTAAATGTTGCTTATATAATAAAAAACAAATCTATTCATTGTGTGCTCTTGGGTGGATGATAAGTCGTTGTAGCATGTTGTAAAAGGCCTCTACAAGCCAAGAGTTCATATGATGAGTTGTGTTTTCCTTTGTTTGATGTTATGGTTTAAAGCACCTAGTGGCAGCAAGTCCTAGTTTGCATGTTTCATTGTGTCAATCACTTGGTAGGGGCTATGTATGTTTAGAAACCCCTAGAATGTGTTGAAATAGGTTTGAATAACCGAAGACTTCCATGTTCCATGTTGTCCTCAATGACGTTGAATGCCATTAGGGTGTTGGTCTCATGTTTCAATGTGCATTAAGAAGCCTTTAGACATTGTTTGAGATGAACCAATGTGTGAAGGGTTTAAAAGCATTCAAATTGTGTTAGGTTAAGTCCTTCCTCTACATCAATATATACATATATATATACAAATATATATACATATATTATACATATACATGTATATATTATATATGTATAATATATACACATATTATACATTTATGTATACATGTATATAAAATATATACATATATATACATGTATACATATACATATACATATACATACATACATACATACATACATACATATGTATGTATATATATGTGTGTGTGTGTGTGTATGCATGTATATATGTGTATATATATGTATATATGTAGACATATATATATGCATACATATATGCCAAATGCATTACATGAGCTTATCTCAATTACAATTATTCACAATATTCAACTCTTATACATCAATCAATTAAGCGACCTACTATTCCTTGTACAACACACCCTCCTTTCTTGACAAGAAGACATAGAACCTCTTTTGAGAAACCTAATTTTAGTCTATCACTTATATTGCATGCTTGCATGGTTCTATTTTTGAGTCTTGGTTGGTATGTCTTTTTCAATGTCAATTTTGATGTTCTTTTGGTGACATTTCTATCAAGTCTTCATATTGACCCTTTACAACATTGTTCTAATGCATGCCCTTTATTTTGGATTGAACATGCTTGTGGTTGGAGTGAATATAATTGTGTTTTCGGGGATTGGATTTGAACATTATATTGTGATTGAAATTTGGTTCACACTTTGCTTTGGGAGGTCTATAGTCTTATACTTTATTGTGATCCTATCACGACTTTATAGAAGTTGTGCGCTTTGAATAGAGATTTTATGCATTTTATTTGAAATTGTATGCTTTAGATGGTAGTTGTTAGTCCTTATTAATAGGATCAAAATCCATTATGGCCAATAGTATTATCACTTTCCAAAGATCTACCCACATGGCAATACGTTAACCAACCAAAAGTTGGCACATAGACACAAAAACCAATTTAAAAGGTGGTGTGGGTATCATACTATAGATTCAACTAATGAGGAAATGGCATCTACACACAAGGTAGACATATCTAAACATGACTTTTACCCATCACATCTCAATCATATCACCGAGTGACCCAACCACATCTGGATTAGCCAATCAAATTAAGACACGAAAATATTCATAACAAAATACCACTTGATCATGTTGGCATTATGGATCCCTACATAGGGCACCCTTCACCAGTTGGACTTAACCATGCCAGATTTGCTATATCAACATGGAATAATGATAGGCTTAAATAGGATGTAGACCCACCCAACCAATACAACACTACCTCGTGCACACTAAGGATGATAACAAAGCAATGAGACATCAATCCACACACAAACCACAATCTTTTGGGCCCCAATGTCTCTGAATCCCAAACCATGTGATAAACTAAAATCTATTTAGGCTCTCACATCTGTGGGCTTAAATTGAAGTTGAACGTCCAATTTGATTATTAAATCTGAGACATCAATCCACTAAAGTCCATCCTCTAAACCCTACGTTGAATCCACATTTAAGATATTATAAACTATGTTATATTAGTTCTATCGTGTCCACATGTTTAAGCTGATTACAAATCATGGCCTAAGATACTGTAAAACCTCAAATCTTAATGGTTATTCATTCTGGTTCACTGGTTAATTGAGATCTACTGTGGATAATTGAACACATATCAGCTATACTTAATGGTCTGTACACCTTTGCATACAGACAGCAGCTAGAAACATGTAGACCTGTCTGCCCAATAAGAGAGTGACATCTTAGCACCATTGAATAACTGTGTATAACTGGCATAGCTGGAAACATGGTAACTGGTATAACTGTCATAGCTGGAAATATGTATAACTGTCTGCCCAATAAGAGAGTCACATCTTAGCACCATTGAATAACTGGGCATGTTACCCTTCTAACACCCATCTGCAGCTTACAAAATTAGACTACACTGCCCTTGCTATGTGGCAAGCATTGATTGGTAGCATGCATAACATAGCTAGTGGCCAATTCTTTTAAGCAGTATGCAATCAGATCCTTTCTCGACCATCACATTCTAGCACTGTGGACTTAAACATCTATTTCTTTGTCATGTTTTGGCTTAAGTTTGATAGATAGCTTTCCATTGTTGGTGATTGTCCCATACCCATTCTAAGCCTGTGGTCGAATCCTTTGGCCTATAAGGATTGTAGACACCTATAGCTAGGGTTTTGGACACTTTGCCATCATCCATGTCAACACAAAGATCACTAGCTAGTACCATTTGACCAATTTTGTTCCTCTATGCATTGTAAATTGTCTTACTCTGTCTTAACCAGATTAATAAATGTATTTAGTAAAAAACATAAAAAAACTCTTAATAAATAAGCATAGAGGTTGAGATACAAGCTCTTCAATGTGAATTTTAGGTTATTTGGTTATAAGGTTAGTAATTATGAATTTTTTTCTTACAAGTCAATAAGTGTTTATATTTCTGAAAATTATTAGATATGGAAGCTTGATTTTTGGTTAGCAAGTCAAATCAAAGAAACAATTAATGTAATCATTTTGGAAGATGCACTTAGGAGAGATCTTATGCTAAAATAATTGAGTTATGCAAATGGTACAACTTCTAGTAGTGCATATATAATTGTAAAACTAGTTACCAATGAATATGCAATAACATATATCTTATATGATGATTATTACTTAAGTGGAGAGATCATAAATAAACTTCAACTTTGAAATTAAGTCTGAAAGGTTGAGAATGACAAGATGAAGGATAAATATATAAGTAGAATGAGTATATCTACATGGATAGCCTCAAAATTCAATGTGTATGATGTTAAAAATAATCAATTTCATAATAAAATTGATACTATATAAACAACTATGCAGTTGTCCATCAATGCAAATAAGTATAGTTTTTAAAAGTTTGATATCGAATTTTTTAAAAAGAGGGATTAATGCAAATTCATTCGACGTGCAAGATAAAATTCCAATTCTCATACATGTTTTTAAGGATGGTATTACAAAGTCTACATATCAATCAACTCAAGAGAGGAACTATAATATAGACATATTGTTGATGAAGACAATTTTGAACAAAGACATATTGACATGGGATTTTAAGGAATCTTGGTAGACTTGACTTCATTAGAAGAATACATGTTACATGGAAAAACTAAGCATGGGGAGGTAAATTGCCCTACATTCTTCATAAGAGTGGATTTATTCTTTGAAGGGTATTATTCAACCCCCATAAATACTCATTCCAAAAACTAGTCAAGAAGAATCATGTCAAACATATGGTGACAAAGAGGTTTATGCCCAATCTATATTTATTCCAATCCTATTGGTGAAAGTGATGTTAAAGAAGGATCTATTGAAAATTAAAAACATGTAGAAGGTTCAAATGATAAATTTATTTTAGGTATTGAAGAAGAATTAAAAAATATAAGACAAAGCCCAATCAACTGCATTAATTTAGGAATGTTTTCAAGCTTAATAGATTTTACATTAACCAATAAATGTAGACTATATGAAAATAATCAACATGGAGAATATGATTGCATGTATTTCTTGTTTCTTGGTAAGGATTGGTACTGGGAGACACTAGTAATGTTGGACATACTTATGTTGATAAATGCAACCAAGATAGAGTGTGTGAAGCCACTAATATTCATGGTGATAATTATAATTTTCCTATTACAAGTGATCAATCATTGTAGGTAGAATCAGAAGATGTAAAATTAGACCTACTAGAATATTATGAGTACATTAATTTTAATATGAAAATCCATGGAATAATAGGATCATCCCTTGGAGGCAAGCATAAATTCATCTCAAATCAACAACCTCTTACTACTTGGAAGTCAAGAAAGTAATGATGGCTAGAAAAAACTCGTGTACAAGAAAAAAATCTTGAAAGCAGTGATGAATCCTATAAAATGATAAATTAAATTAGCCATACTTAAAGAGAGTTTACTTCATTTAAGCATGAAAGAAAGGGATGATGATGATAATAACTAATAAGCTCAATATTTGTATATACTATAGCTCATTATGGTAGGTCAACTCACTAAATAAAATGCAAAACATAATTATATTTTAGATATAGAAAATCTTACTATGCATGTTAATGATAATGAAGAAGAGGGAATTATCAAAACATTCTGAGGAAGAACTCCATAATGATACTAGAAGCATGATGGAGGTTGAATATGACCATTCTTTTTATAAACAAGTTATTTATCTACTGATAAAAATGGTAAATATAATGTTTCATGTGGCATGGCTAAAAATGAGTGTACAAAAGGCTCTCTTGACAAAGAATTTCATCCTCATATAAATGATGGTAATGTTCAAAATACTATTAGTTACAAATTTTTTAATTGCCATTCTAATAGCTCAATGTGTAGGTTTAGCATAGTCAAAGGAAACAAATCAATCAAATGAGTAGAAAGAAGATACTTAGTGTTTTAAACCTTTGAGTAATCATCATGACAAACCTAGAGTTAGTGATGAACAAGAGTCTAATGATTCCTATAATGCTATTAAATTTGATGACTCTTCTTGTGGCCATGCTTCTCATTTGGATGACTCCAAGTTTATTGATTTTGATATGACTCTTAGAAGTGAAGAAGGTGATAATCGCCAATGCCTTGATGCTATTGGTTACCTTTATAAATAAGACATGTTGAATTCTAATTTCTTTTAAGCTGCCATGATTAAATCCATGTGGTTCATGATGTATTTTATGTTAAAATAAAATGATGTTTAATGGGGTTTTTAATCCAAAATTGTTTTTCCCATGTATATGTTGTGTAATGTGTTAAATACATGCTTCTATTTAATTCTTATTTTATATTTTTTGGCAATAATTAGTATCCTAAGATCCTAATTTATAAAACTTGTGTTATGGCCTTTTATGCTTTATGTATTTTAATTTCAATGCGTTCCCTCTTTGTCTTTTCCTATTCATATAGAGTAGCTTAGAATACATAAGGAACTATCCCTCAATCTAGAGAGTGGTTTTCTAGTCATTCCTTAGTTTGCAAACTTTTCTATTGTTTGTGGTCCTACAAAGTGCATCTATTCCTTAAAACCATAACAAATTTTCATAAATAAATAAAAATTGACACCTAATGGGACCTAAACGCAAATATTTGACCCTAAATTTTTGTCTCATGGGACCCAGTTATACATACTATAATTTTGGTGTTAATTTGTATAAATATCAACTCCAAATGAGCAATCCATGTCCATATGTGTCCATTTGAATATATAGCCCAATGTAACATTTGGATAATCCAATAAATATTATATTCAATTCTTGTAACTCTAATGGTCCCCTACCATTGCCCCAATAAAGAAATATTATTCTATAATTATTTTTTAATACCCTACCTTAGTTTCATGGAGATAGCCCAATTTTCCTAGTTGACCGTATCTAACATGTGCTTAGTTTATGTGAAATCCATGGTGTTATAACAGAGGAGTTTTTTCTCTTGCTCTTTGGTTATTTGTCTCAAAATAAAACCACATGAGTAGTTTTCAAGTTTAACACACTCATCTTTTGCAAGTTGTGATACAAGAGCATTCTAAGTGAATGAGCTATTCGCATCATCCAAAAAGATTCGCAGCTTTTTATTTCAGTTTTAGTTTGTTTTGGTCATGTTTAGCATCTCTCAACATAAGAAACTCAGGTGTTTAGTCAAATTGTCAATTTGATGTTTTTGCCAAAACATCAGTTTTTGGGCTCCAAAGGTAGTTTTTGAAAATTATTTCTGGAAAATTTGCAAGGCCTCAAGTAAAATCCTTTTTCAAGTGAATTATCAAAGGTAACATGTGAAATTTGCAAAACCTTGGATTTTCTGCCTGCGGACCCCCGAAATTATCAATTCACAAAATCAATCAATTCCAAATTTTTGAGCAGGACTGTAGAGGCAATAAAGGTTAATTTTCATATTATGATTGATGTTTATATTGACAACAATGTGAAAATATAGACAAGAAGTGAAAAAAAGGCCATGTCCAGAAGGATAAAATTTGTAAAATAATATTGAAAAAATGAAATAGAATATATGCAGCCAGAGGAAGAGAGTCCTTATTAGCAAATTAATAAAAATAAAATGCAAATTTATGGAGGTATAGGATTTTAAATGGCATATTAATCTTTTAAAATTGAAAAGAAAAATCAAATGCCAAATTAAACATATGAAGGGGACCACGTAGTAGTTTGAACCAGGCAAGAAAGAAATGAAAAAAAATGAATGTAAAGGGGCACCCCATGAGTAGAAGAGCAAATAAAAGAGCAGAAGATAAAAGGTTGCACCACATCAGGAAGAAAAGAGTTTTTTTGAAATTTTTTACAAGCTGGAATATATGGAAAGCTGAAGGGGAGTGGCTGGAATATAAGGCTGTGTGGAGATTAAACGAGAGAACTGTGTAGAAATTAGAAAGGGGGCTATCAGTTTGAAACGTTTTTATTTTGCCACTGCAGATAAAAGACGAGGGAAGCTGTGTGGGCAGAAGAGGATAATGGATAAAGAAGGAGATAGGTGTAGCGGAAGAAATTGTAATCAATTCCAATCTATGGATAGAGATAAATAAATTTGTCTTATTTTGTTTATGAACTTGTGAATTAAATTTAACTTGATAATTGAGATTGTCCAGAAAAGTTGTGTTAGTTGTGGAATTGAGAACCACAAGAAAGAGGTAGTTGTTTGTTGAATTAGTATTGTGGGAAAAATTTGGTATAGTGTTGTATAAGTGGTTCAATGGAAAGGATAATTGAATAAAACTGCTTGAGCATTTCACTGCGATGAAGAGAGATCCAAAATAATATATGTAAAACTTCAAAACTAGACTCAACAATACATATGAGAGGATATTGGTTGACTTGTATTTTTCTCCAACCATCTGAACTTGAAGCCTTGTAGGCTCGCATAGAGAAAACCACATATTTAACTTCCTCTTATGTGACCATTCTAGTGAGGGAAATATTGTATTAATGTGATATTAAAGAGGGGATACAGTCTAACAACTTATCAACAAGAGTAGAGGAGTGTTAAGGGTTTGCATTCAAAGTAAAGACTCAAATTACCTCGTCACAAGTTGACCCACCTAATCATTAGAGTTAGCTTTAGAGCCTCCCTCATCAATAAGCCTCAAAATCGTATTCATCTTTCTATGTCACAAGGCTAATTGATGAAAGAAAGAAGTATTCCTATCCCCTTCTTTTAACCACTAAATTCTAGATTTCTGATTTCAAATTATCTTCTCCTTCATCTTCGTAAAATTCCAATATTTGATCAAATCATTCTTCAAGAGAGGTCTCCACAGAAGTGTCCCCTTTAGCCGCTTTTTGGGCATCCAACAGTTTGTTTAGAGTCACTTTTTGATTGATATTAAATTATTTTAATTCAAAATAGATCTATTATAGCGGTCGTAAAAGAAACAAGGTATTAAGAGACTACCTAAATCACTACCTTTACTTTTTCCATCGCATGAAAACAAAATAAAAAATATTGAACTTCCACACTTGATTTATAGGCAATTTAACACCTTACATAAATTGAGGTGATTAAATTTTAGTACTTGCAAGGTTGCTAAAGTGAATTCTTTCTAATGTTTCAATCAAATATGAGAGTGGCATACAGTGAATTAATGATTAAAATCATAAAATTAATATATGTTTCAATTCTCATATAAGATATTTCATAAGCTTAAGATATTCAAATAAGCAAAGTAAAAAACCAATCTTGAAATTTACTATTGTAAAATTAAATTGATTTTATATTTTTGAATAGTTCATAGAGGTCTATTTTTAGGTCATATAAATTGGGCAGTTAAATTGCTAAATCTTTAGCTGTAAAAAAATTTGGGTGAGTTGATAGAACATTATTTTTATAAATATATAAAATTTTGACATAAAATTATTAACCTTGCAATGCAAATCAAATGTATAAACTATTTTAATTATGTAAATTGTAACACCATAGTCTACATAATATTATTGCTAATCACGAGATGATATTAAATAATAAATAATTTTAGTTTATTAGTCAATTAACATGTTTCTAATATATATTTAAATTAATTAATTAATAGTGTAATTATTTTCAATGAAGAACTATAATTAAAATGTATGAATTAACTAGTGCTAAATGTTGCTAACAAAAAAATATTTTATAGATTGATTTTATATTTATTAAGTTGTATAATTTCAGTGTAATTATTCTAGAATTTAGAATAAAATATATATACAAGTATTAGAATAGATAACTAGAATGATTCATATTGTATACTAATTATATTGTATTATAACTAGTATATAAATTCATTGTATAATTTTGAATGAAATTAATATTCAAGTGTTAAAAATTGATAGCAAAGAAATTAGTTTTATATGTGTTAAAATAGTATTAATTCAAAATGTATTTAAATTTACTATAGAATTTAGAATGAAATAATTATACAAGTATTAAAACAGTTCTGTTGTGCCTCTTGCACACACGCCCCATTCAGAACGGGGACCCTCTCTTTCATTTTCTGCTTGTCGGGTCCTTTTTGCTTCACCTCATTTTGCATGCCCCATTTTGATGTCCTTGATGGTCAACATGTTCTCAAAAGTCCCATTATAGGGTTGAGCTAGTTTTGCCCCTTGAAAAAATGCTAAGTCCAAAACCCTTTCGAGTTTTCTCCGTTAAAATTGCCTTTTTGGCGTCCGTGGCGCCTTCTAGGCCCGAACCCTCGAGTTTCCCCTCTCGGGTTTCTCTTTGCAGGTTTCTATTTTGGCTTCGCCATTGCTGACGGCCTACATTCGATGTCCTCCCAGACTCCAAACCCTAGTGCTTTCCTGGACCATCCAAATTACTTGTAAACTTAGTTGCTTTCCTCCCACGTCTTTTCGGCCCTCAGACCCCGGCTCTCGGACTTCTGTCCTCGGGCCACCATCTCTGCCTCGCCGTTTCGAATGACCATCGAGCTTTGTCTTTCCGGTTCCCGGACCCCGGGTTCCTGTTCGCCATTTGGGTTTCACCTTGCAGAATGTTTAGAGTGGCTACCATTGGACGTCTTTTCGGCCGCCGAACCTCGGACCTCCCGCCGCCGCTCAGAAAAATGAACCCACCTACCTAACCTGCTGCTGTACTGAGCATTTACTAATGTATTAATGACACTAGGGCTATTTAAACGAGTTATGACCTGCCATTTTCACATGACAGGAAGGAATTCGAAGAGCTCTCCGTCCCCAACATTCTCTGCCTTCACGCCTGAGATCCAACTTCGTCGTCCCTCATGAATTCAACATCGAACTTCTTTGGGGATTCGAGGTAGGTTCGTCACCTGCCTGCCCTTTCCTCATTCTCGCAACCATGAGCTTAAAATTAAGTAAAAATCCAAAATGAATTTGAAAACTGGTAAGATAGTGCCCCTTGCCAAAAACACATAAATTAGAAAATAAAAAATCATGAGATTGGTGGCCCAAAATCAAAACCAGAATTTGACCTCCCCGTCATTGTTCTCCAGAACAGGCAACTGCCTCCTTCGGGCCCAGACCTCTCCGTGGCCACACACGAAAAGTTAAAACTTAGAGAAAATGACTAGTGACCAAACTCACCTTGGGTCCCAGCCTCCAGATTTCCCCTCCCGGGTTTCCGTTGTGCCTCCACCATTCCAAACGGTTTTCCTCCCGCATCCTTCCGGACCTTGGACCCCGAGCATGTGAAGTCCATCACAAACTGCAACCAAAACTGAGTTGCAAGGCTGTCCTTGGGCCCCGGCACCCGGACTTCGGTCCCTGCGCCATTGTCCTTGTTTTGCCTTTTCAAACGGCTGCCATCGCACGTCTTTTTGGCCCCTAGGCCTTGGTCGCCCCTCCGCTTTGCACATTTTGAACAGGAAAACTCAAACGTCTAAACTTTGCCCAGACCCCGACCTCTAGAATTTCATCTCTAGAATTCCATCTCACTTTCGTTGTCCCAAACGACCAAGCCTGTCCGCCTTTCTGGACACCGGACCTCAAGTTCCTGTTCGCCACTAGGTTTTTCGCCAACTGATTAATCTGCCTTGGGTATAACCTTTCGGACTTTTGTCCCCGCAATTTCGTCTGCATTTCGTCATTCCGCACGACTATCCCATAGCAGCTTCCTGACCCTGGCAACCCGGACTCCGGAACCCAACCCCCAGAATGTTGTTTTCCCTACATTGTTTTAAACAGCCAACCCTGGACGGCTTTCCTACAGCTGAAAACCGAATGCAAGAATGATGGCTCAAACGGCCTCCCAATCGAAAATGAACTTTGACCCACTTCCAAAAAATGGACCTTGTTTCACACCAACCCTTTGTTGAAAAAATCCAGGATTGAGAAAAGTCATCGGGAATGCCTTGCCTCATTTTCCCTTTCAAACGACATTTTGCCAGAGGAAGTCCAGCCCTTTGGGCCCAGGTCACCTATTTGACTTCCAATAGTATTATTATCAAATGTTGAGCTTTTCTTAAATGAATGTTGTGGATCTAACCTTGATTTGTAGGGATTTGTTCGAGGTCACGTTCTCATGTTAATGTTGCTAACTACCATCTCTCTATGCAGGATTTATGGAATCTGGTGCAGAGGCTTCTAGGATGGCCAAGGACAAAGGGAAAAGAACCGCCAAACCCCCTCAAGGCAAAGAAGATAAGGACCAAATGAAATATCAGTTCCAAGGGGCACCCTTGCAATCCAGGGTCACAACCAATTGGAAGGACATCGCAGATACCAATATCGGGCAAGTCGATATTGATGAATTCACATGAAGAGTCAGGGTTGACCCAAAGATAGACAATGCAAATTTGATACGAAGTAGTGGACTTGCCAAAGCTGCAAGTTTCCCACCCTTCTTGGTGGCCCACGAGCTGGTAATGGCATGCCGGGAGGCATACCAACCTGAAACAAGAACCATTGTGGATAGGGATGGCAACGTCCTGGTTGGCATGTCCCCTCTCGGGATAACTCAAACCTTCCACATCCCCGCCTCCGAAAGCATGGAGGCTCCAACCATAGAGGAGTGTAAAGCATTATGGGATCATGATCCTATAAAATGTAAGAAACTGATCAACCAGTATTGGTTGAAAGATAGGCGTGCTAGTGCTAGAAAAGTCCCTCAAGAGCTCTACTGCAACGACTTCTTTGAAGACTATCATGACCTGGTCACCCTATTGAGTAGAGTAATGGGCCTTCCTGCTGCGGCCTTCTTCCAAGAATGGATGTTGTACTTTGTTGAACAAATTTTTCGTGGGGATAAACCTACATTCTATTAGGGGGAATAATTAGCAATTGCTTTCATAAGCAATTCATCAATGTGAGGAAGACCTCCAAATTCTTCATGACATCCTACCTGGTCTATTCACTTGCCGATCGGTGACATTATAAAGGATTGACTGCAATGCCCAATGAGGTGCCGGGAAGAGCGCTCAAACCCTATGACAAATACCTATAGCTGCAATACAAAAACTTTAAGGACTATTATAGGGTAAACGATGTGTTTACTGCCTACATCATTCGGTCTCTTGGGGGTGATTTTGAGAGAAGAGTCTTTCATAGTGCTAGGGCCCTTCTCAAGCACTATGTCTTCCTATTCATTCAATTCCCCAAGTTCACCTGCATTCACGCCCAAGGATTCATAGAAAGGCCGAATAAGCTGCCCCGGTACCCTAATGACCGGATTATTCTATTGGATCTAACTTGGCAGTTGCGACATATACACCACATCCTGAGCAGTAAACATCTGGCAGGGACCCCCTATCCCCTCAGACTTGGCCAGGGGCTATATCAAATTCATACTTCACAATTTGTGGGCTACTCAAAGAAGGAGTTGGTTGAATACCACTTCAGATAGCATATAGCCAGGCCGTGGATGGACCCATACAGTCATATTAGAAAGGCACTTGGACCAAAGTATGCCCACCTCCATCATGTTGAGGACTTTTGGGAAAATTGCAAGGACGACTTTGAAGTGCAAATACGACATTATATGTGTATGACAGCATACTTCATGAAAAGGGTGAACTTGTGTCCAGTACCAGATCAGCTTGAAGAAGATGAGAGCACAATGATCGACCCAAGGTATAGTGCCATTGCAGATCTGCCACTACCTTTAATTGATTGGGATGAGCAAGAGGTTGATGACCTCGTCGTTCTCACCAAGTTCGTTGAGGCTCGAACAAAGGCATGGATTGATAGGCAAGTCGCTCAACTAAAGCAACAAGGAGTTGCCTTGACATTCAAGGGGCTCGAAAATGAGCCAAGTAGTTCTGATGGTGGGATGGTTGTCGCTACAACTAGAGAAACATCCAAATCCCCGCCATCTGTCAAGTCAAGAAAGAGAAAGGAGGTTGATGAGCAGCAACCTAACCCGAAGGCGTATGCCAGAAAGGCCTCGGAGGGCGAGCCTCCTAAGAAACATAGAAGAACGGGCAACGTCATGAAGATTCCTGTGATACTTGAAGATCCACTCCATGAGGGTGAGGAGATGGAGACGGACCCACCAAGGTCTCCACCCACTTCATCTGTTGCTGCTATTGCCGCAATTCCACCCACTTCACTTGCAATAGCTGCTTCTTCTCTGCCCGCAGTGGACATTTCTGTCCACCTCACTTCCACTTCCCCGATCGTGAAGGTCATATCGGTGGATTCATCCTCTGCCACAACCTTGCCAATCTCGTCATCCTCCATGTCTCCTTCCCTTCCACCTGCTTCATCTGCTATTGTAATGCCTACCCTCACTCTCCCGGATTCCTTTGTCAAATATATGCAAAATGTGCCATCCGAACTTTTGGGAATGCTTGCAAATCCAATGGTGCAAGTTGCAATCACCCAAGCAATAGTTAACACCCCAAATCTCCCTCCTCCTATAGAACCACCTAGAATGGAGGCCACAATGTAAATCTCAGATGAGCTTAAGTGGCGGCAACTAGAGGCAGCCGAGAGGTTGGAAGATGAGGAGTTTGAATATCATGAGCATCCTATATACAAACATCGGGTGATCGATGAGGTGGCCTATGAATCTTCCAGTGAGGATAGTGAAGCTCAAGGAACAAAATTAATCCAAGAAACATATGATTCGGAGCTCGACATAGAGTGGAACAAGTAGCTGAAAGAGATCACGAACAAAGACGCTGAAGAACAACCTACAATTGAAAGAATTGCTGCTCCGGAGATTGAAGGCAGTAAGTCTCCTGCAGAAGGACATGATCAAATCCCGGAGCATGATGAAGAGGCATCCTTCCATGAAGATGAATAGGAGGATAAGCTCGAGGAAGGTGGGCATGACCAAGATAAAGAAGAAAAGAATGTTGAAAGGGAAGACCACTCTGACAGGCAGCTGCTTGCCAAATCTCCTACCAAACACATAATGCTCGTGCAAGATTTCGACGAGGAGAAGGAGGATGCCAGAACTGAGCAGGATGCCCTTAATGTGAAAGCCATCAAACTTAGAGTGGAGGACAGCAAAGATCAACATGAATCACCCAAGGAAGGACCCCCGATACCTGACTGGCTAGAAAGGCATCTCGAAAAGAAAACTCCCGCCCTAAAGGATCCGGAAGAAAGACTGGAGGCAATACTGGCTAGAGCTCAGATTAGTACCAAGAAGGAGAAGAAGCCAAGAGTCAGATCAAAGGTAATGATGGACACCTCTGGATCCAGGGTAGTGCAAATAGCTACGCCAGTGGTTGGAGAACAAGGAATAAGCTATAACATCTCCACCATCATCTTGGGAGTACCCACCAAGGAACAAAAGTTCGACCACCTCTGGGAATCAGTCGCCACAATGGTACACCTTATCCAACAGGATAAGGTTTCAAAGGAAGAACTCAAAGCACAAGTGGATGATCTGACAACCTACATTAAAAAATGGTCATCTCCAAATGAACAACCTACCACATCATCGACCCCACCGTAGTTGTTGTCCCAGGAACAAATCAACAAGCTAGAAAGAAGAAGGAACTTGGATAAGACCATGGAAAACTGGTTCCGACAGGTCTTAGACATTAGGAATACAGGCATCAATTTGGCTGTCCGAACAACAAACAAGTTCTTGGAGGTACAAATGTCTCTTGAAGGCATGAAGAAAATCTGCGAGGGGTTCCCAAAGAAGTATAAGAGTGCCTACCCGAAAATCGAGGCTATCCTCGTGCTGCCAAGTGAGGTATGGGAAAAGGACCTTGCCTTCAAGGACTATGACCATTGGTTGGTGGATGTATGGAAGCAAGACTTTGATCATAGAAAGGGGAGGCTGGAACAAATCCTAGAATGAGTAATTTTAGATATTGAATGGGCCAAGGAGGCCAGGGAAGATTGTGATAAATATATCAAGCTGATAACAAGGTATGAGATACTTCCTGTTAAGATCAATCCGGAAAGCATAAAGCCACACTTCTGAAGAAGGATGGAGAAGGGAATGTCAGCCGAAGTCACGACATATTTTATGAGCTATGCTGCTCGAGCCTTCACCTAGTCTGAGCTTTTAAGGGATAACGATGCCAAGTATGACGAAGAATGGGAAAAGCTCATTAACAATTCCAAGGAATGGAGTTATCAAGTGTTAAGATTTGACATCATTGAGGTCGACAAGCTCCGACTGATGATCTTGAGATTCATGGAGTATGCGGCTTTGAAGAAACGTGAAGGCAACCCTGTCATTGATGAAGAGTTTTTGAAAGAATAGCTGCAACAAAGGGAAATTAACAAAAAGACAAAATGCTACAGTGCTTCCACTAGAAGACAAAACAGGGAAAAGACAAAAGATGTTTTTAAAATGTAATATATTTGGGGGTAGGTGAAACTTTGCTATAAAGTGAATCTTGGCCACACAATAGAATTGAATCTTGGCCACTCATTTCACTTTTTGGAAACTATAAATAGGGGTCTCTTCCTCTCATTTTAAGAGATTTGAGTTGTTGTAAAGGCATGCTGCAGAAATTATAATAGAAATACAACGATTTTGGTGTATTTTGGATTTCTTCACATGTTTCATGATTCTTCTCCCATAAGTTAAGATTCTAGTTTATGTTACTTTGTTGTTCCATTTTCCTTTTCATTTGTCCTTGGTAGATTTAGTAATGTTGTCTTTGGTTGTGAAGATTCATGCTGTGTGTATGCTTTTCTTGTCCATACTTTTAGTCATTTGCTGCTAGTAAGTGACTATGCAAAGTTAGTCTAGACCATGATTCTATAGATGCTCTTTAAACTTCATCTTTATTAACATCTATATGGAAAATGAATGATGAAATATCTGCAGTCCTTATAAGATAGCATAGATTTCATGGCATTGTGATATTTCTGGTTAATTGAAATTCTATTTTAAGGAAACTATCCACAGCAGGAACCTCCATGATCACTATTCATCAGTAGTTGTAGGTCCAGGAACCTTCTCTCTTCCCCACCCCTTTCCTTTTTTTTTAAAGATAACCTATGCTAAGGTTCATTGCACATTGTAAAGCCAAATGCAATGATAAGATGGAGTTCAAGACTATTGTTTGAACCTACAACAAGAGTGCAGTAATTTCCTATTCAAAGAACTCTGTTCGCAGATCCGATTCTCCTTCAGCTTTGACTCACGTAAGACCACCTTGTGATTCCAGCCAATCACATCATACATCAACTGATATATTCCAAGCATCATCATGACCTGACATCCGAGAGACCTTAGGATAGTGTTTTGCATTTTGATTGTGGAAGATTGTCTTTCAAGAGAGGTAATGCACCTACGCATTACCTGTGTTGAGAAGTGCATAAAAACACCATCAACAAGTCCATCATTTAAAATTAGTAAGTTATATTATTATGTAGTTTATTTGAAATTATTATAGAGTTTTGAATGAAATAATTAAAATAATTAATGAAGAAAATAATTATGTTTAATAATTAGATTATTTATTTTTAATTTATTGTAGAATTAGTTGAAATAAATATTCAAAGAGTTAAAATGAAACATTTAATCTTTCATTTTTATTACATTGTACTATTTCATAATGCATTTGAATTCATTGTAGAATTATAATAGAAGTGTTATACATGGTGATAACAAATATTATATTTATTTAGATTATCATATCTTATTTCTTAGCACATTAACTGTTTTAATTTATATGTAGAATTAGAATGAAATAAATATACAAGAGTTAATTGATGATGTTAACAAATAATAGTAGTTATTTGGACCAACTCTACTAATATTTATTAAAATTTATTATCTTTTGGTTTTGCTCAAGAATGTATTTTTAGGGTTGATCTTATTTTACCATCCTTCAAAACATTCATAGGTGAAAATCTCAATAAAAAAACCAACCTATTCTTCAGTTAATTAAAAAAAACATTAATAGGTGAAAACGTCTCTAGATAAATTAAATTAGACACAAATAGTGAAAATAGCTAGTCCAATGATAAATTGGATAATTGATTTGTTATTTTTGAAAATTAAATGGTGACAATTTAGATACTTGGTTTTTCAAACAATGAATTGATAATGAATTATCTATACTTATGAGTTTCATCTTGGATCCTTATAGTTTGCAGAACTTGTTGTGAATCAAATTTATAAATTTTTCATGTGAATTATGGGAGAATTTTAATAGTGAAGTCATTTAATACCAATAGAATTTCATAAAGATAAATCTTATTTCTATGTAAGCATTAGTACTTTTTATATTTCTAGCAACTTCATCTATTAGTTGTTAAGTAATTCTTTGACTATTATTTACAATTTTATTTTTAAATAATACTTTGCAAATGAAAACCATTCATAGTGTTTGGAAATAGCAATATTTTCAGCTCATCGAAAATGGCTCGCACTGCTCTAAAAAATTCCAGAACCCTACATTCATCTGCCGATGGCGATTTTCCTTCAGGTGGTGTGGGGAAAATTGATGGTGAAGGTGTTGCATCCTTTCCATGTCTGTTCAAAGATGAATCCATTATGCAGGTGTGGGGGTCTTTGCTGGCTCTGGGCGAGCACAAAAAACTTGATTCAGAGCCTTCACCTGTTGGACAACGCCTTAACTTTAAGGCTTCCTTGGGCTCTTGTGCCTCTGGTGCGATGGTTGGGGATTCTCTTTTGTCGATGGATGCTCTTGCCTGTGTTGTTCCCTCCCCTCTTGCCTTTCGCCACTCGGAGTGTATACCAAAAATTCTTCTAGAATCCACCACTCGCAACAAAGAGGATTACTTGAAGGAGCATGCCCTAATTTGTAGATTCATGAAAGTTTGGCCAAAATTATGCCACTTGCACTCTTGGATAAGCAAAAATTGGAAAGAACACATGGAGGAGGAAATATGCATTTATCCTTGTGCAAAGGGTTTCTTCATTCTCGAATTTGAATCACTGAATGACAAAGAGTTGATTCTGAATGTTGGCCCATGGTTCTATCAAGGCAATTTCCTATGTACCAAGCCATGGTTTCCCACCTTTGATCCTCGATCAAAGTCATTATCCTCTGCATTTCTTTGGGTAAGACTGCCCTACCTACCTCTACAATTTTGGGAAATTGCTTGTCTGAAAGCAATTGCCAATGGTCTGGGAAAAAACCACAACATTTCCAAAGAAACAATCAATTTTGAAAATTCTACCTATGCCTACTTATGTGTTGAATTCGACCTAACCAAAGGCCTTCCAGAGGAAATTTCTTTGAAAATTGGGGATCGTCATTGGAGGAAGCCAATAGATTATGAAAAGATCCCATTCAGATGTAGGAATTTTTTTTCAACTGCTCATTGCACCTTCAAATGCAACAAGAAGCACACTTATGTGCACAGTAATGGAGCCATCAATACTCCTACCTGGGGTTAGGGGTTGATCCGGGTCACTATTTCATTGAACCAAATGTAATGGACGTTTTATCTAGCTCAAAGGCCACTCATGTGATGTCTCCCGTCTCCCCCCCTTCTACTTTGCTTGCCCCTATTCTTGGGGGTTCTTTGGGTGTCGGTTCTGTGGTTGGCGATTCATTGGGTGTCAGTTCCATGGTTGGTGATGCCTTTCCTTCTTTGGCTGTAAAGCCAGATTCTGACCCAACAATTTCATGCATATGACCCTCTAAGTTTGAGATGATTCCTGCAGAATCATCTTTTGTATGATCGCTTTCAGAAGGAAATTCAAAGGATATGAATTCCACTCATTTTCCTGAACAAGCATGGATGGACGTCAATTGAAATAAATTTCCTTCTGCCAAACTTCAACATCTAAGGTCTTTGGGATCTACATTGGCCGGAGGGAAAAATTGAAACCATGTGATATGTTTCACACTCATTTAGGTGGGTGTTGTTTCTTGGGTTTGTATGATTTTCTATCTGTCAAGTAGGATATCTGGTCAACATAGTTGTTGACATTTTGCACCCCTTGTGGCAAGGGTATGCTTTTAAACTGTTCTTTTGTTTGGATCTTATAATATGGGAGCTACCCCCTTGGTAGCACTTACCTAAAAATAAAAAATAAAAATCGGCTCACATTTATAGGTCAAGTTGTCACAATTTAAATACTACATGTGTAGCCTAACATAGCTACAAAAAGACATATGTGGAATCATCCCTTTAAATCACTGGGAAGAAATAAAAATAACACTTTATTTTATTTAAAATTTGAGTGAATGAGAAATATTTCTTAGATATAAACTCACATAAGTGTTGAAACAAGTAGATCATTTGATAGGATATCAAAAGAAATAATACGCAATTTAGAGTATGTATTTAGGATTAAATAATTAACAAGTTTTATTTAAATAGAAAATTTCTTCATAACTCAAATTTGTTTCTCTTAATGGGTAACCTTTGAAGAGGAATTTTTTGGGAAAATGAGCCTTAGAAAGAGTTGTTTAACTATTCTCAATAGTTCACATCAAAAGTTAGATGAAAAAATAACTATATATGTTATTCCTTGATCCCATGGATACGTGTATGTAGGTAGCCTAGGTAAGAAAAGGAGGTTCCTAATACATAGGTTTTCTATAGCGAGTTTGGCATTAATCCAAATATTGGATAGACCAAATTGTGTTAAAATTTTAATAACTTAAAATAAAATATAAGATAAAATTTAAATTCACCATATACATGAGAGTTTTAGATGAATATATTCACATCCTCGAGGCTTTAGGCTGAATTCCAAGGTGGGTGTGAATTTTATATTATAAGTCTTAATGGATGGTGACCTTAGTGCTTTTCCAATAGAGAAAAGTATTATATCAAGGGGAATCAAGATATAGATTATATGATTGAGTTAAAGTAATTTTCTAGAGAAATATACTTGTCTTATGTAGATAAATATATACTTTTTAAAGTAAAAAACATAAAACCTAAAATATTATAAAGATAAGCGTAAATACATATAATGGGAAAAGGAGGGACTTATAGAAAAATGTCCCACTATTAGATATGCAAGAGGGACACACAATACAAAATTAGCTCGAAAACAAGGAAATAATGGCCTCCAAGAGAACACGAAGATGAACCAGGCCTGAGAAATAATTTATACCCTTAGTCACCATGATACAAAAAACTATAACATAACTATGTAGAGGACTAGCTAGTTTCTTCCTTTAGAGTTCATTTTGTCAGTGGCATGGGAGGGTGAGAAACATGTGTGAGAAAAATGATCATGGCCCAATAAACTTCAAAAACCTGACCATGGAGGCATGCACCCAATTCATTCTTGTGTGTTTTGAAAGCCTCGTCCATTTTTGCAAATCATTTTAGAGCCATATAAAGAAACATGTACCTAGAATTTTTCATCAAATATTTATGCCACAAAAGTGTTGAACACCTGAAATACTAAGAGGGGGTAAATCGGTATTCTCTGAAACAACTTAAGCATCTAAACATTCATTTGACACATCATATTCAAATTACAGTAAGGAAAGAAATCATTAAAGCACAAAACAAATGAGCACTAGATTTTTATGTGGAAAACTCAAAAGGGAAAAACCACCATGAGTTTAGCTCACAATATATTATAACCGATCATAACATATTACAAAAAGGCTCATTTCCAGGTGGACTCACTACCCACAAAATGAAATAAATATAGAAGGGGTGGCACACTACCAAGATTTGAACTACTACAAATGCATCTACAATATGCAGGAAATACAGTTCCACTAGAGCTCAAAATATTAAATCAACACACTTCATATTGCACTACTTCCTCACTCTTCTTTGCTTTACATTTTCATCACATTCACATTCTCTACTTAGGTATTTGCATCAAACTATTTCTAAAATACTCATCACATATTTACAACACTAAAAATGAACTCACCTTTATATGCATTACATCCACAAACACCTACAACACCAATTAGGTTGACCTAATTAGATGTATCGGACATAGCATAACTTGTCATCTTCAAGATCAAACCATGCGCTTTTTGGAAAATACCAAAACTTGTAACTCATTCAAATAGGTTAGCATGGACCTATAATAGCTTCCACATAACTAATAAACACTTATTTTAACTCTGCACGACTCCAAATTTGTTAGGTCAACACTGCTGGTAAGACCACCAAAATACACCAGCTGATTTCCACAAACTAACACGCAGACCTCCAAAACACATGCCACTTGGACTACACACCATTCTAACACGTATAAAGACTCCTGTAAATCTACGTAACAAAATATGCTTCCATGGTGGAAAGCGAACCAATCTAAACAAGTGTTATATTCTGATTATAAGATTACTAGCAAACCTAATATATTGTCAATCATTACTTTTTCATTGGAGGATATGAAGGCATGAAACTTTAGATTTAAGGTCCTTAAACATGTACCAAAATTTCCTTACAATCACAAATAAAAATACCTCAAGGAAAACCAATACAAACCAAAAAAATAATGCTATGTACATTGATAACTATATTTTGGACTAAATCAAATATTTAACATATTTATTTTGCATTGGAGAAAAACCGTTGCATCTCTATGTTGGATTACCATCTTCGTGCTCACTCATGCTTCACCAACCAATTGTACCTCAATGTATACTTCCATTCAAACCACAATGTTGACATCAATGACAACACTGTACAACAATGTATAAGCTCATGCTCATGTTGCCAACAACCATACCAATGGCAATCTCCTCAAACTTCCAACAAAAAGACCCCCAATGAGAACTTTCCCATTATGGAGATCGTAATCTCAAATGACATTTTTTAATGAGTGACCCATAATTTTTTTATCTTACACATAGTCTACCACCAATTGAGCAACCAATCCATAATGCTAAAGGAGATCCATTGAATTAGAAAGGAACACAAAAGCTACTTGGGAGGAATACATCAAGAGTGGATTCCCGTGTAGAATCTGATCACCTACAATTGCCCTAATTTCCACCTCCACCTGAGCACAATCTTAAAGATCTTTTTCAACATCTCAAATGAGGAAGTGCTCAAATTTGGTAATTCTCAATTTGGAATTGTGATGAATAAACGTTTATTGAGAGGATCTACCTCCATGATGATTGCCAAACACAAGAGAGAATAAAACACCACCAAAGGAAAACAGTAATTATAATGCCAAGGAATAAGGGTTGAGTGATTAAAAAAGTAAATCATGCACTTGGAGTCACAACTTGCCAAAAAAAATGTGATGATAAGTTGTCACCTCGACACAAAATCATTAAAGTGCATTGAAACCATTAGAGGGTATTAATGTGGAGAATGATGCAAATGATACCACCCATTGCTAGCCAGCCTAAATGTACCATATAACACCAAAAATGAATCTCATATGAAACATATCCAAGACCTATTATGGTATGATTGGTTAAAGTATGGCATATGATTATGATTCAGAGGCCTCCATAATTTCCACCCTAGATAATAGCATCATCCAAGGTGCATGCAAGAAACCTACCAACATATCCAATACAAAAAATTTACATTCAACCCTTTATTTGGGGTTTTCCATCATTAGATATGATTGATTGGAGAGATGGGAAGTTGTGAAGGTCCTCCTTCTTAAGTAGGGTGACTTAATCTGTAGATCCATGAGCTATATTTTCTAAACCATCTACCAATTGATTTTATTCCTTGTAATAATGGTTGATTTGAAAGAAAACAAATTCTTGTAAGTGGAGTAAAATTTGTTGCAAAATATAATTTAGATGCTAGGAAGGATATTTTTTTATTTTGCATGCATTAATCAAATTTAGTGAGTCGCCCTAAATCTATTTTTATTAATCTTGTACTCTTTTGTAAGAATAAGTCCCATAATGAGAGTCTAAGTTGTTGCTTTATTTCTTGTACCATTTGGGAGCTTTGAGACAAGGGATACTAAGAAATTCCCCTGATGATCTCTAATTTCACACCCTGCACTTGAAACTCCATGATTCCCATGATAAGCACCATCGAAGTTAAGTTTCCAAGTCCCTTGTTGGGGAGGTTTTCAACAAATTGATGACTTGTTGATCCGGTTAAATTGAGAGATGGGAATAGCAACAAGAGTAGGCAATACAATATCTGTCCAAGAGGCCATCATTTAAAATTCCCATGATGAAAAGGTAGTGAGCTATAACCTATTGCTTGAAGCTTTAAAACCTGATCCATAACTGCCTATGGGATTGAAGATTCCAATATTTGAAGAACTGTAGAGGGCAAGTTGACTTCTTTTCTAAAAATCCATCTATTTATTTCCCACCAAATGTTCCAAATCAACAATGAGGGGGAGACAAGCCAAATGGTTGATAATAGCAATGAATTAAAAAGCCTAGGCCAACTATTGAAGGCTTGTTGAAGATTATTACCAAGTGGGGCTTGCCAACAAATTTTATTCTAGAGCCATTTCCAATGTGCATCTATGCAAAATCGCACTATACAAGAAGGTGATGTAGAGTCTCAACACATTTTCTACAAAAGTACACACATAAACACTTCTACAATACCTAATTTTTCCAATCTTTCACTAGTTAGAATTATATTATTGAGTGTCAACCATGAAAAAGCTCCAACTTTAGGGATGGTAACATTGTTCCAACATAACATATATGGTGAATCTTCTTTGCTTAAATTTTCCAAAGCCACCAAATATCTATAACCCTATTTCACTCTCTCAAGTTTAGAATTTTAGAGCCTCCAAAGTGTGAAGTAGTTTCAAATGTGGTGGGAATTCTAGTGGCGAGTCATCCTGTGGAGCATGTGTAGGTCTTCGAGAAGCCAACTGGGTCAGGTCCACTAGTATGTATCTAACTTTTGGGTCCTTAGGGGTAGATTCAGGTGCACTAAATGTGAGTAGAAATAAGACAAATTAAATGTGCCACCAAGATAAAATTGTAATTATGATGAGAATAATAATATAAATGATGCACAATGGTGCATTTGATAGGGAGTTTGACACTTTTAATATACTAGGTCGTATTTAATAGGGGGTTTGGCACATTTGTCAAAAATGCACAATTGATGGGCATATTGGCACATGTGTTAGGTAGATTGGCATAGTTATTAAAAATGCATAATTGACACCTCTATTTATGTAATTGATTTGAATTTATGCAAATGATAGGTAGAGTGATGTAATTGGCGAAGTGGGTTTCAAGTGATAGCTAGTTTGGTGCAATTGATGAAATAATGCTATTGAAGGATAGGTTAGCACTTTTGAGTTGACAAATTTGGTCTTAGGGTGTTTTAAGTTGATAATGCATGTGTTTTTGTTGCATGAGGACCTATATTTTATCATGCATCAAGAGAATCATCCTCCCACAATGCTATTGAGGAATGAGCTTACAAAGGTGGAGCAAGTGTTTCTTAGTGTTGTGAAATTATGACACATCACTTACTTGCATGAGATCAAAGTGCATAGAGCCATGATGAAAAATTTGGTCATGTGGTAGCATAGTGAGCATAATGCATTCATGTTTCCTACCAGTGAGATGACTATTACTTTGGAGGGAATTCAGAGGATCTTGCAGATCTTGATCCATGGTGAGAGGGTGATTTATGGCATTGATAGTGGTGAAGTGATTTGGAGAGAGTTTTTCTCACTAATGACCCAGGGATTGAGGAAAAGGAGATGGATTTTTAAAGGGTGATGGCTAGATTTGATTATCTACTATTAGTATTGAAAAGAGTAGTTGGAGGTTTTCTAGTGCGAGACTAGAGTTTGAGAGCATTTTTATTGGATGGGGTTAGGTATTGGAGTGCATGATCAATGATGGGGTGGTCTATGCATATGGCCTTATTTTTTAACACATTTATATCATGATATGCATCAAGTGGTCTACTGATATGGTGCTAGCCTCATCTATGAAGTTACACTCTTCCACATTTGGGCATGGGGGCATATTTCTATGACTCGGCCAATTAAAGGGAGGGTGAGGGGAGTAGGGAAGCCCTATATTCAGTTGTATGTTGGTGCATTGAATCATTAGTGGCTAGGGGATTTATATTACCATTGTATATTCTTTTGTGTGTCACTAAACAACCATTTTGAGTCCTATGATTAAAGATTTGTACTTGGCATGGAAAATCTAGCCAATATAATTTTGGAATGTAATATCCCTATGGAGTGATAAGGAGGACTCTGTCTTCTAATCCATGTTTGGTGTAAGAGCCATAAAAGTATAATTTCCATAAGGTTATTGGAGTGATGTTGAAAACTAATTCATCTAGGAATTATGAAACAAGGGAATTATCTTCATATACTGGTGTTTCTGCTAACTAATAAATAATAATTTGTCCCTTAAAGGCCTTGTGATCCAAATATTCAATATCAAATTCACTCAATTTATCATGATCTATTTTTCCATTTGGCCTATGAGTGTTTCCTTAGATAGGAGGTATTTTAATGGACAACTTTTGAAATGAGATTTACCTATTGATTAAGCATATAGTGTTGTTGTTTTTTTGATATAAAAATGACAACTAAAAATGCTTATTATGTTGGAGTATATAGTTGAGCTCATATCCTACCAATTTTCAACTAATGTAATGGATTGATCTTTCTTTCCCTATGCCATCATGTTGTGCAAGAAGATCTCCTATTGTTATTGTAGTGGTAGAGATATATAATATCAAAGGTTTTCCTTGTATTGGTGGCATTAACACTGGTGGTGAAGCAAGATAGTCTTTAAAATGTTGGAACACTTGCTGAAATTTCTCATCCCATTTTACTGTGACATTTTTTGTAGGATATGAGAGAAATTATGACACTTATATACTAGTTGGGTGATGAAGCATCGAATTGATTGGAGTTCTCCCTAGAGACTATGCAGTTGTTTAAGATTAGTTGGCATACCCGTCTGAATTATTTATATTAATTTTGTTGGGTTGACTTCAATACCTTTGTGAGAAACAATGTATCTCAAAAATTTATTGAAGTCACACCAAAGACACATTTCCTAGGATTTAGTCTCTCTTGGCATTTTTCTATCCTATCAAATATTTTCTAAAGTACATCTAAGTGTCCTTCTCTTGTGATGGATTTTCTTGGTATTTCATCTACATATTCTTCCATGATGTTTTGAGATAGGTCATGAAATATCACTATCATTTCTCTTTGGTATGTGGCTCCAACATTCTTTAGACCAAAAAGTGTCACTTAGTAGTAGTGCATTCCCCAAGGAAATATGGAGGTTATCTTGTGTTGATCCTCAAGTGAAATAGGTAATTGATTGTATCCTGAAAAGTCATCCATTAAGGAAATAATTTCATGACCAGCTATTAAGTCCATAATGATGTCTATATTAGGCATTGGGAAGTAATTTTTGGATAATCCTTGTTCAAGTATCCTAATTCAATACATATGTGTGTTGAAAATGAAGGTAAAACTTTAGTAAAAATTTAGCTTAAAACTTGTAAATCTTGTGTAACTATAGATTCAATTTAATTATTCTTTGTCATAATTTCGTGTGTATGATTAATCTCGAATTAGATCAATTTTAATGTTGTATAAAGTAGACAAAAGAGAAAGGACACAACATGTACGTGGAGAAACCCTTTTGGGAAAAAACTCCACTAGAATTGGTCTTGCTTGTATTATTTAACCTTTGAATAAGATTACAATAACACTAATTCAATTTTCCTTGATATGCTTCCTTGTTTTTCAACAAATCTTCTTCACAACCTGCAATATTTTCTCACTAAAACTCTCTCATACAGTTGCTGCAACAATAGACAATATTATTTCTTACAAACTCATAAGAGTTATCAAATACAAGATCACAAAGCCTCTTGAGAAAATCCATACCTAGGGTTGCCAAGTCGAGTTCACACATGCATGAACAAGTCAAATAAGAGTCTCCCTCAAAATTGGCACCCAACACTAAAGTGTTAACCTTGTAGTTGTCAAAAATATCTCATGCAATCTCATCCTCAAAGTAGGCACCCAAATTGGGTCCCACTTAAGTGAGCATTGTAAATATATTTTCCATGTAATATTTGTAACTCAGAGATTCCAACTTGGGCGCCCAAGGTGGGCCCAATTTAATCTTTGTTAACTGAAACATATGTGTCACCGATTCATGCAAAACAATATGCATGAATGATCCTCCATCTGTTAACTGAATGTATCCACCTATTATCTATCCATGTAACTCAATTCAACTGAAGTTAACTAACATGCAACTGAAGATAACTGAATTGAATTGAACTAAACTGAACTGAACCTCGTAAACATCAATCCCTATTTTATAGGAATGCAACATACATAAATCAAAATCCCTATTTTGTAGGAACCTAAGATGCATTTCTGAAGTGTACTCAATTCACCAACCAATTAATTGAACCAAGATGGGTTCCACCTCCCATGTAGGCACCTATGTGATCCTATTTTGTAGGAGCTCTCCCAAGGCGTCCCCACATGCTCCTATTATTTAGGAATAACTACAAATGTCAAATTAAATGTTTATTTCATTCCAAATTAATCTTTTCCTAATCCTAGTGTTGTAGAACACATTCCAAGGACTTAGGAGATACATGAAATATGTTTAAAATACAATTAAATGATATCATATTACCAACATTCTCCCACTTGAGATTATACATTGCAATTATTCTAAACAAGGAATCATTATTATAAATCAAGTACATGACTCAAGGCCAATGGCCTTCCTGCACCAAGAGAACTTTTTAGTAGGAACCGATTTTGTAAGATAATCTGCAACATTGACCAAAGTGTCAACTTTCTCAATCAATACCTTCCCACTCTCAATCATTTCTCGCACAAAGTGATACTGCACATCAACATGCCTAGTATGAGCATGATACATAGGATTTTTGGCTAAACAAATAGCACTTTAACTATCACATTCAAGTTTAATTTTCTTGCAATTAAAACCAATACCTTTCCCAAGTCTCTGTAACCAAACTACCTCTTTGGAGGCATGTGTAGCAGCCATGTACTCTTATTCTGTGGTGGACAAAGCAATCGTGGGCTTCCTCTTACTCATCCAACTAACTGTAGCTCCAAACAAAGTAAACACATAACCACTTGTTGACCTCCAACTATCAAGGTCTCCTGCCCAATCTGAATCAACAAAACCCTATATGTCCAATGATCTATGCATAATATCAATATCATTAGCACCATGATAAACCAAACAAAATCAAAAGTACCTTGTAAATATCTAAACACCCTCTTAACATAATTCCAATGTTCTTTACCAGGTTTAGACATAAACCTACTTAGAACTCCCACTACTTGGGCTATATCTGGTCTTGTACAGACCATTGCATAAATCAAACTACCAACTGCACTAGCATAAGGAATGTTAGACATTTTCTCATAATCAAAATCAGATTTAGGACTCATGTCTAAACTTAACTTTGTGCCAACTTGTAAAGGAATATTAATTGGTTTACTATCATGCATGTTAAACCATTTCAAAATAGTATCAACATAGTTGCTTTGACTTAAGCAAAGCTTTCTGTTACCTCTATCTCTATTGATCTCCATACCAAGGATATATTTTTCTGCACCTAGATCTTTCATCTCAAATGTGCTAGAGATTTGCGCTTTCAATTCTTTGATCATTACCTTGTTGTTACCTATAAAAAACATGTCATAAACATGCAAGATAATAATTAAAATTTGACCATCAATTATTTTTATGTAAACACAATGATCTTCCTCACTCCTAACATAACCAATTTTTAATGCAAAAGCATCAAACTTCTGGTACCACATTCTTGGTGACTGTTTCAGTCCATATAAAGATCTCTTTAACATGCAAACCAATTCTTCTTTTCCTTTTACAACAAAACCATCAAGTTGCCTCATATAAATCTCCTCATCAAGATCCCCATGCAAGAAAGCAGTTTTCACATCCATTTTCTCTTTCTCAAATCAAAAGCAACAACAATAGATAAAAGGAATCTAATAGAAGTTAATTTAGAAATAGGAGAGAATATTTTATTAAAGTCAACTCCCTCTTTCTGGGAGTAGCCCTTGGCTACTAATCTAGCCTTGTACCTTTCAAGATTACCATCTACTCCAATTTTCTTTTTAAAGATCCATTTACAACCAATGGTCTTTCTTCCTTTCAGAAAACTCTCAAGATCCCATGTG
>CM021102.1:553301867-553327796 GCA_007115665.2 Sequoiadendron giganteum
TAAAAGCATTTAAATGATGTGCAATAGAATCACCATCTTTCATCTTTAAAGAATATAACTATCTTTTTCAGATACAGCTTATTAGTAAGACTTTTGGTTTGATAAATATCACCTATCCTCTTCCATAGATCAAATGCAGTCTTTTCATCTAAATCATTCAAGAGAACAACATCAACAAGACATAATCTTATGGTTACTCTTTCCTTCTTATCAAGCTTATCCTAATCCTCATCTAACATCAATGTAGGTGTCTTTGTCTTATTACCTACAGCTAACCACTGATCTCTCTCATCAAGGAGATCTTCCATTTTTAGTTTCCACATCTCATTCCCAGATCCATTGAACCTTTCGATATCTAAACAAGAAGTAGAACTCATTGCAACACACTACTTTTACAAATCAGAAATTGACACAATATGAAAAGCTCCCACTACAACCAAAAAACCTTCAAACTTTTAAGAGAAAGGCGTCCCAAACTCTACCCAACCATTAGCTCTGATAGAAAATGTTGAAAATGAAGTAAAACTGTAGTAAAAATGTAGCTTAAAACTTGTAAATCCTGTGTAACTATAGATTCAATTTTAGTATTCTTTGTCACAATTCCTTGTGTATGATTAATCTTCAATTAGATCAATTTTAATGTTGTAGAAAGTAGACAGAAGATTGTAGAAGAAATATAAGACAAAATAGAAAGGACACAACATGTATGTCGAGAAACCCTTTCGGGAAAAATCTCCACCAGAATTGGTCTTTCTTGTATTATTTAACCTTTGAATAATATTATAATAACACCGATTCAATTTTCCTTGATATGCTTCCTTGTTTTTCAACAAATCTTCTTCAAAACTTGCAATATTTTCTCACCAAAACCCTTTCATACAATTTCTGCAATAATAGACAATATTCTTGCTTACAAACTCATAAGACTTATCAAATACAAGATCACAAATCTTCTTGAGAAAATACATGCCTAGGATTGCCAAGCTGAGTTCACACATGCATGCACAAGTCAAATAAGAGTCTCCCTCAAAGTTGGCACCCAACACTAAAGTGTTAACCTCATAGTTTTCAAAAATATCTCATGCAAGATCATCCTCAAAGTAGGCACCCAAAATGGGTCTCACTTAACTGAGCATTGTAAATATATTTTCCATGCAATAGTTGTAACTCAAAGATGCCAACTTGGGCACCCAAGGTGGGCCCAAGTTAATCTTTGTTAACTGAAACATATTTGTCACTGATTCATGCAAAATAATATGCATGAATGATCCTCCATTTGTTAACTGAATGTATCCACCTGTTATCTATCCATGCAACTCAAGTCAACTGAAGTTAACTAACATGCAACTGAAGATAACTAAGACTGAACTGAACTGAACTGAACTGAACCTCGTAAACATCAATCCCTATTTTATAGGAACTCAACATGCATAAATCAAAATCCCTATTTTGTAGGAAGCTAAGATGTATTTATGATGTGTACTCAATTCACCAACCAGTTAACTGAACCAACATGGGTCCTACCTCCCATGTAGGCGCTCATGTGCTCCTATTTTGTAGGATCTCTCCCAAGGTGTCCCCACATGCTTCTATTATTTAGGAATAATGACAAATGTCAAATTAAATGTTTATTTCATTCCAAATTAATCACTTCCTAATTAGTGTTGTGGAACACATTCCAAGGAATTAGGAGATGCATGAAATATGTTTAGAATACAATTAAATGGAATCCTATTCCCAGCAATATGAATGCCCCTAGTGACTTTAGTAATAGGGACAATATTAGATACCCATTCAGGATAATTGATGAGCTAAATGAATCCAATATCTAATAATTTTTATAGCTCAACTTTTACCAATAATGCTATTTGGGGATGCATTTTTTGAAGTTTATATTTTACCAATTTTGCATCTAGAAAGACTGTTAAGTGATGAACTAGCAAAGAGGGATTAATGTCTAGATAGGACCAAGCAAATTTTATACTTTTTTCTAGAAGAATGCTATGAATTATTCCTTCTCTTGAGGTGATAGCGAGGTTATGAAAAATGTGATCTTGGGATTCTATGTTGTACTAATGTTTATTTCATGTGATTATTCAACACTATAGATCTCTCTTAATATTCAATAATGGTGGGAAGGTCAAATCCTCCATCCTTTAGTGCCTCAGAAAGGTTTTCACATTCGGATACACCCTTTCTTTTTACCTTTTTATGATTCGACAATGCCACATTTTGGTTTTAACTAAGGGATCATCTTATTATTTTTATTCACACTTTTGTGATTGAAGGATTTAATTATCTCCCCAAAAGATGCATTAACATCAAGCTCTATAAAATCCAACTCTATGATATTTTAATGGTATGTTGTCTTAAAGCCCCATAAGTTCTATAATATAGCTTCATCATTTTGGAATGTATCTAGAACTGGAGGTCCTTATTGGTCCCAATCGATGAATTGGGGATAAACGAGTGGGAGGTCTTTGGATTGTGATGTGGAGGTGAATTATATGGAGGATAAGGTACAAATGGATATGTCTTGGAATAGTTCACTGATATTCATAAAGGATTTGTCAAAGGTACAATCATTAGTGGTTTCAACAATGGAAAAATCTTCAACTACCTCACTAGGGGTGCACTCAAGGTATGGAGATAGTTTCTAATGTCCCATACCCAATCCCTTGATATTTTTGTCTCTTTTTCAGAGTGATCGGTTCTTTTATTCCGTGTTCAAGAATCCTAAGACTTCCTTGACCTTTGTATCCATGTTCTTGATTATATGAAAGTCCTTAGTATATTTTTTAACGAGAAATATAGTTGTCTCTTCATCTTCTTTGTATAACCATGTGAAGAAATCATCTTCAATGATTTCTTTATTCAATTCTTTTCAATGTGAGAAGTTCCTGAAGGTTCATATTTGACAACTATAGTTTAGAGACATTAGATTTCCACAGTCCATATGACATATCCAGAAGTAAAAAGCTTCAACAACTATAGTTGTTTCTTGGATTGGTTGGGGTTTATGATATGATCTCTAAGCCTGTGAAGATGGAATTTGTCCCAAATAGTGGGAACCTTTCATGTCATATTATCCATATCCCTTGTTAGTGACTTGGACCTTGATCTCAAGAATGGGGATGTGTGTAGTGGATGATGGAGATAATTTGGATGGGTTACATTTGGTGATGAAGATGAAGTTGCATCAATGTTAGGTACTTGGTGAGATTTTTTATATCTTCCCTCTATGTTTTTGTAGTATTGACAAGGGTGAGGATCTCCAAAAATAGTTACTTCGGTATCATTGTGGGGGAATTTCAAGCATTGGTGGTAGGTTGATGGTACAACCTACATGGTATGTAGCCATGGCCAGCCTAGGAGGATGTTGTATGGTAGATCAAGGTCCAAGACTGTACATGTAGTATATGTTATGGTGGGACCAAATTGGATAGGCAACTTGATTATACCTTTATACTTTGTGCATCTATGAGTCCATCAGAATATCCCAACTATTTTATCAATCTGAGGGTGTAACTATTCAAGCTTGCTCCACCTTCTATCAAGACTCTTTTGATTATGGAATGTGGTTTCCATGGGAGCTCCTTTTTAGTGAATACGAGATGATGAGGGTATGTAATGTGTCCTATCATGGCCAAAAATTGATCAATATTTATTTTATTAGGTACATAAGACTCTTAGAGTGATTTTTCAAGGATCTCCTTATGTGTGGGAGATATGTGAAGAAGTTCAAAAATGGAGATTTGTGTAGGTGTTTTTTCTTAGGTGGTCCAAGAGGTTGTATACGCATGACAAACAAGATGTGGATTGAGCTCCTTGGAGAGTTATTTTATCGCAATGTGTGGTGATTTCACATTTAGGAGTTTTGTTTATAATGGATATGGTGGTGACTTAGATATTGGTTTCTTCTTTATGACCTAAAACCATTGCTAACTTTAAGAATTCCCCTTGAAAAAAGATATAAAATCTTGACGAATCTTTCATTTTTTTGGAAAAAAAAATTATTTTCTATTGGCGAATCTTTCCTTATTTTTGAAAATAATATTAATTTTATTGGTAATTTTTTTTAAATAACTAGAAATTTGTAGAAAATCTTGGTGAATATTGTTGAAAAATAAGTAAATGAATTAATTACCATGGCGAATCCTCCCTTCAAAAAAAAGAATTCCCATAAAAATGTAAGGGCCTGGGGGTGGCAATGATTGACTAGTTTAAGGTTTAGTGCTCATTTCTATAATTTCTTAATTCCATAATATTTGAAATCAATTTTTCACCACTATCTATTTTTTTCATAATATAATGGTTTGGCTTCTATTTTGCATGCCAAAATGTACTCGTAGAGATCCAATACCCATGGAGCTTGAATCCAAGTTTAGGCCCCATGGACATTGGAGATTTGCAGGTACATTTTGGCCCATGGAATTTAACCCCATCTATTAGATTATAAATATTCAATGACCCAAATACAAGTTTGGGCTTGATGGGCGTTGTAGCTTCGTGGGTACATTTCAACCCATGGAACACAACCACACAACCACAACTATTAGATTATAAATAAAATCAATGGTGGTGATTAAAAATTGGTCATATAACCTTTAAGTAATCAATAAATATAATATTATTGGTGAATCAATTTTATTTTATACTATTGTAGACACCTGAAAATGTCTCACACATTCTTCTAATTCATCATTTTGCATCATCATCACACATCACACATTCTCCTAATTCATCATTTCTAGTCGTTATCACTCATCACCCCTTTCATCATTGTTAATTAAATAATTTCTAATTATTTTGTTAAATTGACCCCTTTCCCTCCATTAATTAAATAATTTTGAATTATTTGATTATTTAATCAGTTTCCCTCCATCACCTTTAATTAAATAATTTTTAATTATTTAATTAATTAAACCATTTTCCATCAACCTCTTTAATTAAATATTTTTTAGTTAATTATTTCCAAATATTATTCGTATCCACATAATTAAATATTTTTAATTATTTAATTAAGGATCATGCATTCTTCCTTATCTCCCATAATTAAATAATTTCTTAATTGTTTAATTAGCTAATTATTCCTCCAAAAATTTAAATCCAAAATGTGTGCATGCTTTCCTTTGCTTGTGGTCTATTGTGAAGTGTTGAGAGGTTGAGTTCAAATGAGCTTGACTTATACACATATTTCTTTTTATGTTAAACAAAATGCAAGTGTGTTATAACATGCTTGTCATATGTCCTAGATGGACCAAAAAATTATTGTGGCCACTTCTTGGTCCCCCATCTTTATGCACACACCCCACATGAAATATAAACAAAAAATGTGATCTTTGATGTCAATGCATGAGGATAATATGTGTATACATAATCACATTAAAATTATTTAAGAACCAACCTACAAATATTCCAAAAAAAATAGGGGCGCATAACACAAAAAAGTAAATAGAGAAATAAAAAGCATGTGGAGAACCAAATTATTCCATACTAAACCTACTTTCAAGTGATGCAATATTTCACATCCCCTAACATCGTCTTACATTAGAGAAAATTTTATTTAGTACTTGATTTGGTTAATCTATGTGGCAATAGCTGATTGAACTCTTAAATGCACCCACATTACAACTAATTATGATTTATATTCACTTTTACAACTCACTCATCATCCCTATACACTTCCTATACATGCTTGGTATTGTTATTTTATCTCCCAAACATAATAGCTACTACAATGCTATCTAATAAATTCATATTTGTCTCTTACTAATTTGATGTTTTAACCTAATTTTTTTTTTTTTATCATTATCGATTGTCTTGTACACTAATTTACTTAAATTAAGTCCCAGGTTGGAATATATAAATAAATTCCATATGACCCTAAGAATTCAACATAGATAAAGATGATCAAGGATTCATAATGCATCATCATTTGAAATTATATTTTATTTAGTAAAACATAAAAAATAATTGTATATTTATCTTCAACACTTCTAAAGAAAATTTTGTATGTATCATAATTAAATAATTGCAAAAATAAAAATAAAGGGGATTGACTAAGATGATATACTGAATTTCTTTATCATAAATCAACAAGATCCTAAAGTTTCCTATCAACTTCAACCTATCTTAAGTCAACTAATAGGGGGGGGGGTAAATGAATCTATCAAGTTTATAAGCATAAAATAAGATAGGACAATAAAAATTTAATTAGGATCACAATGATAGACTATAGGTGAATTGTAGATTTTTGGGGATAGAGCTTCCTTGCACTTCTAGGGTTTTGCACCTAAAAGGAAAAAGGTATCCCACAAAATATCTAAGGGTTCACTCAAAACTAATGAAAATATGATTGAAGTATGTCTAAATAGAAGGTACTTATGTTGCCAAAAAGTGTAGCCTTTGACACTTTTCACTCATTTTGACCCTTGCCTATATATTTTGGACCTCTTTTTACCCCTTTCCAAGCCTTGTGCCAAAGTTTTGTAAAAAAAAATCATACTTCCATTGGCTTATCATCACTAAATCAACCCTTTCTTATGCTAAAAATGACCCCTTAATACTCTTACAGGTCCGGACTAAGTGTGTTTTATGAGATAATCCCGACAAATAACAATAATCTTTTAATCCCCGAAAAGCAATAAAAAATGCCCAGGTGGACTAGGTCACCACCTTGTGCAACCTAGTCCCACCATACATGAATTTTAGGGTTTTCTGTAGATCTATGTACCCTTTTGGCAGAAACAGGTCCCGAAAGATTTTCACAAGAAAAAGACTAGGTCACCCAGAATGGTGTAATTGTCCCAGTCAACTTTTGCACTAGCTTTTCCAAGATTCCAGACCTCCATTCCATCCCTCTTTAGCCTCCAAGTGCACCTCTCCATTTATGTTTCTTAGGTCATTTAGTTAATGTTTGCATATCTCAATGTGTTTTCCAACACTTTGCATTTCGATAGTTTACATTCAATAGATAGTCCATTTTATCAGTTTCCAACATTTAGGGCATTCCACACACATCACTTTAATCCCCTAACTCCCCTTTGAATGAAAACCAAAACTACATTAGTGTGAAAGAGAGTCATTCCTCAACCAAGCTTCTAGGTGAAAAACCCTAAGAGTCTATTGGGGAATCCTCTTTCCCTAAGAGCTTTCTTTTTGGTGGTTCATTTTGGTGAACTTGACATTCTTACACCCTCTTTTCTAATTTGGACTTATTTAACATCCTAGGTTTGCATTGCATTGCATTTTTCATTGTCACATTGCATTCTAGGGTTTAAAATTTTGCATTTAGTGAAAGTGCATATAGGTTGCATTTTTGCATCTTAGAACATTACACATATCTAAAAATTTCCATTTTCATTTTAGATCTACATCACCCAATACAGAAACCACCTGGATCCATCAAAATATTCTATAAAATCTCGAAAAAACCACCAGGTGGACTAGGTCACCACCCTAGGCGACCTAGTCCCTTTAGGCCCCTGAAACTGTCCTTTATAGAGCTGGAAACCTTGTTTTTATGCTTTTGTTTTGTGCCAGTATCTATCTGTATCAATTGGTTGTGTTTTTGTAGCATGCATTTCATTAAATCTAGCATAAATTAGCTCATTTCATGCATTGTATATTTTCACTTTTGCATTTACAACATGTCATTTTCAGATCATTACATAGTGTAATCAATAATTTACCTTCTCTGAAATCTAAAAATTGCATTTCATTCTATGTACTTACATCACATTTTTAAGTTTGCATAGATTTTATTACATTTCCAATAGCATTCATGGTACTTGTGGATAACATTAGACTTTTCCAATCTTCATTCTCTACATTAGTTCCTAGATCATTTAAATCAAATTCTTTGGAAAACACAACATTAACAACATCACATGCACTCACTCACAAACTTAGAGATAGCAAACCCTTTAGTAGTGATGAATTAGACATGTTATATGAAGCCCTTGATGGCTTCATCTCTTCTAACTCATCCACTAATTTTTTGACTGATGAGGATACAAACATTGATAATCATGATAATCATAATTGTTCTTCTCCTGATATCTCTCCCATTGGTGATGAAGGTATCTTAGTGAAAGGAGACACAACCATTTATGATCATGATGGTCTTTCTTTTATTCCTCCTCCTCCTTTCCCTTTGAAAAATATTAAACAACAAAATGAAAACATCATCCCCTTACCTAATCTCTATGACCATGATCCTCAAACTTGTTCTTCTCATATCCCTCCTCAATGCAAAGAGGGTAGGTTGGTGTTAGAAGATAAACCTATTACAAGTCATGAGACTCTTGACCTATCCTTCCCTAATGCTCCTCCCCTTTTGGATAACCTATTTGAAAATCAGAGTGGTCCTTCTCTTGATACCTCCCCTCCTTGTGATGACACTAGTGATGAACCTCTTCCAATCTCTCCTACTAAGGTAGGTAGTATGGCACAATATAATGAGACCTTTGAAAATAAAATAGAACCCTTTCCTAATCCTCCCACCCTTATTCACCCCATCATTGACCATTCCCCTACTAGTGATGAAGTCATTTTAGAAGAACCAAACCTTGAATGTCTGGCTTGTAGTTCTCCTAAAATATCTCCTTCTAGGGAGGATATCATGATGCATGACACAAATAACATTGACTCTCCTTCCCAAGGGGATGTTAATATTACTCAACCTCAATTCACCCTTTCTCCCCCTTCAACCAAACCTAAACCTGAATTCATTCTCTACCCACCTCCAAATAATGTGTTGCAACAACCAAGTCATACTACCATTGCTCATACATATTTCACAAGAAACAATCCTCACCCACCCCAACCAACTTCAACATACTTACCTTCATCCCCTCCCATTATTCCTAATAACCCTCACCTAAACTCACTCATTAGGGAGTATGATATGCTAAAATATCTTTATGGGACCTTATCCAAGCCTCCCCTCACTATCACAACATGATGCAGGAGGCCTTACAAAAAATTATTGTCCCTTCTAATGCACAAAAAAATGACATAACAGTTATGATTCAAGTCTTGAATGCTGATATTGTTTTCCACCAAAATGAGCTCCCTCCTTTGGAAGTGAAAAAACAAGCTAAATCTTTCATGATCATATCTCAATAAAAAAGCATAGGGATCAAGCGAACCCTTGTTAATAATGGCTCCACTGTCAATGTGTGTAGTGTCAATCTCCTGGATAGGATCCATATTGATAAATCAACCATTCAACCTACCTCCTTATCTCTTAGTGGATTTGATAGTAAAGGCCAAAAGTTGCTTGATGTGATCACTTTTCCTCTTACAGTCGGAATGGCCACATTAGACACACTCATCCATGTTATGCCCAATGATGTTTCATATAATCTCATTTTAGGCAGGCCATGGATTCATGCAAAGAATGGAGTGCTTTCCACTCTTCATTGTATGATGAAGTACATCTACAACGACAAAGTGTACATGATTCCTGCTGATCTTGAGCCGTTCAGGGTCTTACAACTTGAGAAAAAAAATCCAACCCCTTCACCACTTCCACACCCACCAAACCAGTGGAACCCGTACAACAAGCATCCCTCGATGATGATTGGGGTTCCTTAGAATTCACACCTCCTTTACTAGGAGAATCCAAGATCATCCACAATGAATCTAAAAAAGGAAACATAGTCTTGTCAACACAAGATTCGGTCAATCCTTTGATAGAACCCACCTCACCTACTTTAGACAAAAAATCCAACAACAAACCCTCACCCAATCCAAAAGTGTTTAAAAAACTCTATGGAAAAGGTTATGTGCTCATGAAACAACTTGGCTATAGTGGAAAAGGTTGTGGTGCTGACGAACAAGATATTCACACCCCTATCAAGCTTAACAAGCAAACAACCAATCATGGTATTGGATTTTGTCCTTTCATCGAAATCATCAAGCCTTCCTCCAACATCAACACTATCCCAAACCATTCTTCTAAATCACCTTCCAAAAGTGATCCTTTGCACCAATCGCACCCAACACAAGACCCTTCATTTAATGTCATCTCGCAAAATGCTACTGATTTAGATTTTACACACTCCTCTAAAGGAATATACAAAATCTCACAATCTATAGCACCTTGTGTAAGTATGACATCCTATACTAAGCAAGACCCATCTGTGTTACAACCTAAAGGAGCACCTTCTCCCCTTGATCAAGAGGGTATCTTGTTGAGACTCCTCCAAGATCACTTGATCTATCTCTCAACCAGAACTCAAAAGAAATGTTACAACAAACATTCCTTTTGTGCCTACCACCGAGTTCATGGTCACTCCACTAACGAATATAAGGTGTTGAGTTGCAAAATCCAACATCTTAAGAATTTTGGTGTTATCCCTTATGTGGGGGCACATAATTCCTCTAATTGATACTAATTTTCACTTTACCTTACATCTCATCAATCCTCTCGGCTCACTCTTGTCCTGCACTAAGTGGGGGCAAGGGGTTAGGTAGCCTTCTCTGTGTATGTCACTTGTCTTTGTCTCTTTGGACTACTCGTTAACCTTTCATGAACATATAAGAGCAAGCTTGGGATGTGGAGGACATGTTTTAAGTTGACTCACATGTGACATACCCCCTTTTTCATGACATAGCTTATTGGAAATATATGACTCAGCATAGGGCTTTCCAAACAAGATCTCATGTCCTTTTCTCCTTCTTCTACTTTAAATCACTTGCTCACAACAATGGTGTTAGTAACCAATTTAAAGTGGGGGCATACATCGACACTCACATTTCATTGTGCAATTTTCTTTTGCTTGTGATTCCCTCTCTTCGAGATATTAGGTACAATGTTACTCAAGATGATACATTTGCATTTTTCCTCTTTTCCATACAAGATGAGTCTTTTTGCACTTTTCCTCTCTTGGCGACATTACAGTTAATGTTCCCTAGGTTGAGACATCGCATAAAAAAAAAGAAAATTCCCTTTGAACATTTTACACCATCATTTCAAATGTCATTTCCTTTTGTGGCGCCTTATCAAAGTTATCAAGAAGTATAAATTTGGTATTGTTTAAGTGGGAAACCCAACCAGCGGCATGAATTTCCCCATAGCTACCTTTGTGTGTGAGTACATACCAGTCGTGTGTATGTTTCTTACCTTCTTTGGGACAACTCACCCCGTGGACAAACTAATGTTCTGTGGCCCCAGAGTGAGCGCATATTTTCCACCTTGTTCTTCTCTATTTTAATCCTCGTCATCGCAGGATCATGTATCTCATTTTGCTGCAAATAATTCACCCTTGAATGTGTCTTCTTGCACTAATTTCGACTTGACTTAGAATCTTAAACCCTAGGGGTTTGACCACCTCCTTCTTTCGCATTCTTCACCATCTCCATTCAGATAATTTAGTGTGAGTTTGAAGCAAGTTCATCCTCTCACTAAAGTGGGGGCTAAATGTGTCACCAAAAAGTGTAGCCTTTGACACTTTTCACTCATTTGGACCCTTGCCTATGGATTTTGCACTTCTTTTTACTCCTTTCCAAGCCTTGTGCCAAAGTGTTGTATGGTGCTGTAAAAAAATTTCACACTTTCATTGGCTTATCATCAATAAATCAACCCTTTCTTATGCTAAAAATGACCCCTTAATACTCTTACAAGTCTGAATTAAGTGTTTTTTGTGAGATAATCTTGACAAACAACAATAAGTGTGTTTTGGCAGAAACGAATCCCAACAGATTTTCACAGAAAATAGGACAAGGTCACCCGGAATGGCGTAAGTGTCCCAATCGACTCCTGCACTAGCTTTCCTATGATTCCATACCTCCATGCCATCCCTCTTCAGCCTCTAGGTGCACCTCTTCATTTCTGTTTATTTCTGTAATAGCTTACTTATGTTTCTTAGGTCATTTAGTTAATGTTTGCATATCTCAATGTGTTTTCCAGCACTTTGCATTTTGATAGTTTACATTCAATAGAAAGTCCATTTCATTAGTTTCTAGCATTTATGGAATTCCAAAAACATCACTTTATGCCCCTAACTCCCCTTTGAATGAACACCAAAATACATTAGTGTGAAAGAGAGTCATTCTTCAACCGAGATTCTAGGTGAAAAACCCTAGGAGTCTATTGGGGAATCCTCTTTCCCTAAGAGCTTTGTTTTTGGTAGTTTAGTACTAAATGCTGAGAATTGATAAAAGAGATCAAATAGTAATGCAAAATCTAGAAAATGCACTTTGTTTGAAAACACATTATGATATGAAAAATGAACTAGAAATGCAAGTGAACTGTAACAAAAATGAATGAAACTCGAGAGGTACACGTAGAAAATGGAAAGTGTTGGAGATGAACTTTGGAATTATATATAAGTTAGTGTTGAAGCCTACAGAGATACTTACGCCAATATGGATGACTTAGTCTTGTTTTAGGGAGATTCTGCCAGAACAGGTTTGGAGAAACTGGGTATCCAGAACTATAGAAATCACTTTTCAGGCCTGGCAGTGGGACTATTTTTCCACTGATGGTGACTTAGTCCACCTTCAGCTTTCATGAAATTAGGAGATGCAACCTATAACTCTTGGTTTGTACTTTAGCTCTTGACAAGAATCTTGATCAAAATCTACAAACTTTGACCTGTGGGTGATCTCCAAGCTTCTTTTAGGGTTTTGTTAACTTTAAAATACTTTGACTAATTTTTGACACCTTTTAACACCTTTCTCTTTGACAAATCTACATACAAGACCTACAAAACACACATGCAAAGAGGGAAAAAGGGTTAAGGGTTAGAGAATAAAAGTTTTCCTTGGTCAAACCCCGGTTTGGTAATCAAACCCTTGAAAATGAAATGAAATGAAAAGAGATTAATGAATGAACAACATGCAATGCTACAACTCACCAAACCCTTGATGTATAAATCTGAAGATATGCAAATAGAAGCTCCAATGGATGAATGCTTGAAATGCATAGAATGCTTGAATGCTTGAATGGATGAGTGAATGAATTAGCCAACTAGTTAGGGTTAAAATGAGGGGGAAACCCTTTATTTATACACAATGATGCCCTAATTCCCAAAAATACCTCATCACAGGCTAACCGCAAGGTCTAGAGAATAATATCCCGCTAGAATTATAAAATAATTTCTATTTTTAAGCCAAATGGAACTAAGCCGCCCCAAGTGGCGACTTGGTCACACTAGGAAAATTTAAATTGGTGTCAGGAATTAAAGTGTTTTAGACGATGTTTAACGTGATTATTCTCAAGAACACTTTTAAGTATGACCTGTAAGTGCATTAAAGGACTTTTTAAACATAAGAAAGGGTCAAATTATTGATGACAAGCCTAGAAAAGTGTGATAGTTTGTTACAACTCCTTACAACACTTTGCAATAAGGCTTGGTAAGTGATAAAAAGAGGTTATTTAAGGTAAATACATTAGAAAGGTCCTAGAAAAGTGTGAAAGTTTGTTAGAACACCTTTACAAGACATCATAAAGTTTTTATTGATTTATAAGAGTTCAAGGCCTAATGTGAATGTGTTGGCCATATTACAACATTAAATCTAGGAAAAACTAGGCTAAAATCCATAAGAAAGGCCCAAATGAGCATGAAAATGTCAGATACATTTTTCTACATTACACTTAGCCCCCACTTTAGTGAGAGAATGAACTTGCTTCAAACTCACACTAAAGTAGTCAAACATGCACATCAAGAAGGATCCCAAATGCACTCATGCTGGCAAGATGAGATGACAATCAAGAGGGGTGATCAAGCCCCCAAGACCAAAATCCCATGGTAACATAATCATAAGCACAAAGGGACACAAACGAAAAATGATGCAAAATAAGAAAAGAAAGGGATAGAGATAATCATATCAAGCTTCAATCATTTTTCCAATTCATTGTGGATTAGATCTAGGTTGTTTGTCCAAGAAGATGCATACTCACTTTGAGGCAATGAAACTCATGGTTGGCTATTGGGTGAGAAGGTCTAAAAGGTGAGAAAAATACACTCATGGTTGGTATGCACTCACACACACACACAAGTGGCTATGGGGAAATTCATGTCGCTGGCCGGGCTTCCCGCTCAACCATACCAAATTTATACCTCCTAATAACTTTAATAAGTCACCACAAAGGAAAATAACTTTTTGAGCTTCACAAGACAAGCAAAACTTTGTATGCTTGGAGCTCATGAACAAACAAAATGGAACCATAGGCCTACAAGTTGTGTTATGCAAGGTGGCCATATAGCAAATAAAAAATTCAACATGGAAAGAATGTTCAAAGGAGTCTTTCTTAGTTTATATGAGGTCTTTAACTTAGGCAACATTGTGTCTAATGTCTCCAAGAGAGGATCAGTCAAAGAATAGAAGATTCACAACTTAGGGTCCATGCAATGTGTCACATCAAGCCACTAAGAGGAATGTAAAATGCTAAGATAGATCACACTCATGAAGTACATTACACCCAATGCCATCCACAAAGTGACAAACACATTGTATGAAGTAAGAAGGCTGCACTAAGAACCAAAAAGAAATGCAAATGAAATGATGCCAAAGTATGCCCCCACTTTAAAGGAATTGCTAAACACCGTACTATGAGACATTTATTTAAAGTAGAAAAATGAAAAATATAAACAAGAAGGAAGACATGAAAGCCAACTTAGAAAGTTGCATCATGCAAAGGAGAAAGAAAAGGGAGGGATTTCCCCCAAAAAGGGAAGACCAAACACATAAGGGATCTATGAATTTGGGGTCAGTATGTTCGTTGCGACAATGTTGATTTTTCATTTGTTGTTTTATGAAGCTTGGAACTGTCATCATCCCCCAAATGCATAGAACTGGAAGAATGACATGAAGAGAGTGAAAACAAAGAAAAAGAAAGGACCTTTTGGGTCAGCATGGAAGAGACATAGGGTGTCTCGATGCTTTGTGTCATCTCCAAAAGGAAAACACAAGCCCAATGAAAAATAAAAGGTGAAAGAAAAATGAAAATATTTTGGGTCAGCATGAAAGAGACATGGAATGTATCAATGCCTTGCATCATCCCCAAAAGGAAAACACAAGAAAAAGGCAAAAAGAAAAGGGCCTTTTGGGTCAACATGAAAGAGACATGGAATGTCTCAATGCCTTGTGTCATCCCCAAAAGGAAAACACAAGAAAAATGAAAAAATAAAAGGACCTTTTGGGTCAACATGAAAGAGACATGGAATGTCTCAATACCTTGCATCGTCCCCAAAAGGAAAACAAGAGAAAATGCAAAATTCAAAGTACGACATAAAGAAGAAAGAAGGTACAAATAGAAGAATGTTACGACGAGAGAGATACATCAAATAAAACAGTACGAGGGATCACCATACACACATACAAAATAAATAGAAAAAAAGAAAAAAAATTAAAAGACTAGTAAGGCAAATGCAAGTCAACCATCTAGCAAGTCATCTGCCTCCCAATCTTGTTCAATGTATAGTGAGGCTAGATGACTGGCTAGAGGGACAACATAAATTGCAGAACTAGTATCAAATTCAATACTCGTCCTAGAAGAGTTGTCATGCAAGCTCATGGAAGAGGAAAACAATGTGTTCAAATCATTATGCACCTCTTCATCAGTTTTAGAAACCTCATCATCGTCATCCAGATTGATCACAATAGGAGGACGAATGATAATGTTTGTTGAAGAATGTAACTCTAGTTGTGATTGTTGTATGGGATCAGTTTATTGTGGTTGGGGAGGAGAATCATCATGCATTGCTTCTATCAAGTGTGGATTGTGATTTTCTTTATTGTCCTCTTCATGGAAATTGCGAGCAAGGGCACGATGTCTATGCCTATGCTCCCTAGCTCCTCTTTTTTATTTTGTTTTGTTATCAAGGTGTGTTTGTGAGGGAGTGGGTTGATCAATCATAGGTTTGTGCTCATCCCTAAGGGGAGGAAAGGAAGGCAGATCATCCACTTTCTCCTTTGCTTTGTAAACTTGTTTTATTTGAGGACGCATGATAGAGTTACTTTCACAATCTCTTGGTCTCTTGGACGATGTTGGGGAAGTCTCAGGTGTTGGTTGAGCTTGGTTGTGTGGTTCTTGTTTAGGTTGGAGCATTGTTTCATATAGGATAGGAGTGTCCAAAGTGGAGGAGGACATGTTGCGGAGAGACAATTTTTCTATTTTATTTGCTTTAAATTTTTGGTAAGCAATGAAAAAGAAATATTTTAGAGGCATTATAGGTTCCATGGGTTTGGGCCAAAAGGCTTCTAAGGAAAAGTTTCCTTTGGAAGAGAAGGGGTTAAAGCCACTATGGTTGACAGTGAATATTTCATTGTCAATTGGAAACTTTAGGCATTTGTGTAGAACCGAAGGGACAACTTTCATTGAGCGAAGCCATGGATGGCCTAACCACAAATGAAACTAGTCCGACTACAAGATGATGGAGAATGTGATATCCAATTTTTTTCCAGTCCTATTTGTAATGGGAGGACAATTGATCCTATCGTAGGGCAAGGAAAACCTTTATGTGTTTTGATCCATGTTGTGGGTTTATCATAATCATCTTGATAGAGGTCATGTAATACTAAAAATTCCTCTATGATCACATTCTCGCCATAGGAGAGATCTATTAGTATCCCATTAGTGGGCTTGTCATAGATACATCCAGCTATGTAGAGAGGACCATCAGGGATATTTTTAAGTATGTCCTTAGAGGATAAGGTAATATCAAGAGATTTCTTAGGTTGGCCCTTATGAGGGATAAAATATATTGCACCTACCATTTCGTCCATAGGATTAATATGAGTAACATGTGGGATTGGATCATGAATTCCATCATCAGTATCAAAATTCATCACATAATTCTTTGTAGTTTCACTGGCTTTGACAAATGAAATATTATGTTTGGGCATTGGATCAGTGAAAATTTGCAAGTTTTTCTTTGGAGGGGCAACAGTCTTATTACCATGATCATTAACACCAGAAATGGATAAATGACCAGAATCAATGAGGTCTTCAACTAGATGTTTAAGACTCTTGCATTGTTATGAGTCATGTCTAGTTTGTCTATGATAATTTAAATAAGCATTGGATTTAAAGTTCAGAGGTAAAGGCTTAGTAGGGTCGGGTTCTTTAACGACATGCAAGGTAATCATTTTTTGTTGTAAAAGTTGAGACATTGTGTTATTAAGGGTATCAAGAAAAGGTGTGAATTGTATTTTTGGATCTCCATAACTAAAGGGCACTATGGTTTTAATAGTAGCTACTTGCCTATTGATAGTTTGAGGTGGTTTTTGGGGGGGATTGAACTGTAAAAATCCTTTGTTTGGCTTTCAAAATGGTTGGGAATTGTTTTGGTTGGCAGATTCAGATTTCTCAATTCGAATAGAAGTGGACCTTGTATCTTGACTACTAATTGAATTGTGATAATCGAAAAGGGTCGTGCATAAATGAATGAAAGAGGGAAATTTCATCATAGTGAGTTTTTCCTAAATTTGAGTTTGCAATTTTTCTATAAACATCTTTTGAAGATGTGGGTCAGGGATCTTGACATCGATTTGGGAATAAAGCGATTGATATCATGAGATAAAATCAGTTATCTTTTCATCAATATTTTCCTTACATTGCATCAAATCAGCCAAGGTCTTCTTGGGAGTCATGTGCACTTGGAAATTATTGATATATGCATCAACAAGTTCAATAAATGAATGAATTGAATTATTTGGTAAAGAAGAGAACCATTCCAAGACAATATCTTTTAAAGTCCTAGGAAACAATTTTGCTAATAGTTTATCATCAAGGAAAAATTCACTACATAAAGTGGTGTAGGCATTAACATGATTAGAAGGATATCCCTTCCCTCCATATTTCTCAAATATAGGCATCTCTACTCATTGTGGAATTAGGGTTCACAATATTTTCAAGGACAATGGGTTGTTGCGAACATAATATGTGAGTGGACCATTCTGATGTTGGTTGATGGTAGATATTTGTTGTTGCTTGGATGAGATAGTTTGGAAAAGTTGTGTTATGAGAGGGTCAGCGTAAGTGGTATGAGGTGGAAGAGAAAGTGGTGATGGAGTGTATGTAGTGGTAGGGTAAGTGAATGGTATGCTTATAGATGGTATTTTAGAAGAGGATAGAACATGCGATGCCACATAGGTATGAGGGATGCTAGCAGGAATAGTCAAGGAAGGAATCACATTAGTAACTTGTTGCATTGTTGCTATGACATGAGGAGTGGTATAGGTAGGTATGGAGGCTATTGTTGAGGGAGGAGGAGTTTGAGGCCCTCCTTGGCTAACCACAGTGTTTGTTGGTTGAGAGGTACTAGAGGTGGAAGGAATATGTTTAGTATATATCTCCATGATTTGTTTCACAATGTCTAGGCCTTCGTCACATTCAAGCATGCGATGGATGTTTTATATAGTTGGAATTGCGGTGGCTAAAATGTTTTCAAGTCTCACTTGATGCTGCAAGTGTACTAAGTCCTCATGAATTTGAATGAGCTTGTCTTATGGGATATCATCATGCCTATGTTCAATATGCATGCTACCTAAATGCAAAGAGTTACTAAGGGTATTTTCCATGCGTAGTGTACTATTATCAATACTAGGAGTGGAAGCTCTAGATAACCCAAGATCTACAATGAGTGTATTATTGTGAGATGCCATGAGTCTCAAACTTCTTCTCACTAAGTGATTAGCAATAGGATACTGAACACTCATGCAAAGACTTCCAAATGTGGGGTGGATGAAAATGTAATATAAAATAATAATAATGAAATGCTTAAAACTATTGGAAATGAAGGTAATATTGTCGCTTAAAACTTGCAAAACTATGAGACTATAGATCTAATTAAGTGTTTTTTGTCACAATTCTTTGTGTATGATTAATCTGTTTAGATCAATTTTACCAATTGTAGAAAGAGACATAAGATTGTAGAAGAATGAGACAAGAAGATAGAAGTGACATAACATATACGTGGAGAAACCTTTTCAAGAAAAAACTCCACCAGAATCCATAGTGCTTGTATTATTTAACCTTAGAACAAGATTACAATAATATTGTATCAATCCTTGATTGATATGCTTCCTTGCCTTCAACAATCCATCTTCACAACCTGCAATAAACTCTCATGGAACTCTCATACACTTCTTGCAATTAATAGACAATAATATGAGCATGTAAACTCATAAGAGTTGTACAATAGGGTGAAGCCACAATAGTGGTTTAAAATTCAAGTGAGGAAGGAAAACTCACAAAAAATGACCCCAAGGCAAAAAAAGTGATTTTAGGGGTTCGTACGAACCTACTGGTTCGACCGAACCAATAAGGGGTTCGCTTGAACTGGGGTTTGACAAAACCCCTTTGAATCTTGGCTGCCAAAAAAAAAAAAAAATGCATAGGAAAGGGGTTCGCTAGAAACCCTTTAGTCTGTAATAACTCTCTTATCCCTCATCCCCCATCCGAGACACAAAAACCTAAATTTCTAAGTAATTTTAAGTTCGGGTTGAGGATGAAATGAGGAATATCTACAATCCCAACTAGAATCAGAAGTCTTTAATGAGCTAGTCCAACAAATATAATTCTTATGTTTCGGTTTTATTATGTATGTTTTTTAGGTTTATTAAACATGGTAGGTTTTTCACCAAAATCAAGCTTTGTTTCTTGGTACATGTGGAAAATAGTAGATTATCAAAATAAAATTTTAAAAATATGTTCATGCTAGGTATTGATGTCCTTGATCCATTAAAAATAAAAAAAAAAATTTGATACATACAGAAAAGTTATGTTGTATACAAATTTTATGTCTAAATTGTAATATTTGACTGAAAATTGATTATTAAAAAGATTCAATAAAAACTATAGAGACCAGATGAAAATAGATATATCGTAGTTAAAAATCTAAATTCGAAAAAATTAGAATTTTATCCTTCATAAAAAAAAAATTATGTTGTATACGGTGAGTGTCACTTTTTAAAAATGTTGTTTTTTGAAAAAAACCAGTTTTCGTGGGAGATGGAAAAAGAACTGCAATCTGATTCCAAAATTTTTGAAAAAAATATTTTTAGAATCTACAGACAAAATGTAATGAGACTCTAGTTTGCATCATCTTCAAACTCCTCACAATTTAGCCACTATAGGTGCCCGAATGTGAAGATTTAGTTAAAAATAATAATTTCAGTGTCCAGTTTGGCCAAAAATTGTAAACCACTATTGTGGAATCACCCAATACAAGACCATAAATCTCCTTACAAAAATCTATGCCTAGATTGGGCAAGTAGAGTTCCACAATGTAATCTAAAGTCAAACCAAAGTCTTCCTCAATTTAGGTGCCCCAAACTGAACACTTAACTGGACTTTGGTCAAGAAGATATCATTCAAACTTCACCTCAAATTTGGCACCCAAGAATGGGCCCACTTGATAAAGTCTTATAAATATCTTCTCATGCAAAAGGTTTTAATTAAAAGATGCCAACTTGGGTGCCCAAGGTGGACCCAAGTCAATCTTAGTTAACTGAAGCATATCTCTCCACCAATTCATGCAAACATTATGCATGATTGATCATCCCCACTTAACTAAAAGTATCCACCTATTATCCGTCATGTAACTAAAGTCATTAGTCATGCAACTCAAGTCACCTCAAGTCAACTAGCATTCAACTCAAAATAACTACATGCAACTGAAGATAACTAAACCATAACTGAACTGAACTGAACTAATACTGAACTGATAGTGCCACTCCACTCATGTAAATATCAGTCCCTAATTTGTAGGATCAAAACATGCATTACTGAAGTGTTATCAATCCTCCAAATAGTTAACTGAAGCAAGGTGGGTTCCACCTTCCATGTGGGCACCCCATGTGCTCCTATCTTATAGGATCTCTTCTTGTACATCCCCACATGTTCCTATCATTTAGGAATAATCACAAATGTCAATTTACATGCTCATTTCATTCGAATTTAATCTCTTTCTAATCCTAATGTTGGGGAACACTTTCCAAGGACTTAGGAGATACATGAAATATGTTTAGGATTGAAATTAAATGACATCCTATTCCCAACATTCTCCCACTTGATATTATAAATTTCAATTATTCTAAAAAAGGCATCATTATTATAAATCAAGTACAGGACTCAAGGCCAATGGCCTTCCTGCACCAAGATAACTTATCTATAGGAATTGGTTTCATAAGATAATCTGTAGGATTGATCAAAGTGTCAAATTTCTCAATCAATACCTTCCCACTCTCAACCATTTCTCACACAAAGTGATACTGAACATCAACATGCTTAGTACGAGCATGATACATAGGATTTTTGCATAAACAAATAGCACTCTGACTATCACATTCAAATCTAATTTGCTTGCAATTAAAACCAATACCTTTCCCAAGTCTTAGTAACCAAACTACCTCTTTAGAGGCATGTTTATCAGCCATGTACTTTGCTTCTGTGGTGGACAAAGCAACCATGGGATGCCTCTTACTCATCCAACTAATCACAACTCCAAACATACTAAACACATAGCCACTTGTCGACCTTCGACTGTCCAAGTCTCCTGCCCAATCTGAATCAACAAAACCCTGTATGTCCAACAATTTATGCATAATATCAATATCATTAGTACCATGATAAACCAAACAATAATTAGAAGTATCTCATAAATATCTAAACACCCTCTTAACATAATTCTAATGTTCTTTATCGAGGTTAGACATAAACCTACTTAGAACTCCCACTACTTAGGCTATATCTAGTCTTGTACAAACCATTGCATACATCAAACTACCAACTGCACTAGCATATGGAATTTTAGACATTTCCTCATGATCAAAATCAGATTTAGGACCCATGTCTAAACTTAACTTTGTGCCAACTGGTAAAGGAATATTAACTGGTTTACTATTATGCATGTTAAATGGCTTCAAAATAGTATCAACATAGTTGCTTTGACTTAAGAAAATATTTTTGTTACCTCTATCTCTATTGATCTCCATACCAAGGATATATTTTTCAGCCCCTAGATCTTTCATCTCAAATGTGCTAAAGAGTTGTGATTTCAATTCTTTGATCATTAATTCGTCATTACCAATAAATAAAATGTCATCAACCTACAAAATAATAATTAAAAGTTGATCATCCATAAATTTTATGTAAATATAATGATCTTCCTCACTCCTAACATAAACAATTTTCAATGCAAAAGAATCAAACTTATGGTAGCACATTCTACATGACTGTTTTAATCCATATAAAGATCTCTTTAACCTGCAAACCAATAATTATTTTCCTTTTACAACAAAACCATTAGGTTGCCTCATATAAATCTCCTCATCAAGATCCTCATGTAAGAAAGTAGTTTTCACATCCATTTTCTCTATCTCAAATCATAAGCAACAACAATAGATAAAAGGAATCTAATAGAAGTTAATTTAGCAATAGGAGAGAAGAATTCATTAAAGTCAACTCCCTCTCTTTGGGAGTAGCCCTTGGCTACTAATCTAGCCTTGTACCTTTCGAGATTACCATCTGCTCCAATTTTCTTTTTAAAGATCCATTTACAACCAATGGCCTTTCTCCCTTTGGGAAAACTCTCAAGATCCCATGTGTCACAAGTATCCAAGGAAACCATTTCCTCATTCATAGCTTGTGACCAAAGCTTGTTCTCATCTGAAGACAAAGCTTCCCTGTAAGATCTAGGTTCATCATTAGTACTAATCAAAGAAAATATACAATGGAAATCAGGTGGGCTATGCCTATCAACAGGATTCTGTTGTCTTGTGGATCTTCTCAAAGAAGGTTCTTCTTGTTCCTCAATATGCTCATCATGAGCATCTATCTCAAAACTCTGTGAACTCTCCTCATCCAATCCATCCAATTGTTCTTCAACATATGTGTCTTCATGCTTCTCAGTATTTGTCTCAAAATGCATTGTTCAAGAAGTATCCTTCTCCTTTGGTTGTTCTTCTCCTATATAAGATCTAAATTCCCTTGAAATCACATCTCCAGATAAAGTAATTTTTTGGGTTAGAGGATTCCAAAGCTTGTAATCTTTTACATTTTCACCGTAACCTATGAATATGAATTTATGTGCTTTTGGATCCAACTTGGACCGCTTTTCTTTAGGCACATGAAGAAAATCCTTACAACTAAAGATCCTTAAATGTGCAACACTAGGTTTCCTACCTAACCACATTTCATAAGGAGTTTTGTCTTCAATAGATGAACTAGGAGATCTATTGATTAAATAACAAGAAGTACTTACATCCTCGGTCCAAAAGCTCTGATCTAGCTTAGCACTACTTAACATACTCCTAGCTCTTTCCATTAAGGTTCGGTTCATCCTTTTTGCTACTCCATTTTTTTTAGGTGTACATGGATTAGTTTTCTGTCTCACAATAACTGCATGCTTACAATAATCGTCAAATTCTTTAGAACAATATCACCACCATTATCTAATCTCAAAACTTTTATCTTATGATCTGATTGTTTCTCAACTAAAGCCTTAAATTCTTTAAACTTATTAAACACATCAGATTTGTTATGCATAAAATAGATCCAAGTGTATCTTGAGACATCATCAATAAATGTGACATAATATCTAGATTTTCCAATAGAGTCAATATCCACATGACCCATAACATCTAAGTGAATAATCTCTAATAATCTTTTAGCTTTATTTGTTCCATTAGGAAATGAAGATCTAGATTGCTTTCCAAACACACAATGCTCACAAAAATCATTTTTTCCAATCTTATAATCAGGAATACTGTCAACCAATTTCTTATTAAGAATGGTCCTAAGACCTTTTTCACCAATGTAGCCCAATCTATGGTGCCACAACATACATGTATTTTTAGCTTCAGTTACAATGGTTGATTTTTTTAAATTGGAGGTATTAAGCTTAAACAAAGTCCCAATCTGAGATCCTTTAGCAACCACCATATTCCCTTTCACCAATCTGTAACCACCTTTGTCAAATGTCACATGCATTCCAGAATCATTGAACATAGATACAAAAAGTAGATTTCTAGCAAGTCCTGGAATATGTAAAACATCATTAAGGGTCTTAACCCTACCATCACTAAAACACAACTTTACCTCTCCTTTGCCCACAAACTTTGTTGTGATATTATCTCCAAAGAAGACATTCCCTCCATCATATGTAGTATACTTAGTGAACCACTCCTTGTTAGGAGTCATATGATAGGAGCAACTTGAATCAATAAGCCAAGAGTCATCACTAATAGTTTTACATGAAATCATCAATGCATCATTAGCGTCATCCAAGGATTTCTTTATAGAAGCATCATAACTCTTTTTCGTGTTCTTATAATCCTTTTTTACATGTCCCAGTTTCCCATAGTTCTAACACTTTACCTTACTCTTACTAGGGGTTTTAAACCGTCCTTTGGACTTACCATTTCCTTTATTGTCTCCCTTAGGTTCCTTTTCCTTAGGCCTACCTCTTACAAAAAAGGCATCTTGGGATCCCTTTTTAGACTTCTCCCTCATCTCCTCTGATAGGAGAGTAGGAATTATATTGTCCATCTTAGGATTTGCACCACTACCACTGATAGCAACAATTAGATTTTACCAAGACTCTGGTAAAGAACAAAGTAACAAAATGCATTTATCTTCATCTTCTAGCTTTACATCTACATATGCTAACTGACTTAGAATCAAATTGAAAGCATTTAAATGATGCGCAAAAGAATTACCATCTTTCATCTTTAAATAACACAACTATCGTTTTAGATACAACTTATTAGTAAGACTTTTGGTTTGATAGCTACCACCTATCCTCTTCCACAATTTATATGTGGTAGCTTCATCTGAAACATTCAAGAGAACAACATCGGCAAGTCCCTCTTCCATCTTATCAAGCTTAGCCCAATCCTCATCTGACATCGTTGTAGATGGCTTTGTCTCATTACAAACAACTAACCACTAATCTCTCTCTTCAAGGAGATCCTCCATTTTTAGTTTCCACATCTCATAACTAGATCCATTGAATCTTTCAATATCTAGATGAGAAGTAGAACTCATTGTAACACACTTCTTTTACAAATTTGTAATAACACAATAGTAAAATCTCCCACTACAGCCAAAAAACCTTCAAAATTTTAAGAGAAAGGCATCCCAAACCCTAACCAACCATTAGCTCTGATACCAAATGTTGAAAATGAAGGTAATATTGTAGCTTAAAACTTGTAAAACTATGAGACTATAGATCTAATTAAGTATTCTTTGTCACAATTATTTGTGTATGATTAATCTATTTAGATCAATTTTTACGAATTGTAGAAAGAGATGAAAGATTGTAGAAGAATGAGACAATAAGATAGAAATGACACAACATATACGTGGAGAAACCATTTCAAGAAAAAACTCCACCAAAATCAATAATGCTTGTATTGTTTAATCTTAGAACAAGATTACAATAATATTGTATCAATCCTTGATTGATATGCTTCTGTGCCTTCAACAATCCTTCTTCACAACCTGCAATAAACTCTCTTAGGAATCTTATGCACTTGCTGCAATAAATAGATAATTATGAGCATGTAAACTCACAAGAGTTGTACAAATACAAGAGCATAAAGATCCTCACAAAAATCTACACCTAGATTGGGCAAGTAGAGTTCCACAATGTAATCTGAAGTCAAACCAAAGTCTTCCTCAATTTAGGTGCCCCAAACTGAACACTTAATTGAACTCTGGTCAAGAAGATATCTTGGAAACTTCACCTCAAAGTTGGTGCCCAAGAATGGGCCCCACTTGACTGACCCTTGTAAATATCTTCTCATGCAAAATGTGTTAATTGAAAGATGTCAAGTTGGGCGCCCAAGGTGGACCCAAGTAAATATTAGTTAATTTAAACATATCTATCCACCAATTCATGCAAACATTATGCATGATTGATCATCCCCACTTAACTGAAAGTATCCACCTGTTATCTTCATGCA
>CM021102.1:553327896-553371663 GCA_007115665.2 Sequoiadendron giganteum
GTTTGTTAGAACACCTTTACAAGACATCATAAAGTTTTTATTGATTTATAAGAGTTCAAGGCCTAATGTGAATGTGTTGGCCATATTACAACATTAAATCTAGGAAAAACTAGGCTAAAATCCATAAGAAAGGCCCAAATGAGCATGAAAATGTCAGATACATTTTTCTACATTACACTTAGCCCCCACTTTAGTGAGAGAATGAACTTGCTTCAAACTCACACTAAAGTAGTCAAACATGCACATCAAGAAGGATCCCAAATGCACTCATGCTGGCAAGATGAGATGACAATCAAGAGGGGTGATCAAGCCCCCAAGACCAAAATCCCATGGTAACATAATCATAAGCACAAAGGGACACAAACGAAAAATGATGCAAAATAAGAAAAGAAAGGGATAGAGATAATCATATCAAGCTTCAATCATTTTTCCAATTCATTGTGGATTAGATCTAGGTTGTTTGTCCAAGAAGATGCATACTCACTTTGAGGCAATGAAACTCATGGTTGGCTATTGGGTGAGAAGGTCTAAAAGGTGAGAAAAATACACTCATGGTTGGTATGCACTCACACACACACACAAGTGGCTATGGGGAAATTCATGTCGCTGGCCGGGCTTCCCGCTCAACCATACCAAATTTATACCTCCTAATAACTTTAATAAGTCACCACAAAGGAAAATAACTTTTTGAGCTTCACAAGACAAGCAAAACTTTGTATGCTTGGAGCTCATGAACAAACAAAATGGAACCATAGGCCTACAAGTTGTGTTATGCAAGGTGGCCATATAGCAAATAAAAAATTCAACATGGAAAGAATGTTCAAAGGAGTCTTTCTTAGTTTATATGAGGTCTTTAACTTAGGCAACATTGTGTCTAATGTCTCCAAGAGAGGATCAGTCAAAGAATAGAAGATTCACAACTTAGGGTCCATGCAATGTGTCACATCAAGCCACTAAGAGGAATGTAAAATGCTAAGATAGATCACACTCATGAAGTACATTACACCCAATGCCATCCACAAAGTGACAAACACATTGTATGAAGTAAGAAGGCTGCACTAAGAACCAAAAAGAAATGCAAATGAAATGATGCCAAAGTATGCCCCCACTTTAAAGGAATTGCTAAACACCGTACTATGAGACATTTATTTAAAGTAGAAAAATGAAAAATATAAACAAGAAGGAAGACATGAAAGCCAACTTAGAAAGTTGCATCATGCAAAGGAGAAAGAAAAGGGAGGGATTTCCCCCAAAAAGGGAAGACCAAACACATAAGGGATCTATGAATTTGGGGTCAGTATGTTCGTTGCGACAATGTTGATTTTTCATTTGTTGTTTTATGAAGCTTGGAACTGTCATCATCCCCCAAATGCATAGAACTGGAAGAATGACATGAAGAGAGTGAAAACAAAGAAAAAGAAAGGACCTTTTGGGTCAGCATGGAAGAGACATAGGGTGTCTCGATGCTTTGTGTCATCTCCAAAAGGAAAACACAAGCCCAATGAAAAATAAAAGGTGAAAGAAAAATGAAAATATTTTGGGTCAGCATGAAAGAGACATGGAATGTATCAATGCCTTGCATCATCCCCAAAAGGAAAACACAAGAAAAAGGCAAAAAGAAAAGGGCCTTTTGGGTCAACATGAAAGAGACATGGAATGTCTCAATGCCTTGTGTCATCCCCAAAAGGAAAACACAAGAAAAATGAAAAAATAAAAGGACCTTTTGGGTCAACATGAAAGAGACATGGAATGTCTCAATACCTTGCATCGTCCCCAAAAGGAAAACAAGAGAAAATGCAAAATTCAAAGTACGACATAAAGAAGAAAGAAGGTACAAATAGAAGAATGTTACGACGAGAGAGATACATCAAATAAAACAGTACGAGGGATCACCATACACACATACAAAATAAATAGAAAAAAAGAAAAAAAATTAAAAGACTAGTAAGGCAAATGCAAGTCAACCATCTAGCAAGTCATCTGCCTCCCAATCTTGTTCAATGTATAGTGAGGCTAGATGACTGGCTAGAGGGACAACATAAATTGCAGAACTAGTATCAAATTCAATACTCGTCCTAGAAGAGTTGTCATGCAAGCTCATGGAAGAGGAAAACAATGTGTTCAAATCATTATGCACCTCTTCATCAGTTTTAGAAACCTCATCATCGTCATCCAGATTGATCACAATAGGAGGACGAATGATAATGTTTGTTGAAGAATGTAACTCTAGTTGTGATTGTTGTATGGGATCAGTTTATTGTGGTTGGGGAGGAGAATCATCATGCATTGCTTCTATCAAGTGTGGATTGTGATTTTCTTTATTGTCCTCTTCATGGAAATTGCGAGCAAGGGCACGATGTCTATGCCTATGCTCCCTAGCTCCTCTTTTTTATTTTGTTTTGTTATCAAGGTGTGTTTGTGAGGGAGTGGGTTGATCAATCATAGGTTTGTGCTCATCCCTAAGGGGAGGAAAGGAAGGCAGATCATCCACTTTCTCCTTTGCTTTGTAAACTTGTTTTATTTGAGGACGCATGATAGAGTTACTTTCACAATCTCTTGGTCTCTTGGACGATGTTGGGGAAGTCTCAGGTGTTGGTTGAGCTTGGTTGTGTGGTTCTTGTTTAGGTTGGAGCATTGTTTCATATAGGATAGGAGTGTCCAAAGTGGAGGAGGACATGTTGCGGAGAGACAATTTTTCTATTTTATTTGCTTTAAATTTTTGGTAAGCAATGAAAAAGAAATATTTTAGAGGCATTATAGGTTCCATGGGTTTGGGCCAAAAGGCTTCTAAGGAAAAGTTTCCTTTGGAAGAGAAGGGGTTAAAGCCACTATGGTTGACAGTGAATATTTCATTGTCAATTGGAAACTTTAGGCATTTGTGTAGAACCGAAGGGACAACTTTCATTGAGCGAAGCCATGGATGGCCTAACCACAAATGAAACTAGTCCGACTACAAGATGATGGAGAATGTGATATCCAATTTTTTTCCAGTCCTATTTGTAATGGGAGGACAATTGATCCTATCGTAGGGCAAGGAAAACCTTTATGTGTTTTGATCCATGTTGTGGGTTTATCATAATCATCTTGATAGAGGTCATGTAATACTAAAAATTCCTCTATGATCACATTCTCGCCATAGGAGAGATCTATTAGTATCCCATTAGTGGGCTTGTCATAGATACATCCAGCTATGTAGAGAGGACCATCAGGGATATTTTTAAGTATGTCCTTAGAGGATAAGGTAATATCAAGAGATTTCTTAGGTTGGCCCTTATGAGGGATAAAATATATTGCACCTACCATTTCGTCCATAGGATTAATATGAGTAACATGTGGGATTGGATCATGAATTCCATCATCAGTATTTCTTAGGTTGGCCCTTATGAGGGATAAAATATATTGCACCTACCATTTCGTCCATAGGATTAATATGAGTAACATGTGGGATTGGATCATGAATTCCATCATCAGTATCAAAATTCATCACATAATTCTTTGTAGTTTCACTGGCTTTGACAAATGAAATATTATGTTTGGGCATTGGATCAGTGAAAATTTGCAAGTTTTTCTTTGGAGGGGCAACAGTCTTATTACCATGATCATTAACACCAGAAATGGATAAATGACCAGAATCAATGAGGTCTTCAACTAGATGTTTAAGACTCTTGCATTGTTATGAGTCATGTCTAGTTTGTCTATGATAATTTAAATAAGCATTGGATTTAAAGTTCAGAGGTAAAGGCTTAGTAGGGTCGGGTTCTTTAACGACATGCAAGGTAATCATTTTTTGTTGTAAAAGTTGAGACATTGTGTTATTAAGGGTATCAAGAAAAGGTGTGAATTGTATTTTTGGATCTCCATAACTAAAGGGCACTATGGTTTTAATAGTAGCTACTTGCCTATTGATAGTTTGAGGTGGTTTTTGGGGGGGATTGAACTGTAAAAATCCTTTGTTTGGCTTTCAAAATGGTTGGGAATTGTTTTGGTTGGCAGATTCAGATTTCTCAATTCGAATAGAAGTGGACCTTGTATCTTGACTACTAATTGAATTGTGATAATCGAAAAGGGTCGTGCATAAATGAATGAAAGAGGGAAATTTCATCATAGTGAGTTTTTCCTAAATTTGAGTTTGCAATTTTTCTATAAACATCTTTTGAAGATGTGGGTCAGGGATCTTGACATCGATTTGGGAATAAAGCGATTGATATCATGAGATAAAATCAGTTATCTTTTCATCAATATTTTCCTTACATTGCATCAAATCAGCCAAGGTCTTCTTGGGAGTCATGTGCACTTGGAAATTATTGATATATGCATCAACAAGTTCAATAAATGAATGAATTGAATTATTTGGTAAAGAAGAGAACCATTCCAAGACAATATCTTTTAAAGTCCTAGGAAACAATTTTGCTAATAGTTTATCATCAAGGAAAAATTCACTACATAAAGTGGTGTAGGCATTAACATGATTAGAAGGATATCCCTTCCCTCCATATTTCTCAAATATAGGCATCTCTACTCATTGTGGAATTAGGGTTCACAATATTTTCAAGGACAATGGGTTGTTGCGAACATAATATGTGAGTGGACCATTCTGATGTTGGTTGATGGTAGATATTTGTTGTTGCTTGGATGAGATAGTTTGGAAAAGTTGTGTTATGAGAGGGTCAGCGTAAGTGGTATGAGGTGGAAGAGAAAGTGGTGATGGAGTGTATGTAGTGGTAGGGTAAGTGAATGGTATGCTTATAGATGGTATTTTAGAAGAGGATAGAACATGCGATGCCACATAGGTATGAGGGATGCTAGCAGGAATAGTCAAGGAAGGAATCACATTAGTAACTTGTTGCATTGTTGCTATGACATGAGGAGTGGTATAGGTAGGTATGGAGGCTATTGTTGAGGGAGGAGGAGTTTGAGGCCCTCCTTGGCTAACCACAGTGTTTGTTGGTTGAGAGGTACTAGAGGTGGAAGGAATATGTTTAGTATATATCTCCATGATTTGTTTCACAATGTCTAGGCCTTCGTCACATTCAAGCATGCGATGGATGTTTTATATAGTTGGAATTGCGGTGGCTAAAATGTTTTCAAGTCTCACTTGATGCTGCAAGTGTACTAAGTCCTCATGAATTTGAATGAGCTTGTCTTATGGGATATCATCATGCCTATGTTCAATATGCATGCTACCTAAATGCAAAGAGTTACTAAGGGTATTTTCCATGCGTAGTGTACTATTATCAATACTAGGAGTGGAAGCTCTAGATAACCCAAGATCTACAATGAGTGTATTATTGTGAGATGCCATGAGTCTCAAACTTCTTCTCACTAAGTGATTAGCAATAGGATACTGAACACTCATGCAAAGACTTCCAAATGTGGGGTGGATGAAAATGTAATATAAAATAATAATAATGAAATGCTTAAAACTATTGGAAATGAAGGTAATATTGTCGCTTAAAACTTGCAAAACTATGAGACTATAGATCTAATTAAGTGTTTTTTGTCACAATTCTTTGTGTATGATTAATCTGTTTAGATCAATTTTACCAATTGTAGAAAGAGACATAAGATTGTAGAAGAATGAGACAAGAAGATAGAAGTGACATAACATATACGTGGAGAAACCTTTTCAAGAAAAAACTCCACCAGAATCCATAGTGCTTGTATTATTTAACCTTAGAACAAGATTACAATAATATTGTATCAATCCTTGATTGATATGCTTCCTTGCCTTCAACAATCCATCTTCACAACCTGCAATAAACTCTCATGGAACTCTCATACACTTCTTGCAATTAATAGACAATAATATGAGCATGTAAACTCATAAGAGTTGTACAATAGGGTGAAGCCACAATAGTGGTTTAAAATTCAAGTGAGGAAGGAAAACTCACAAAAAATGACCCCAAGGCAAAAAAAGTGATTTTAGGGGTTCGTACGAACCTACTGGTTCGACCGAACCAATAAGGGGTTCGCTTGAACTGGGGTTTGACAAAACCCCTTTGAATCTTGGCTGCCAAAAAAAAAAAAAAATGCATAGGAAAGGGGTTTGAGTGAACCTCTTTGAAGGGGTTCGCTAGAAACCCCTATGGGTTCGTACGAACCCCCCTTATCCCTCATCCCCCATCTGAGACACAAAAAAAACCTAAATTTTGGCACTTTGGAGCTCGGGTTGAGGATGAAAATGGAGGAATATTCACAATCCCAACTAGAATCAGGTAGTTCTCAGAATGAGCTATCCAACAAATATAATTTTAATATGTTTTGGTTTTATTATGTATGTGTTTTTTTAGGTTTATTAAACATAGGTTTTTCACCAAAAATCAAGCTCTTTGTTTTGCACATGTGGAAAAATAGCAGATTATCAAAATAAAATTTTAAAAAATATGTTCATGCTAGGTATTGATGTCCTTGATCCATTAAAAATAAAAAAAAATTTGATACATACAGAAAAAGTTATGTTGTATACAGTCCGCCTATGTCTAAATTGTAATTGGTTTGACTTCGAAAATTGATTAAGGAAAAAATATTCAATAAAAAACTATGAGACCAGATGAAAGTGCTAGATATCGTAGTTACAAATCTAAATTCGAAAAAATTAGAATTTTATCCTTCATAAAAAAAAAATTATGTTGTATACGGTGAGTGTCACTTTTTAAAAATGTTGTTTTTTGAAAAAAACCAGTTTTCGTGGGAGATGGAAAAAGAACTGCAATCTGATTCCAAAATTTTTGAAAAAAATATTTTTAGAATCTACAGACAAAATGTAATGAGACTCTAGTTTGCATCATCTTCAAACTCCTCACAATTTAGCCACTATAGGTGCCCGAATGTGAAGATTTAGTTAAAAATAATAATTTCAGTGTCCAGTTTGGCCAAAAATTGTAAACCACTATTGTGGAATCACCCAATACAAGACCATAAATCTCCTTACAAAAATCTATGCCTAGATTGGGCAAGTAGAGTTCCACAATGTAATCTAAAGTCAAACCAAAGTCTTCCTCAATTTAGGTGCCCCAAACTGAACACTTAACTGGACTTTGGTCAAGAAGATATCATTCAAACTTCACCTCAAATTTGGCACCCAAGAATGGGCCCACTTGATAAAGTCTTATAAATATCTTCTCATGCAAAAGGTTTTAATTAAAAGATGCCAACTTGGGTGCCCAAGGTGGACCCAAGTCAATCTTAGTTAACTGAAGCATATCTCTCCACCAATTCATGCAAACATTATGCATGATTGATCATCCCCACTTAACTAAAAGTATCCACCTATTATCCGTCATGTAACTAAAGTCATTAGTCATGCAACTCAAGTCACCTCAAGTCAACTAGCATTCAACTCAAAATAACTACATGCAACTGAAGATAACTAAACCATAACTGAACTGAACTGAACTAATACTGAACTGATAGTGCCACTCCACTCATGTAAATATCAGTCCCTAATTTGTAGGATCAAAACATGCATTACTGAAGTGTTATCAATCCTCCAAATAGTTAACTGAAGCAAGGTGGGTTCCACCTTCCATGTGGGCACCCCATGTGCTCCTATCTTATAGGATCTCTTCTTGTACATCCCCACATGTTCCTATCATTTAGGAATAATCACAAATGTCAATTTACATGCTCATTTCATTCGAATTTAATCTCTTTCTAATCCTAATGTTGGGGAACACTTTCCAAGGACTTAGGAGATACATGAAATATGTTTAGGATTGAAATTAAATGACATCCTATTCCCAACATTCTCCCACTTGATATTATAAATTTCAATTATTCTAAAAAAGGCATCATTATTATAAATCAAGTACAGGACTCAAGGCCAATGGCCTTCCTGCACCAAGATAACTTATCTATAGGAATTGGTTTCATAAGATAATCTGTAGGATTGATCAAAGTGTCAAATTTCTCAATCAATACCTTCCCACTCTCAACCATTTCTCACACAAAGTGATACTGAACATCAACATGCTTAGTACGAGCATGATACATAGGATTTTTGCATAAACAAATAGCACTCTGACTATCACATTCAAATCTAATTTGCTTGCAATTAAAACCAATACCTTTCCCAAGTCTTAGTAACCAAACTACCTCTTTAGAGGCATGTTTATCAGCCATGTACTTTGCTTCTGTGGTGGACAAAGCAACCATGGGATGCCTCTTACTCATCCAACTAATCACAACTCCAAACATACTAAACACATAGCCACTTGTCGACCTTCGACTGTCCAAGTCTCCTGCCCAATCTGAATCAACAAAACCCTGTATGTCCAACAATTTATGCATAATATCAATATCATTAGTACCATGATAAACCAAACAATAATTAGAAGTATCTCATAAATATCTAAACACCCTCTTAACATAATTCTAATGTTCTTTATCGAGGTTAGACATAAACCTACTTAGAACTCCCACTACTTAGGCTATATCTAGTCTTGTACAAACCATTGCATACATCAAACTACCAACTGCACTAGCATATGGAATTTTAGACATTTCCTCATGATCAAAATCAGATTTAGGACCCATGTCTAAACTTAACTTTGTGCCAACTGGTAAAGGAATATTAACTGGTTTACTATTATGCATGTTAAATGGCTTCAAAATAGTATCAACATAGTTGCTTTGACTTAAGAAAATATTTTTGTTACCTCTATCTCTATTGATCTCCATACCAAGGATATATTTTTCAGCCCCTAGATCTTTCATCTCAAATGTGCTAAAGAGTTGTGATTTCAATTCTTTGATCATTAATTCGTCATTACCAATAAATAAAATGTCATCAACCTACAAAATAATAATTAAAAGTTGATCATCCATAAATTTTATGTAAATATAATGATCTTCCTCACTCCTAACATAAACAATTTTCAATGCAAAAGAATCAAACTTATGGTAGCACATTCTACATGACTGTTTTAATCCATATAAAGATCTCTTTAACCTGCAAACCAATAATTATTTTCCTTTTACAACAAAACCATTAGGTTGCCTCATATAAATCTCCTCATCAAGATCCTCATGTAAGAAAGTAGTTTTCACATCCATTTTCTCTATCTCAAATCATAAGCAACAACAATAGATAAAAGGAATCTAATAGAAGTTAATTTAGCAATAGGAGAGAAGAATTCATTAAAGTCAACTCCCTCTCTTTGGGAGTAGCCCTTGGCTACTAATCTAGCCTTGTACCTTTCGAGATTACCATCTGCTCCAATTTTCTTTTTAAAGATCCATTTACAACCAATGGCCTTTCTCCCTTTGGGAAAACTCTCAAGATCCCATGTGTCACAAGTATCCAAGGAAACCATTTCCTCATTCATAGCTTGTGACCAAAGCTTGTTCTCATCTGAAGACAAAGCTTCCCTGTAAGATCTAGGTTCATCATTAGTACTAATCAAAGAAAATATACAATGGAAATCAGGTGGGCTATGCCTATCAACAGGATTCTGTTGTCTTGTGGATCTTCTCAAAGAAGGTTCTTCTTGTTCCTCAATATGCTCATCATGAGCATCTATCTCAAAACTCTGTGAACTCTCCTCATCCAATCCATCCAATTGTTCTTCAACATATGTGTCTTCATGCTTCTCAGTATTTGTCTCAAAATGCATTGTTCAAGAAGTATCCTTCTCCTTTGGTTGTTCTTCTCCTATATAAGATCTAAATTCCCTTGAAATCACATCTCCAGATAAAGTAATTTTTTGGGTTAGAGGATTCCAAAGCTTGTAATCTTTTACATTTTCACCGTAACCTATGAATATGAATTTATGTGCTTTTGGATCCAACTTGGACCGCTTTTCTTTAGGCACATGAAGAAAATCCTTACAACTAAAGATCCTTAAATGTGCAACACTAGGTTTCCTACCTAACCACATTTCATAAGGAGTTTTGTCTTCAATAGATGAACTAGGAGATCTATTGATTAAATAACAAGAAGTACTTACATCCTCGGTCCAAAAGCTCTGATCTAGCTTAGCACTACTTAACATACTCCTAGCTCTTTCCATTAAGGTTCGGTTCATCCTTTTTGCTACTCCATTTTTTTTAGGTGTACATGGATTAGTTTTCTGTCTCACAATAACTGCATGCTTACAATAATCGTCAAATTCTTTAGAACAATATCACCACCATTATCTAATCTCAAAACTTTTATCTTATGATCTGATTGTTTCTCAACTAAAGCCTTAAATTCTTTAAACTTATTAAACACATCAGATTTGTTATGCATAAAATAGATCCAAGTGTATCTTGAGACATCATCAATAAATGTGACATAATATCTAGATTTTCCAATAGTGTCAATATCCACATGACCCATAACATTTGAAGGAATAATCTCTAATAATCCTTTAGCTTTATTTGTTCCATTAGGAAATGAAGATCTAGATTGCTTTCCAAACACACAATGCTCACAAAAATATTTTTTTCCAATATTATAATCAGGAATATTGTCAACCAATTTCTTATTAAGAATGGTCATAAGACCTTTTTCACCAATGTGGCCCAATCTATGGTGCCACAACATACATGTATTTTCAGCTTCAGTTACATTGGATGTGTAGACACCTAAATTTGACCACTTTCATATGGTCATAATCCCATCATTTATTCATCTAATCCATCTATATTAATTAAATGACACATTTAATTAATATTGTCCCTTTTCCCTAACGTTCATAAGGTATTTAATTAAATACTTTATACATAAGCCCACTTCATCTCTAAGTTAAATTAATCAATCAATTTATTTAATTTAGTCAATTATCCTTTTCAATTTTTAATTCATTCTTTCTCTCTCCTTGTCACATCCTCCATAACCTTTTCATTAATCCGGGTTAATTTAATCAATCCTCCATTAAGATGTGAATGTCCTTAATTAGGATTAATGTCACATCCTCCATAGCTTGCCACTTGCTTCTAATCATCATTAATTAATCTAATCGCCTATTTGCACAATCCTAATCTTAATCACTTACCCCTTTTAACATGTTTTTAGGTCAACCTTCTTGGTACTTACTTTTTTTGGGTTGACCTCTTCCCCATGTGAATTAAAAATTCACACTTATTCTCCCCATGCATTTGTCTTCCCCATGACATCTCATATGTCACATCGTACCCAAAGGACAAAGAACTCTTTTAGAGGAATCTTATTTTATCCTTTGGTCTCTTCCAAAAAGTGAATTAAAAATTCACCTTTATTCTTCCTTGAGGCCTTCTCGAATCCCCATGTTGACAAGGGATGACTTTCTAAAAGGCATCATTTGTCACTTTCAGCCCCACTTGGGGACATGGGATTAATTTTTGTGGAGATTCTCTCTCATCCCAAGGTACTTGCAAGTACCTCGGGACCACATGGCCTCTTCCATGTCATTTGTACCCCTTGCCATCTCATCTTGTCCTTTAGACAACTCACCCGCCACATGTCAAGATGTGAGGGCTTGTGAGTACTCAACTCACCATAGCCCTCCATCTTGGCCATGGTGGCTCAATCTTGACTGTTGAATTCTATAGAGAATTCAACTTCTCCTATAAATACCCCCTCTCTTCCTTCATTAAAATATCTTGCACCTTCTAGTGATCTAGTCATTTGCATCCTTAGCCAACTTATGATCTCAAGCCATTCAAGTCATTTCAAGCCATTTCTTGCAACCTCTTAGCATTTACAGTTCCATCCTAGAGTCCATTATTGCATTCATCTACCTCCATTAATCCTTCAACCACCATTATTGCAAGCATATCATCCAATGAGCACACATCTAAGTGATATCAAGGGCCAACCAAAGGATGGATTCGAGACAAGGTATAATCATTTTGTTTATCTTCATCTTACTTTGTTTTGAATCCAACTAAGCTAATCATTTGAGGTTAGGTGTTTTGTGCTTCTTTTGCATTCTAGTATATTTTTCACTTTAGATTAGCACACTTTTTCCCCTTCATAGGATGATTTATTCAAATTGGAGGTATTGAGCTTAAAAAAATTCCCAATCCGAGATCCTTTAGCAACCACCATATTCCCTTTCACCAATCTGCAACCAACTTTGTCAAATGTCACATGCATTCTAGAATCATTGAACCTAAATACAAAAATTAGATTTCTAAAAATTTATGGAATATGTAAAACATCATTAAGGGTCTTAACCCTACCATCACTAAAACACAACTTTACCTGTCCTTTGTCCACAATATTTGTTGTGCTATTATCTCCAAAGAATACATTCCCTCCATCATATGCAGTATATTTAGTGAGCCACTCCTTGTTAGGAGTCATATGATAGGAGCAACCTGAATCAATAAGCCAAGAGTCATCACTAACAATTTTACATGAAATGATCAATGCATCATTACTGTCATCTGAGGATTTTTCTGTAGAAGCATTAAAACTCTTTTTCTTGTTCTTACAATCCTTCTTTACATGTCCTAGTTTCCCACAGTTCCAACACTTTGCGTTACTCTTACCAGGGGTTTTAGACCATCCTTTGGACTTACCCTTTCCTTTCTTGTCTCCCTTAGGTTCCTTTTCCTTAGCCCTACCTCTTACAAACAAGGCATCTTGGGATCCCATTTTAGACTTCCTTCTCATCTTCTCTGATAAGAGAGTAGGAATTATATTGTCCATCTTAGGATTTGCACGACTACCAATGATAGCAACAAGTAGATTTTCCCAAGACTCAGGTAAAGAGAAACATAACAAAATGCATTTATCTTCATCTTCTAGCTTTACATCTATAGATGCTAACTGACTTAGAATCAAGTTGAAAGCATTTAAATGATGTGCAACAGAATCACCATCTTTCATCTTTAAAGAATACAACTATCTTTTTAGATACAACTTATTAGTAAGAATTTTGGTTTGATAGATATCACCTATCCTCTTCCATAATTTATATGTGGTAGCTTCATCTGAAACATTCAAGAGAACAACATCAGCAAGACATAACCTTATGGTCCCTCTTTCCTTCTTATCAATCTTAGCCCAATCCTCATCTGACATAATTGTAGATGGCTCTATCTCATTTCAAACAACTAGCCACTGATCTCTCTCTTCAAGGAGATCCTCTATTTTTAGTTTCCACATCTCATAACTAGATCCATTGAATCTTTCAATATATAGATGAGAAGTAGAACTCACTATAACACGGTTCTTTTACAAATTTGTAATAACACAATATTAAAAGCTCCCATTATAGCCAAAAATCCTTCAAAATTTTAAGAGAAAGGCATCCCAAAACCTAGCTAACCATTAGCTCTAATACCAAATATTGGAAATGAAGGTAATATTGTAGCTTAAAACTTGTAAAACTATGAGACTGTAGATCTAATTAAGTGTTCTTTGTCACAATTCTTTGTGTATGATTAATCTATTTAGATCAATTTTACCAATTGTAGAAAGAGACATAAGATTGTAGAAGAATGAGACAAGAAGATAGAAGTGACACAACATATACGTGGAGAAACCCTTTCAGGAAAAAATTCCACCATAATCAATAGTGCTTGTATTATTTAACCTTAGAACAAGATTACAATAATATTGTATCAATCCTTGATTGATATGATTCCTTTCCTTCAACAATCCTTCTTCACAACCTGCAATAAACTCTCATGGAACTCTCATACACTTGTTGTAATTAATAGACAATAATATGAGAATGTAAGATCATAAGAGTTGTATAATAAAAGAGCATAAAGCTCCTCACAAAAATCTATGCCTAGATTGGGCAAGTAGAGTTCCACAATGTAATCTGAAGTCATACCAAAGTCTTCCTCGATTTAGGCTCCCCAAACTGAACACTTAACTGAACTTTGGTCAAGAATATATCATGCAAATTTCACCTCAAAGTTGGCACCCAAGAATGAGCCCACTTGACTAAGCCTTGTAAATATCTTCTCATGCAAAATATTTTAACCGAAAGATGTCAACTTGGGCGCCCAAGGTGGACCTAAGTCAATCTTAGTTAATTGAAACATATCTCTCCACCAATTCATGCAAACATTATGCATGATTGATCATCCCCACTTAATTGAAAGTATCCACCTATGATCTGTCATGCAACTGAAGTCATTATTCATGCAACTGAAGTCAACTCAAGTCAACTAGCATTCAACTCAAAATAACTACATGAAACTGGAGATAACTAAACCATAACTGAACTGAATTGAACTGAACTGAACCGAACCGAACCGAACTGAACTGAACTGAACTGAACTAAACTAAACTAAACTAAACTAAACTCAACTCAACTCAACTGAACTGAATTGAACTCAACTAATATTGAATTGATACTGAGCTGATAGTGCCACTCCGCTCATGTAAATATCAATCCCTAATTTGTAGGATCAAAACATACATTACTGAAGTGTTATCAATCCTCCAAACAGTTAACTGAAGCAATGTGGGTTCCACCTTCCATGTGGGCACCCCATGTGCTCCTTTCTTGTAGGATCTCTTCTTGGATGTCCCCACATGTTCCTATCATTTAGGAATAATCTCAAATGTCAATTTACATGCTCATTTCATTCGAATTTAATCTCTTTCTAATCCTAATGTTGGGGAACATTTTCTAAGGACTTAGGACATACATGAAATATGTTTAGGATTGCAATTAAATGACATCCTATTTCCAAAAAGAATGAAAATTTTGGAAAGTGAAACTAAAATGTAGAAACAACAAACAAAAAATCATAAATTGTAGAGTAAATGCCAGAAAATACAGTGAAAAATATGCAACTGGACTAAGTTGCCCAGGGTGACGAATGAGTCTAGGGAGTGATTTTTTTTGAAAAGTTTCAAAAAATTTAATTGGTTTTTATGATTTTTAGGTTTTCAGATGTAGATATAATATGAATATGCATAATTTTGATGATTTGAATGAAATGCAAATGCAAAATGCAAGCTCTATGAGATTTTTCACTAATGCAAATTTTAAAACCCTAGAATACAATTTAAACAATGCAAAATGAAATACAAGGCTAATGTAAGCTATTCCTAGGATGTAAATGCACTATTTATCATAAATATGATGTTCAATATGCGGTTTCACCAAAATGAACCATAGATTTTTGGGGATAGAGCTCCCTTGTACTTCTAGGGTTTTGCACCTAAAATGAGAAAGGTATCGCACAAAAGATCTAAGGGTTCACTCAAAACTAATGCAAATATGATTGAAGTATGTCTAAATAGAAGGTCCTAAAAGTTAAAAATTGATAAAAGAGATCAAATACTAATGCAAAAACCTAGAAAATACACTTTGTTTGCGAACACATTATGATATGCAAAATGAACTAGAAATGCAAGTGAACTGTAACAAAAATGAATGAAACTAGAGAGGTGCACCTGGAAATTGGAAAGTGTTGGAGAGGAGCTTTGGAATTCTATAGAAGTCACTGTTGAATCCTACAGGGACACTTATGCCAAGCTGGGTGACTTAGTCTTGTTTTGGGGAGATTCTTCCAGGATAGGTTTTGGGAAACTGGGTATCCATAACTACATAAATCACTTTTCAGGCTTGGTATTGGGACTAATTCATCACTTATGGCAACTTATTCCACCTTAAGCTTTCAAGAAATTAGGGGATGCAACATGTATCTCTCGGTTTGTACTTCAGCTCCTTATAAGAATCTGGATCCGAATCTGTAGACTTTGACCTGTGGGTGATCTCCAGGCTTCTTTTAGGGTTTTGTTGACTTTAAAAGACTTTGAATAATTGTTGACACCTTTTAACACCTTTCTCTTTGAAAAATCTGCATACAAGACCCACAAAACATGTATGCAAAGAGGGAAAAAGGGTTAAGGGTTAGAGAATAGGGGTTTGCCTTGGTCAAACCCCGGTTTGGTAATCAAACCCTTGAAAATGAAATAAAATGAAAAGAGATTGATGAATGAACAACATCCAATGCTACAACTCACCAAACCCTTGATGTAGAAATCTGAAGATATGCAAATAGAAGCTCCAGTGGATGAATGCTTAAAATGCCTAGAATGCTTGAATGATTGAATGGATGAGTGAATTAATTAGCCAACTAGTTAGGGTTAAAATGAGGGGAAAACCCTTTATTTATACACAATGATACCCTAATTCCCAAAAATACCTCATCACAGACCGACCTCAAGGTCTAGAGAATAATACCCTGCCAGAATTATAAAATAATTTTGATTTTTAAGCCAAATGGGACTAAGTCACCCCAAATGGTGAATTGGTCCCACAAGGGAAATTTAAATGGGTGTCAAGAATTAAAGTGTGTTAGATGATGTTTAACGGGATTATTCTCACGAACACTTTTAAGTATGACCTGTAAGTACATTAAGGGACTTTTTAAACATAAGAAAGTGTTAAATTATTGATGACAAGCCTAGAAAAGTGTGAGAGTTTGTTCCAACTCCTTAGAACACTTTGAAATAAGGCTTGGTAAGTGATAAAAATAAGTTATTTAAGGGAAATACATTAGAAAGGTCCTAGAAAAGTGTGAAAGTGTGTTACAACACCTTTACAAGACATCATAAAGTTTTTATTGATTTACAAGAGTTCAAGGCCTAGTGTGAATGTGTTGGCCACATTACAACATTAAATCTAGGCAAACCCAGGCCAAAATCCATAAGAAAGACCCAAATGAGCATGAAAATGTCCAAGGATACATTTTTCTATGTTACAATAGGATATTTGAACAGTTAGGTTGATTCACCATAGTTGTCTACATATATTTCTAACTCTAGATAAAATTCAAAGTTTGATTGTACTCACACCTCTCTAACTCTTATCAATAAATTTATTTGTTTTACAATTTATGGTCTTGAAATATTTCATATTACAATCCATTATGGGAATATATTTGTCAAAAAAAAAAAAAATTCATAGGAGGGATCTAGGTCAAATACCATCATCTTTCATTTCATAGGATACCATAGCAAGTTGGTTGGTCTCCATCTAATGATAATAAATATGTAAGAAAATTATTTTGTAAAATTCATTCTCATATAGAGAGTTTTCCTAGAAGTTTTCCATCCTTGATTTGTGCTAATAGAAATCCCCTAATGATCATTCAATGCAATACCTAGGGTTGAATGAGTTTTTTTCCTTAAATGAACATAGGTTCACTTGTTCCATTTATATCTAGCTTTAATTGTGATGAAAGTGTACCTACCAATGGAGATAGGGAAAGGAATCCCTTTCACTTTCTTTTCCAATAAAATATTTTGCACCACTATCAACTGTTTACATAATTGTAAAAGAAATAAATTATAACTTACATGCACTTGAGGAGTTTGTATGGTGCTTAAAAAAATCCTAACTTGTTCATGCATATAAAGGAGGAGAATTGGATGCACCTATTACTCTAGTTCTTTATCATTTGAGAAGCATCAAAGTATATCCTTTTAGAAAAGTCATTCTCTAGTTTCTTGATGATGAAGAAAATGAAAGTGTCATTTACTTTCCTAAATTAATTTTCACTTTCATAGAGTTCAAGTTGTGGGTAATATGCATACTCTTTCTTTTCTCCAATACCCATTACTCCTTTAGTTTTCACCCTAGCAAGTTCTTGTATTCTAGCTAGGGCATAGACAACATATGAGGTCATGTAGAACCCCTTTGACTCATTGATGTCAATTAGTTTTTCATACAATTTGACACTACTCAAGGTAGCCCAATCAATGTACTCCTTTTATACAAGAATCTTGGCCATGTACAAGAACATCGTAGTCTTAAATTCCTTGCCATCCCCCCCACCCAATGATCCTATTTAGGGGGGTTATTATATCATTAAACTCTTCATGGAAATCATTCCTATGTAACTTATTTAGGAATCTAGTAGAAGACGATAGGATTTTTGAGCTAGTTCTTATTCATGAGGGCTATAAAATATTCCACATTACCATCATAATAAGCCTTGGATGATTCCATGGCTGCTTCTGTAATAGGGATATCCAACATATCTTTTATGTACTAAGGTTGAATTTATAAAATTGCATGGTCCTCTATGTTCCTTACCTCTTTGGTGTGCTTTTTGTAAAATTAGGTGCATAACATAACTAGGTCAATAAATTGTACAAACATGGGGAAATAATCTACTTTAATGAGACCACTCCCTATTAGGTTCTAAGCCATTAAATTTTCTCTATTAGCTTATGAAATCTCGTTTTTGGATTCTTCCAAGCCCGCATGGTGTAAGTCTATATCTATTTGAGAGTTTGGTCAAAATATTTGATGGTGGAATCACATCCTTGAACACATACTTCATCTTGATGGGTGAAGACATATTACTTTCTGGTGTCCTACTAAAGATGGGATGAGACTAGTGTTAAATCCCTAGGAAAATCAAAAGAGATTTATAAATTTTGAAAAATGTATAATTTTCTAACATTAATGGGGTTTTGAAGTTTTAATATGTACATGTTTACAAGCCTAAAAAAATAATTCTCTAAAGAACTATGGAGTTAGAGGCCAAATTATAGATTTTTTGGGGTTTACTTGTATATTTTCTAGTATACAAATTATTCTACAAAGTTCTAATTACATGCATTTTAGGGTTTTATGGCTAGATTGTACATTTGCATGCTTATAAATTAGGGTAAAAGGTATAATTTATATATATATTGTGGCTCAAGATCTTGATGCACACTTGTAAGTGTGCAACTCAAGATAGGAAGTTTGATTTACATGATCTTTAGAGTTTAGGGTCTCAATGCATATTCACACATTTGTAATTCTGATTTAGAAGTCCAATATGATAAAGCATTGAGGTTTGGAGTCTATTTGTCATTTTGCACTCTTGCAATTTTAGTTCCAAAGTCTAATTTAATGAGGATTTGGGGTTCAAAAGCCTAATGCTCATTTGCACCAATGTAAAACAAGCTTGGAAGTCTGGCATCAAATGATTTTAGTTTCATACCTTGATTGCAAGTTTACATGTGTTTAGTTTGAATTTGAAAGTCTAGATTTTCTAAATTTTAAGGTTTAGATCTCAATTACAAGTTTTTGTAAATGCAAATTTAACCCAAGAGTCCTAGAAAATAGATCTTCATGATTTTGGACACCAATTACAAATTTGCATGTTTACAAATTTAGTTCCTAAATTATTAAGTTAAAACTCTATGATTTGGAAACAAGTTTTTGATCTTGCACTTTTGAGATCTATGGTCAAACGTCTAGTTTGATGAGTCTTCCAAGATTTTAAAAAGTCTAAAACAAAACAAATCATTAATATTTTAAAATGACTTGATGGATTTTCACAACTATGCATCTCAAATATAGACACACATTGAAATTTTTAAAATGAATTTAAATCTAGAATAAAATAAAATGATTAACAAACAACAAAATCACTTCCCTAAAGCTATGATTTACAATCAAATTTAAGCATGATTTGCATAAAAAGAAAAGCTAAAGCATAAATAATATAGAGCTAAAAAATTATGAGACATACTAGTCAAATACAAATGAAGAGAAAAGGAAAAACCTAGATAAGACAAAAAGATTGATGCCAAATTTTAAAAAAACCCCCAAAAAATACATAGGAATTCCAACAACTATGAAGATTGGGTGGATTCAAAATTCTAAAGAAGGCCCAAATTCACGTGAAAAAGTAGAAGGAATAAGATAAATAAAAAGAAATGAAGAGCCACAAGGTTTTAAAGCTTCATAAGGCACATAAATTGTTTGCAGATGCCTCAAAGAAATGTGGACTCATGGAATGCTTTGATTGTAGGATATGCACAAAATTGTGCATTTATCAAAAAGGATAGACAATAGAGGAATTTTGTGCTAGACATGTCTGTAGAAAAAATAATAATCTTAATTTTGGTCAGTTCTCTACTCGTCATTCAAATAGAGATATTTGATAATACAATTATGTTTTTTGGTGTCAAAATAGGGATATCATTAACCTTTACAATAAAAAGATGCTAAGTTCATTTGACATTATTTTGTATTCTTGTTTTTTCATATTTAGAGTATATAAGTGTATATTGATACTTATTTTAGTTTTATATTATTTTGAGTTAAAGTTTTTAATGTATTATTTAGTATATGACTATTTTTTTTGTTGCGAGTGTGTTTTTCATTGTGAGTCTTTTTTCTATATGACTAGGCATATCTTCATTTGGGACCTTACATTACAATTGTATCAAATTTGGTCTCATAGCCTAAGGTTTGGTTTGTGGAGAGGTGAAAGAGTCACATGGCATTGACTAAAGTTTGCAACTAAGAGATTTCTATCCTCCATAAAAATTGAGGATGGGTAGAAGATAGTTTGGGTGTCCTCTAGTGTGTTGGTTATTGTGTAGAAAGTGTGGTGTGCATTTTGTTATAGGAAAAGTGTTCAAGAAGGAGAGAATAAAAAATAAAGGAATTATTGTGAGTAGATGAGGAAGGAACTAAGTACTTAAAATAAAAAATCTCAAGAAACAAGCTCATGAAGAAGATCTTTAAACCTAAACATGACTTAGGCTTTATCCCTTAACAATGAGGCTTTGATGGGTTCCCTAAACTTTTAATTTACACATTAATGATTGATATATTCAATATTAGTCCTAAATTAGGAAATAATATGAAGGATCTAAGTCTCTTTGACTATGTGACATTACACACTACACACACATGAACACAATGGAATTACATTAGAATCTTAGGACACTAATGATAAGGATTCCCTCCAAGGGATAATGCAACTCTAATAAAATTTCAAATATTGTACATGGAGTGGGACATTTATTATCCATTTATGAATCATTGTTAAAATACTTGAAATCCCTTTGAAGGTAAAATACAAATTAATTACATGTTAGTACTAAGGATCCAAACACAACTTAAGGTCCATATTATCTAGCTACTAAACTTTATATTGTTAGGTTGCAAGCCAATAGTACTAAATTTCATACAAGAATATAAATACCATCCATTTTTCAATTTTCCATCAAATGACCATGTGACAATCTATAAGACCTATTAGTATTAGTTCCAATTCTTAGTACCTTATGCACCTATGAAAATTAAATAGGTTCAATCTAGGAGTCTACTATAAATAATGCATATAGTGAATGAGTCGTAACCAATGTTTAATTTAATCATTTATGTAAGGGATTATATTTCACTTAATCTTGGCCACCATAAGATCAAGGTTGTTAAAATTATAGGGATAATTCAATCATATAGTCTATTATTCCACTTAGACACCATCACAACAAATCATATCATTTCATGGGGTGATGACAAGGTATATAGATTTGGCCATCTATTATTCTCTACATCAAATTCTTATTAAGTATTGAATAAGTTATATGCCTTATTTGTTTCATACATTATAGAGAGTTGGCTACCATGCATCGGATCCTCTATACTTGAGCTAGTTGAATTCCTTCTACAAGGTCTTATATATTCAATTAACTAGACTTACATATAAATATATAAAGAACTACAACAACTCCAGTGGGACCAAGCACAAGTTAATAGTTGAAACACCTAAACAATCCAACACCACCTAGCTATAACTAGCATAACAATCATTCTACACTCATAAAATGACCATTATTTGTCATCTATAAATCTACTAAGATTTTTAATATTCACCACAATAGTGACCATCTATGTCTAGTCTCCATTAATGAGTGGATATACAACATAATGAGGCCTCATGATTAATTATTTCTTACTTCTTCCTACCATGCAAAACCTAGGGTACTAATCACAAATACATCCTTTTTATTAGCTAATGTGTTTTAGAACAACACACAAAGTACAAAAACTCATGGAAATTGATCTACTAGACTCAAAACTATAATACATTATGATTACAACTATTTCACCATATAACTTCTTGATTATGGGATTGTACCTAGGAACACATCTCAATAAAGCCTTCACTAGATCCTTCATTTTCATTCTTTCATATTTAATCTTCTAAGTGATCAGCACCCTTCTTACACACAAATTTCATTAAATTAGTAGCCTTTGGTGACCAACCTATATTAATACTTATATAGTTTATCAATCCTCTATTCCTTAGATTTTATTTGTCAAGTTTGGTGGTTCATCAAATTATTTGAATTTCATCTAAGATCTCTTCAGGATCTTAAATTAGAGAACAAAGGTTATAAGTTGGTTTTTGTGCTTAGGAGCATTAGGGGGCAATGCAAAAGGCTTCATCTACTCCATATTTTTCCTTTTTATTAACCTTTTATTTGTTCTTTGTCATATATTCATTTGGTATATTTAAATAAATTATATCTTTGTATTCATAAGAAACAACTATTTAATGTTTCTTACTCTTACAGTCATAATAGATGTGCTTGAGAGTGTCCAACATAATTTTCACATGTAAAGTGACTTGATTGTAAAATGTAATCATAATCATTTGAAGCATGTGGAATATATTAGAAATATTGCAATCATCATTATAATGATTATGTTAGTAACATGTGATAAAAAAATTCTAGAAATGTAATCATTATAATTGCAATCATATAGAAAATTATTGATGTTTTTATCAATAGAGTACGATAGTGGAGAATGCCAAAGATATACCTCCCAACTAGGGGACACCATCAAAATAATGTAAAGTATATGGAAATGTATGTAGAGAACAAAGCTCTAAATATCAACCAATAATATTAAATGGTTTATCATCTACTAGATTGTTTTCATCTTATTTATGTGATTTGCAACCACCTTTAATGTTTTGAATTTTGGCATGATATGATGTCATTGAATGTTCTTGATTTATATAGAATAAGAGAAATACCCTTTGTAATATTGTTATTGTACTTGTGGAGTCAAATTCACTTGTTCTTTTTGAATATTCTAATTTTTCTTTGGAACCCATATGGAAGTAGTACCTTTAAAAGAGGTGGCAATAGGATTGTTGAAAGTTGCTTTCTTATTCTTCTTTAGAGCATAAGGAGGAAATCATCAGTGCTTTGGTACATATGAAGGAATGCTATTATGTTATTTTGTCTTTAATGGTGGAGGAAATGAGTTATAAGTTGGTTTTTGTGCTAGAGGAGTATTAGGAGGCAACGAAGAGGGCTTCATTTTCTCCTTATTTTCCTTGTTGACTTTTTCTTGATTCTTTTGTTGCACATGCATTTGTTATAATTATTGAGTTCTATCTTTGGTTTCATAGGGAGCTTCTATTTGATGTTCCTTACCTTTGCAGTCATAACAAATGTTCTTGAGAGTAACGACATAATTTTCCAGTTTGAATTAGTTGATTTGAAAATAGGTACATATGCATCTCTCATCACTTTCACAATTTTCTCTTGACAAACATATTTTAGACATTGATGTATCATAGAAGGTATCTCATTTAATTATTGTAACTAAGGTCTCTCAAGTAAAATACAAAATCTAGCCAATGAAGGAATGATATGGAAAAATTCATCTAGCTCCTTAAGCCCCATGTCAAGAGAAAAGACAATACTCCCCAAAGTGTCCACAAGAATGTCATTGGTTATGTTCAGAGAAACACATAAACGTGTATACTTATTTGATGCCAAATTTTTAATTATACTAAATTCTTTAATGCATTTGTTATACTTATTGCCTAGATCAATGTGAATACCTTCACATTGTTGACCATGAAGAAAACCATGACCATAAAATGGACCACAATAATTGTAGTTTGGGATCTCCTCATTAAATTAAATAATTGAAGGTACATAACTTGAGGTGAAATTTTATGAGTAATAGCTATAAATGTTTTTTAGAAGTGTGGGAAGAGGAAAAAACATGCTTTGTATCCATAGGGTCTTTATTCATATGTGTGTACATCATAGAATTAGTAGGATGATTGAATACCTATTAGTGCTCAATATTGTTAGATTGTGTATGCAATGGAAAAATATTAGCATAAATTTCAAATTTTGTTCTAGTGGAGCAACCAAACAATTTCCCCCATCATTCACACCATTAATATGAATCACATTACTATCAATGAGATCTATGGTTTTATGCTTAAATACCATACAAGTATGTGTATGGTGTTCATTAACTCTATGAAAATTGTAGATAAATTATTCATTATAACTCTTCGATAATCCTCTAGAGGAATCCAATAGATTGATGAAATTAAGGCTGACTAAATTATTATGAAGGTTTGAAGAACCTTATCCAATGGTTTTCTAAGCTTTGAAATTTTCTTAGGCCCTTAATATTTGAATGATATAGAATTAGATGTGGTAGACACTTGATTGGAATCGGATTTAGATTCTTTCTTTTCATTTCCTTTTTGAAATGTATTGTTCGTTTGACATCTTGAAGAGTTGGAGGAAGTGAGGGAAACCCCATAATTCCAACCATTAGATTCAAATAGTTAAAGTTCAATATTTTTTACATGCACAAACAAACTCTACCATATAAATATTGAAAGCTAATTTCCTTGTCATTAGTAGACTATTTGGGAACATTTAGTTAATTTTTTTAGTTGTTTCTAAGCCCATATTGGTACATAAGGGTTGTAAGGAAGCAGTGGCTAGTTCATCAAAATGATGGATAGAAATAGGAGCTAAGGATTAGAAGTATTCAAGGGCATAGTCCTTAGGGTTCATGGAAATAATTTAGGTAAGACTTTATCTTCATATATGTAATATCTAGACATGTATTATTGAAAGATCATAGGCGAACATTGTGACCACCTTTTCCATAATATAACTCAAATATAGCTACAATAAAGCCAATGGACAATGGGTGTGTAACAACCTCAAACGCAAAAGGTGTGCAATGTGGAGGATTACACACAATAGAGTTAGAGCTACAATTTTCTTCTTAATTTGATCAAACTACTTCACTAGTGTATTGAAGGTTTAGAAGCACTGGTGGTAGTGGCATGAGAAGCATGGGTAGAATGGACTATGTCTAAAGAGAGAGAGTTATGAGGGAATGAAATGGTGGTGGAAGGAAAAATCACACTATAAATGTAGAGTTTCCATAGGATGATAAGGAGAAATGGTAGAAGGAATAGTGGTAGTACTTATATGGGTATGAGTAAACACTATTCTTAGAACTCTAGCTTGAACATAGATCATTACAATTTAATACCATTACAAATCTCACACATAATACACATCTACAAAATAATTATTTCACTAGTTTCAACTTAAGCATATACCTTATCTAAACCTTCCTCAACTCCCTTAAATCAAATATTCTGAATTTTAACAATAAACTATGATATCAAAATTACTTATGAATATTTAGCTGCATTTTGCATAAATGTCTACCAGAGCAGTTGCAACTACCTCTGAGAAAACCCCTCTATCCTTAATGCTTTGATGGATGTCCATACCCTGTTCCAAAGCTCCCACTTGGCACAGGCTGAGAAAGGTTGTAGAGTCGAGCTTTACACCTGTCGATTGCATTTGGTTGCAAAGTCTCTAAAGCCTTTTCAACAAATCCATTTTGTTAAAATCCTGCAATCAGGGCGTTCCATGATAACATGTTTCTTTGAGGCATTCTGTCAAACAGTTCAGGTGCCTTGTTCCACATTTTGCATATCCTGCAATCATGGCATTCTGTCAAACAGTTCGCGTGCCTTGTCTATGCTTACACTTTCTGCATACACGTCTAGCAGGGCGGTTGCAGCTACATCTGACAAAATTCCTTTCTTGTTTATCCTGTGATGGATATCCATACCCTGTTCCAAAGCTCTCATTTTCGCACAGGCTGGCAGGATGCTGGCAAAGGTTGCGGAGTCTGGCTTTATACCTACCAATCGCATTTGGATGAGAGTTTCTAAATCCTTTTTGACAAACGCATTTTGTGAATATCCTGCAATCGAAGCATTCCATGAGTCCACATTTCTTTGAGGCATCCTGTCAAACAGTTCATGTGCCTTGTCTATGCTTCCCCATTTTGCATACATGTCTACCCGAGCATTTCCAAATGTAATATGTGACAATAATCCCCCTTCTGTTATGATTTGATGGATTCCCATACCCTGTTTCGAAGCTTCCATTGTCGCCGCTGCAACAACCATTTGTATAAAACAATTACGGTATCATACTGTGAAGCAACATTGTTTTATGTGATCAAACGCATCCACGAGGTGTCGCGCGGGAACAGTTTGAATTCGAAGTTAACGACGATAACTGTTTGAGGGAACGGACACTGGCCACAGGAATGGATGTCCACATCTGCCATTAAGATGTCAAATTATTCTTTAAGTATGGTCCTATGGGGAAGTTTGGGCATCTATTTTCATGGAAGGAGGTCTTATGGGAAAGAAAAATTATGGGATTAAATAAATCTTTTCTTGAAAAATATAAGTTTTTTCTATCATTTGTCACATATTTAGAAATTTATATTTCCTCTAAGGGAAAATGAAGGGAAATGGTTTTTATTTATTATTTTTTTATTCACAACATTTCATTCGGGTTTCATGGGATCGCCAACTTTTTTAAATTTTAGAGCTTAAACTTTTAAGCTAAATTGCACAATTAAATTCATGAGATCACCGGCTTCAAAATATTCCTAAAAAATTTCACAACACCCATTCAATTTTTTTAGGAAGCCACCTCCATGAGACATTACCCTAAGCCTAGCCTTCTCACACACACAAGGAGTTATTCCCACCAACAACTAGGGTTCAAAGTTTTGAGGTAAATTTGCATGTATGAAAATGGGGGTTCATGGTCTGGAATGTAATGGTGAATTGAGTTTTAGAGTTTGAATATATATTTTGTTAAAATTTGATCGATTAAATATGATTATAATAAGATTTTATAGTTCAGATTTCAATTACAATTAAAGTTTAAAATTGCAAGAAAGATAAAATTTGATTTTTGCATTTAGAAAAATTTAATTGAATTCAAATTTTATGTTCTTTGATGAGTTCATATATAATAAGCAACTTCAACAAGACTATTTCAATAGATGCCCAAACTCTAAACAAGAAACATTGGCATTGATCTTAACAACATGAAAATACTACAACCCAAATCTAACTCGCCCAAACCAAAAATGTGAAAGTTTAAATGAAAGTTGAAACAATATTTAAAGAAAGGTATCCAGTTTTGAAAGAATAGGGGTATGTCATGGAGGCCACAACATAACTTGAGGAAGTCAATATAGATGACAAAGGTGAGGAATTCACAATGCATCATCATTAGAAAATCAAGTTAGCTTGCAATAAAAGCTAAAAACAATTGTAATATTCTAATGCTAAATATCATATATATTGTGAAGAGAAAAATAAAGAATATTGAGTAAGGTGAGAGAAAATTAAACTCTTGATTGTAAATCAAGAAGCTCCTAAAGTTGTTCATCAATTCCACCATATTTTAAATTAAATAATAGGTGGAAAGAAACGAATCTATCTTAAGTATATAAGCATAAAAGACAACAATATAAAAAGAGCATTAGAAATTAATCAAGATAGTAATGGTGGTCCCATTTAAAATATTTGAACAATTAGATTGACTATATGTTTTCAATTTTAAATTCAATTCATAATTGACTTTTACTCAAATAATATTAAATCCATCATAATTAAATAAATATACAATACATCTTCCTTTTTCCTATCAATTTATACATTTACTAGTCTTATACTTAAGATAGATAAATGCATTACTTTAAATCTGATCTATAATAAAAACATTATTAAACCTAAATTAATTATTAACACAAATAATTAAAAAACACTCTCTTATCTCTTAAGGTTTCCTTTTTCCATTTAAAATATTCTATGCAAAAATTAACTAGATGTAACATAAAACTAATGGTTATATTTTTATTCTACACATTAAAAGATTCAAGACAATAAAGAAAAGTAATAGAAAAAGAATAAATAAACCATCAATTTCAAATCCCCATACATATTCCACTTAAAAAATGGAATATATACTTGATTTGTCATGCTTGCAATTAAAGCTTAAGAAATGGCCAAACCTCTCCAACCCAACCAAGAATAAAATCAAATATGACTTTTCTTTCCAATAGATGAACTGTCTTTTATTTACTTTAAATTCAAGTGTATTATTAGGTTGGAATTCAAATATTGCAATTACTTTGACTAAATAATACTCATGCTTATTTCCTTGCATGAGCCAACTACCAACCTACTATATTTGGTGTGAACACTTAGTGGGTTGGCCATGGTTTAAACACGCTAAATTCATTGGAACATTGAATCTAGATTTTCAAATGTTAATTTAGGAAAAAAAAAAAGGGAAAGATCTTGCTTATTTTATTTGGGGACATTATTTAAGAATCACTCATATGCCTCAAGAAAGCCTTATTGTCTAATAAATATATATTAAATTTTATTAATAAAAAAGTGTAATTTTGTAAGGTGTCGGTGTTTTATTTGTTAGTGCGAGGATAAAAAATAGTGGTTAGATAAATGATTTAGGATTTAGAAATTGATTGTTTGTAATTTAAGTTATTTTTCAATTGTAAAAGTGATGTGTGTAAATTATGAATCTAATTTGGATTTGTAGATCTAAGCTTTTAGTGTGTGAATCTAATATCTTTTGACCTCTTGTATCTGTGTTTTCTTTGCCTTGATGCACAATGGAACGTGATTTATTTTAGCTAATTTACTGACATTTAGAAATAACTTTGAAAAGTTTTTAAAGTAATGATTATTTTTTCCTTGGCAAAACCCTAAAGATATCAATTTAATGAATTTTAGAAAAGACTAAAGATAATAGGTAGTCGTGTAGAGAATACTCTACATGTTATTCAATTAGGTAATTTAGTAATAAATGCTCAATTTTGATGCACCTTGAATGATGATATAAGTGTATGTGAGACCTTTAAACAATCACCAAGTGACTCAAAATGAATTAATGTATGAATTCCAAAGGTGACAATTCATGCTTTGATTTGGCACATAATAGTTAGTTGGAAGGGTTGAATTAACCCCAAATTTGAATTTTCTAGGTTTATTTTGACAAATCATAGTGTGGATGATGAAATTTTGATTAAAAATTAGTAATAATGCAATGAAATTACAACTTCACACTTCAACAATCAGTCAATGAAGCTCAAGATATGGGCTCGAGATTTAGAATTTAGATAACAAGTAATGCCATCATAGCAAAGATCTTGATTTGCTTCATTGTTGGTTGCTCTTCAAAGTAACAAACTATGATAGAACAATAATGATACGATGCAATGATAATTGATAAATTCTCAAAGACAAAAGATACATATGCTTGACAATGATAATGATAACTTGATTGCTTGATAATGCTCTTGATAATAATGTGCTAGAAAGATTTTTGATGATAAAAGTGTTAGGGTTTGATCATGGGAGTGCTAGAGGATATGAATGAATGAAATCTTTATATTTATATGTTTTACTTGATATTTAATCAATGATAGAGATTAATTAGAAAGATCAATAGATAGGAAAATTCAAGATCGGGTAGGACATAAACTTGAATTTTGATGAAAGGAGGGAAAGTTAAAATAATTAAATAAATAATTGTATTTAATTAATAGGGATAGTTGGAGAAATAAATAAATATTAATTTATTTATGTTACAAGAAAATATTGAATTAAAATAAATTATTTTATTTATTTAAAAGAGGATTGTTAGTTAATTAAATAATTTGAAATGGGAGGAAATGGAGCACCGTACATATCAAAACGTGCCTTTCTATTCCAATGGCAATTTTTCAAAAAAAAAACAAAAGTCGTTCTATGAATGTGTTGGGTTCCATGGCAGCATTTAGGCAGGGAGGTGTTCATTTTTGCATACTTCAGAGGCTTCATCTCGAAGATCAGGGGCCCATGGAGCAGGAAATGTTTTTTTAAAGGAGAATTGGGGGTTTCATGGTTCTTCCAAGGGCTCGATGTCTTTCAAGGGTCGTCAGGGAAAATCTTGTGGAGGAGCTTTGAATTATGGGTGTGCAAATGGACTTCATGGAAATTCTAGACAACATTTTCCCCTTGAGGCCTCTTGGTCTCCTCGGCCCCTTTCCCCTACCAAGCAGCCTTTGATTAGGGTTATGCAACTAGTTTTTGATATTTGTGGTTTAGATTATTCTTCTCATGTTGAATCTCCCAACACTTTGCAATGTTCTTGGGTGGAGGTGGTCTTTGGTTGTCTCCAGCTACATTTTTGAACAACATTCCAATTAATGTTGGAGCTCCCTTCATTCCAAAGCAAAGGTCTTATATCGCTACATCAAAGAAACATTTTAGACCTCTAGTTTCATTTCCCAACTCTGGTTTTCAGGACCGTAAGGGTAAAATTTGTGAGGAAACTTCTCTATAGAAATAGAAGGTGGTTGGAAAATATTCTGGCATCAAAATTCAAAAGAATGGTCGGCGTCCTAAGAGGAAAGGGAATTTTATCTCTGAAGGAATTGTTCTGATTAATTTTAAGGTAGAAATGCTTCAGCCCCAAGTGTGTGATCTTTAGGGATTAGCACTTATCTATAAGTTTTAGAAATTCTCTCCTTTGATTTTTTTGCAATCTTGGGTGTTTTATGAATGAGAAGGTTATACTCAGGTTTCTTATCTAGACAAGGGGGATGGGTTCTTTGTTGTCATATTTTCCAATAAAGAAGCTAGAAATATAGTCCATAGGGTTAAGTCATGGTTTTGTGAAGGTAATGGGTTATATACTACTCCATGGACCCTTAATTTCTTGCCTGTTCAAGCTAGGATTAGGTTTATGCCTTTTTGGATCCAATTTCAGGGTTTACCTCTTGAATACAGAGAGACTAATCTTATTTAAATTTTGGGTAATCAAGTGGGTATCTTTATTTGACATGATTTGGGTTTTTTCAAAACCCTTCAATGCCTATGAGGCTTTGTGCTCTTTTTTATGTAACTAAGCATCTTCCCAATGCTTTATGTATTACATCTCCTAATGGGGTGTGGGAGCAAGAAATTATATTTGAAGATCCAAAGCTACTTTTTTCTTCTTGCCACTGTTGTCTTCATTCAACAAGTTTGTGTCAAATCTTCGAGGAAATGGGCGATACATAATACACTTCTCCTCAAAAGCCATCTTCATATGCTATAATAGTTACTCAACCTTTTGAATATGAGATGGTTCAAGGGTGGGATATGCAAAGTAATACTTTAAGTCCTTCAGTTGTCTTCAAGGGATATTTCAGTGGAAAAATCTCTCCTCTTAATGAAAATAATTTTTTAAACGGGTGCTCCAAGAGTGAATCGATTATTATTTTGGAGGTTGCTTCTTCAGATAATTTAGGTCTAAGTGTTGACAAGTTGTCAATAATCAAGGATTTTCCTTGTTCACATAAAAATTTAATGGTTACATTACCTGAAGGATGGGAAATTTTGTTGTCAATGAAGTCTTTTTTTAACTCTCTAAGTCTCCTTGTTCCTTTGATCAAGTGTGTTGGCATTCAAAAAATTAATAATTGTGCAACAATGTTAACTATCGGTCTTGATAATCAATCTGCAATTTCATAGTTTTTGGAAACTTATAGTGAAAGGAATGGTGATCTTCTTTTATCTGATTAAAGGATAGAGATAACATTTCATGGTGAAAGGGAGTGTAATTTACTTTTTCCCGAGCAAGGTTCGAGGGTGACATCTTTTCCCTGCCATTCATCTTTTTCCTCTGATAAAGAGCTTGAGACTTTTCTAGATGAAGCTTTTTCATTTGTTGGGGAGCTACTTATAGAAGAGATTACAATAGAGGTGTTATGCACGAATAAGAAGGGATTAATCATTTGGATACTCCCTCTAAAGCATAATCTCTGTTGTCACCTTTTGGTACCAAAATCTCACCTACTAAAAGAGGTAGGAAAACCTTAGTTGTGAAGCTTCAAGAGGAAATAAATGCAGGAATACAATCTACTTTAGATGGTCACAAGTTTGGTGATAGTGAATAGAAAAAAATACCAAGGAGAGCATGTTGCTCTCCTAGGGTATTATGAAGTTAATTTCTGGGAATGTCAGAGGCATGAATGCCTTCGACAAAAGGGCCCAAATTAAGGACTAGTTAGATTTATGTGGGGCAGATGTAGTGGTTCTACAAGAAACAAAAGTATCAGTAGAGGTGTTTGAAATTATTAATAAAAAATGGTCTAAGTGGAGATCTTTTCAATCTCCTTCACAAGGGGCTTTTGAAGGTCTTATTACTTTGTGGAATGATAAAATAGTAAGTGTTTCTCAAGTTACTTGTGAGAGTAATTGGCAGCTAATGAGGATTTCTCATTATGATTTAGCATTTTGGTTGCTAAATGTTTATGGGCTAACTAATTCAGAGGGGAAAAAAAGTCATTGGGATAAGTTGACACAAATTATGGATCAATTGGGTCAAGATAAGGTTATTATAACCAAGGATTTTAATGCCATAGTATCAACTACAGAGAAAAAAGGTGGTATTTGTCCATCTAAAAGGATATGGAGGATTTTCAGTCATTCATCCAAGGCAATGCTTTGGTGGACATAATTCCTCTGAATGGAACTTCACTTGGCCTAATAGGAGGAAGATTTTTTTGCAAATTGCGGAAAGATTAAATAGATAGATTTCTTCTCCAAATTGGGGTGCAACTGAATTTGATTTATCATTTGAAATTTTACCTTTTAATGCTTCTAATCATTTTGCAATTTCTTTGGATTTGTGTCCAAATAAAACTAAATCAAAACGGAAATATTCTTTCAAATTTGAAGCAATGTGGTTTTTTCATCCTCATTTTATAAATTTATTAAGGTAATGGCGGTTGACTGCTCCTTTCAATAAGGGTTCTAGGATGTTTCAGTTGAGTATGAAATTGGATCACATGAAACGACAGATTAAATTATGGAATCAACAAGTTTGTAAAAATATTTTTGTACAAAAGGATTTGGTCTATAAAAGACTTTCTGAGGTAAATGAAGCAATTATTGCAAATGGTTTAGATAATGTGTTATTTGAAGAACAATTTTTTTTGCAAGTTTAATGGAATGAATTGCTTGCCAAAGAGGAAGTGTATTGGAGGCAGAAGTCAAGAGAGTTGTGGTTAAAGGATGGGGATAGAAATACTAATTTTTTTCATATCTCTACGTAAATAAAGAAGTCAAAAAATTCAATTTTCTCAATACATGATAGTCTCGTAGGAGCATGTTTAAAAAAGGAAGAAGATATTCAAAAATAAGGAATAAAATTATTTTCTTCTTTGTTATCTACTACTAAGTTTGATAATGCTCAGATGGTAAGAGAAAGTGAGGATCTTCTTTAGGTCATTCCTCAATTAATCCTTTTGAAAGATAATGAGAGATTGTTGGCTCCTTTTTCATTACAGGAAGTTAAAGAACTTGTATTTTCTACGCCACTAGATAAGGCACAAGGCCCAGATGGGTTCACAACCATCTTTTTTAAGAAATGTTGGTATTTTGTGGGTTTAGATATTCTAAATGCAATGGATTAGTCAAGAAAATCTTGCAACATGTTAAGAAAATTTAATATGACACATATTTCTATTATTCCTAATACTACTCAACCACATACATTTAAAAAACAATTACTAAGGCCAAATATCTTCGTTTACATCCACTTGTATCCAAAATTGTTTCAGAAGAGCAAGGGGGTTTTGTACCTGGTGGGAGACAACAGAGGGTGCAATAGTAGTACATGAAGTTCTACAATCAGTGGCTACTAAAAAACTCTCTTCTATGATTATTAAATTGGATATGCAAAAGGCATATGATAGGGTTGATTGGGCGTTCTTGAATCAGGTGCTTCTCAGATTTGGTTTTTCAGCTAAGTGGTGTAAGTGGATCATGAATTATTTGTCATCTATGAAATTTTTAGTCTTATTAAATGGTTCTCCGATTGGATTTTTTGGATCAACACAAGGTGTTTGTCAAGGTGATCTACTGCCACCTTTTTTATTTATAATTCTAGCAAAAGCTTTGAGTAGATAAATTCACAAAGCTCATATTCAGGTTTCTATTAAGGGAATTTCAATTCTAGATTCAAATATTACAACTTGACTCATTCTTTGATTGTTGATGATACTTTACTCTTTGATAAGGTAGTTATATCTAAAGCACATCATTTTCAATCAGTTCTTGATCGATATTGTTTAGTTTTAGGGAAAAAAATTAATGAGGCTAAATCAAAAGTGTATGTGTTCAACACAAAATCTGGTGTTGAAAATATGATAGTCAATATTTTAGGATTCCAACAAGATCAACTTCCGTGCAAATATCTTGGTATTCCTTGTTTTCCAGGATAGAACAAAGTCTCTTACTAGCATAAAATTATCCACAACATAAAATCAAGAATCATGTCTTGGAAAGGCCATTGGTTGTCATTGTTTGGAAGAATTTTGTTGGTTAAGACTATTTTTTCCACAATTCCAAATTATTATTTGTCTGTTTTGGGAGCTCCAAAATCTATTATTATTCAGATTCAAAAATTGATCAAGAAATTATTGTGGTTTGGTAACATGGACAAAAAGAAGAAAATTTCTTTAATATCATTAGAAACCATGGGTTTGGAGAAGTTAAATGGGGGTGTGGGTCTTCATAATATGGTAGAAATAAATATGGCATTAGGTGCAAAAATGCTTTGGCACATGTATGCTAAGCCTCATTTGAAATGGTGTAAGTTAATGCAATGAAGAAATTTGGATAATGAAAATCCATCAAGAATATTTATAGTTTTTAACCCACCTTCAGGTTCTATGATGTGGAACTTTCTAGTTTCTTGTAGAAAAATCATTATTCCACATTTTACCTGGGAGGTTAATGATGGGAAAAAGGATCTTTTCTAGAAAGATTCATGGAATGGGTCTCCAGTTTGAATTCATTACACGACTTTCATATTACAAAAGATTTGTTGATAGAAATTTGGGGTGATAGATTTAGTGATTATATTCTTCATGTGGATCCACTTTCTGGTAAAGCAACTTGGAAGGATTAGTCAGGGCTTGCAATCAGTGATGAGCATAAGGTGCTCTTGCAATCTATTCTACAAAAAAGGATTGCGTATTGCACTATTGGGGCTAATAGGATAATATGGGTGAATCCAAATTCTGGTTCTTACACAGTTAAAGAGGGTTATAAGAGAATTTAATGATCAAGGTCACAGTTAGTGAAACAAAGAGCTTATAATTTTTTCTAGAATTCAATGATTTTGCCTAAAGCTGGTTGTTTTTCATGGTTAGCTATCGGGAGCAATATTCTAACTAGTGATAGGCTATCGAAGTTAGGGATTGTGGATCCTTTTAAATGTGTTCTTTGTAATGAGGAATTTGAAGATGTAAATCATCTTTTCTTGCAATGTTCAATAGCACAAATGTGTTGGATGTTTGTGTTAAACAAAATGAAATGATATTTGGCTTTACCAAATACTCTTTGGAAATTATTCTCAAGCTGGCCAATTCTATTTACTAATTTATTTTTTGCAAGTATTTGGTCAATAATACCTGTATCAATAGTTTGGGATCTATGGTGGGAAAGGAATAGATTCATTTTCTGTAAAGAAAAATTTAACCTCAAATTGGTGTTGAATACCTTAGAGCAATCAATCTCATAAACTATCAATGCTTATGTGTGTAAAGTAAAGCATGTTGGTTCAAATATTTTTGATTGGGATTCAAAACTAATGATGATTTGGCCTCTACTTAAACTGTCGTTTAAAGGAAGCTTGCATAATCCAACTCAAAAATTCAATAGAAAAGAAATAGGATGGAAACCTCCAACAAAGGGGTTGTTTAAGCTAAATTGTGGTGGAGCCTCGAGGGGAAATCCAATTTTGTCTGGATCAGGTTCTATCATTAGAGATTATAATGGGTCGATACTATGTGCTATGTCATATAAATTATAAAATGGAACCAATAATGAAGCAGAGGCTCAAGCATTGCTTCATGGCTTAAAATTGGCTCTAACTTTTAAGATCACAAATATTCAAATTGAAGGAGACTCTTTGTTAATCATTAATGCATGTCATGACTGACTTTTGGTAAACTGGAAGTTGGGCTATATAATGAAATAGATATGGGCATTATTAGGAAAATTTGAATCCTATCAACTTATTCATGTCTATAGAGAAGGTAACAGTGTTGCAGATTATTTGGCCAACTCAGGTTCTGATTAGCTAAGTGAGGAAGTGTGTCATGATGTTCAGTCTCTGCATACTAAATTAGTTGAATTGTTATCACAAGATGAAGGAAATTTTGGTTGAATTGTGGATTAATATGGCATATGGTTTGTAAATCTTTGTTGCATAGGCGATATTTGTATGTCAGTAGGATCCTAGTCATCTTTTGTCATGGATTATATATGCAGGGATTGTTATAGAATTCTCATCATGCTTGTTAACAAAATTTATTTATGATCTTGACATCTATTACCATAAATTGCAATATCATCAAAGTCATTTAGTGAATGAAATGGGTAGAAGGGAATGGTTTGTCAATTTCATAATGTTTTATTTTTTGAAGTGATAATCAAATCAATGCGCATTATCATTTGAAGAGTTAGTTAAATCAATGCACATGGTAATAAGGGAAATTTTAAAGCACATGGAAAATCTCGATTTTGCATTGTATGGCATATTCCAAGTATAGGGTAATCTTTAGGCTACAAATTTTTGAAAAGTGGTAGAGGTTTTCAAAAAAATTAAGTACATCATAGTACTCCTTTATTGCATCAGCTAAGACAAGTTTTTGTGACATGTTAGATGTAAGTAACATTCATCATATGTGTTTTAATGATTGTGAGGAAAGGTGTTACCTTGTCATCACATGGATCATTTGAAATTATCTTTTGTAATTTGGGAAGTACAAGAGGATAAAAATGGGTACCGATCTCGCATATGGAAAAAGCACGATTCCATAAGGTAATCTTGTACAATGATTTTTTTAATATTGTGCTCTTCTGTGTAGGTAACAGGTGTCTCCTTGTTAAAAAATTCTAGTGATTTTGCATGTGTGGATTCAGATGAAGATATAGGAATTTGTTCTTGGTTTGTATGCTTTATATGTGCAAATTGAAAGGTGGATGATAAATGAATTAGTGGGGTAGACTAATTTTAGAAAATGGTTCTCGAGCTATTTTGTATTTCCAAATTTGTGGCTTATGACTTCAAACTGATAAATTTAACAGAGAAGTTCACCAAGCCATACTCATTGTTTATGAGATGTAATCATCCAATGGTGTGTATAATCTACTTGCAACTCTAGAAGGGATTTTATTCGATCAACATATTCCTCTTGACAATTTTAATAAATTTGATTATCCATCGCCTAAATTACCACTTTTTATGTGTGTGTTTTGGCATGTATGTGTTATGTCCCACTAGGAAAGCTCCAGTAGTAGCGAGCTAAGGTTTGCATTTAGTACCTGTGCAGCATGTAGAAGAAGATAAATGGAATTCTATCCAAGGAACTACAAAGTGTTTATCCTAGTCAATGAATGGGAAATTCCTATATTGGACAAGATTGGCGAAGTAGAGTTGTGCTTGGTTTTAAAAGACCATTTTTCTACTTATAAAAGGAACATAAGAAGAGTAATAGGGGTTGAGATACTCGAGCCTAAAGCTAATCACTTGATTTATTCTTCACAATTGTTGTCAATCTTTATCTCCAACTTGTTTGATGTGATCCATAGTGTCAATTTGGTGGAGACTATCACAAATAAGGTGGTAAATGAAGAGTTCCTACATGATGGTATCCTTTTGAAATCTTGCCAGATGTATGATCTATGGAAAGGTCATGGGTATGTCGGCGGTTTATTCCCAAGACATTTTTTGTTGCATAGATCAATATTTCATGCTTTGTTTGTTGCTATTAACAAGACATTGGTACAAAAAAACTCCATGTACATTTTTAATGCACTCAAACAACATGCAAGGGATTTTGATAATGCCTTAGTAGATAAAATAAAAGAGAGGGTGCAATCCATTATGGCTTTGCTCACTCATGTCCATGATCCACCAATTCAACAACATGTACCAAATGTAACTCATGCTCTTCAACAACCAGCAGTGGAAAGTGGTCCCAAACAACCAGCATGAGCGAATAGAGGACTTCATCAGCCTTGAAGTGGGAAATATTGGGAGATCAATCTCAATTTTTTGCCTTCGACATAGCCTCTTGCAAACACCTTCATGGAAGAACAAGATGAAAATGAAATCCAACCTGTGCAAATGAAAGAATAACAAGCACAAGTTGAAAATGTTGCTTTTGTTTGTCCATAGTAGCTACTAGTTATATGGGTAATTGTATTAGTCAAAATCCAAAGTATGCTATGTCTTCAATTATCTATACTCCAGGAAAGACAATATAGTAAGAAGATAGTAATGATGAAGAACAATAAAAAAAAATTGTCATGTACTTAGGATGAAATTGTAAGCTTCTTTTGTGATAGAAAGGAAAAAAATAAAGCAAGATCCAAAGAGATAGAGTATTGAAACATCCAGTATTGTAAATCTCATATTATTATTAATATAAATATATATATGCATTATGCATTTTGATAAGAAAAAAAATTAAAAATATTAACTTATTAATTCTAGAAGAAAATATTTAATTTAAATAAATTATTTTAATTTATTTAAAATAAGATTGTTAGCTAATTAAATAATTGTTACCAATTCTCACTACAACTCAATTGGTAGAGCTGATTAAAATTTTGTTATATCTTATAAGGAAGTTCAACTATTTTTTGCTTGTGTAGTAACTACTGATTTATAAAGTTTCAGTTACGTAAGTGCTTTCAGTAAACAAAGTTTAAGATTCATTGCTTAATGATTTGCAGAAAAAATGAAGTACAAAGCTGAATATACAAATGATTAAGCATTCATCGCTTTTATTTCATTTCATGACATTGTTACATTACAGATCTCATTTGATTCCAAGAATACAAATGATTATACAGATTTGCACTTTGATGCATTTCTTTCAAAAAGAAAATGAAAAAATAATTTAAAGAATCCACACAAGTCGTGGAGATAACTATTGCAATGTATTGGAGGAAACACTCTACACTATTGAAGATGCAGGAAAGAAAAAACACATAAGAATCAACATAATCATCATTGCCTGATTGTTGTTGGCCGATGCAAAAGTGGTGCACCATCTTTCATCCTCGAGCTCCGATCGACCTACAAAAAATTGGGAAAGTACCGTTAGAGCTCCGATTATGAAAATCCTTACATGAACCACCAACAATAATGTAAAATGATATTGACAATACACTGAAACAATCAAGTAAAGGTCCAGGAATCAGAGCTAAAAGTGTAAATATCATAATAATATTTTGTTTTTGCTAACATTGTTTGTTTCCTGTGTAGGTATAGGAAAATTCATGTAGCTAATCATCTTATGAAGACATAAAGCATGTGGGGTAAAATGGGCTCCCACAAGGGTAGAGCTCGGCATGCTGCCCCTTAAACTTAAAATTGGGCCAAGTAAGAAATACATTATCAAGCTCATCTGAGCCATACATGAGGAAGTAAAACAAAGTTTTAGTCATCAAGTAGTCAAGTTCATTATGCATTCATAACAGTCAGATCGAAGTAATGAAATGAAAATACAAAAGGATAGTAAACTTAACGAACTTGTTTCAGCTGAAATCTATCAATCTCATTCTAGAAATTTTTAAATGTTTCCATATTAATTGCATTTTGCTGCCTTGGGTTCTGTTCATATTTATTATGATGTTTCATATTTTTCTGTTCTAGAGCAGAAAGTGTTTTATCTCATGATGGTGATAGTGAACATGCATACATAATGCCTTATTAGTAAGCTTCTAACAAATGATAACAACACATAGTAATTTTCATTTTATGAGAGTGTTGAGCTGAAAATGCATGAGTATATTGTTGCAGGAGTGGCATTATAAAGGAGAGTAATGGTTTCATTCAAGTTCTAAAACAATAATAGAACAGTCAGTGTTATTTCTTGTCAAAGGTGATTATATCATTCATGAAATTATCCATAAATTTCATGATGACAACGAGAGAGTATGCTAAACCAAAGTGCAAGAGATCAAATATTTGAAGGTCAAACAAAATGTGGAACAACAACATACATGAAGGTAATCTACAAACTTTGAAATTGTTTTTGTATTCTAGGATCATTGTTATGAAAGGAGAAGCCTAATTGTGTGATTTAGTGTTACATGAAATTTAAATGAAACACTGAGAAGGAGTTTTGGAGTAAAAAGGATTCACTACAAAGAGTATTCCATTGATGTCAAGAGTGTTCTCTCATTTTGAAAAAACTGAAATAGATTTTAGTTCCAGAAGTGTAATTTTCATGTTGCTACAGGAAATATAAAGTAAAAGGAGAGATGTTCTTTTGTTGCAAATAGAGGAATGAGAAAGAGTTTCTGCAATAATTAATAATATGGAAGTAGACAAGTAACAGTGTTATGTTTCAGTTCAAGATATAGTTTTCTTTCAGAACATAGAATGGTTCCATATTGTGTTTTTCAACTTGAAATGCATAATAAAAGCAAGATGTGAATTTCATTTACAAAATACAAAAAATTTCTTGCTTTTTTACAAATACCCACATGGGTTTTTTTACATAAATACAAAAATGAGAAGATTCTTTCAAGTTTATAAATACCCATATGAGGATTTTACTCAAAGTGCAGATTTCTTCATATTGTAGAGTACCCATGTTGGGCTTTTATCAGAAAGTACTGAAATAGTAGTTTTCTTTCAAAATATTGAATACCTATGAAGGGATTTTTACAAAAATGCATATTTCTCACCATTTCTAGCTTACCCATGTAAGGGTTTTTTTAGAAAATGGAAATACATGTAATGCATTATGGGTAGAGCCCATTCATGAAGAGTTTTATAGGAAAATGGAGCAAGAATTTTCTCTAAAGCATTCTTTTAAATACTATGGCATTTAAAATGCAAATTTTCAGTAAACAAAAACCAGTCTAAGCATGCATTGGTTGCGACCTGGAGAGACTTTCTCATCAATATTCACGAAGTCAAATAAGAAACCCATGTTAGGTTTTCTATCCAAGTCACAAATCAGGGAAAGAACAAGAGAAAATGGAGTGAGAATTTTGAAATAAAAATCCAGAACCAAGCATTCATGGTGTGACCAGTATATGAGCTTGCATTTTTTTTTTAGAAAACAACAATCAATTTTTGTAATCATAAGTTTCTAAGAGATTTAGTTTGATAGGAAAATACAAGAAAATAGAAAGCTAAAGATAAAGCTTACCTTGTGATGACTATGGAGAAGTAGAGAGGTCGTGGCCAAGCTCTAATGAAGCTTCCAGATACAAAGCTCGAGTTTACATGTTCATGGCGACCAGAAAGGATAAAGCAAACACAAAAAAATGAACACAAAAAATTAGAGGTAAAGCAAGAAAAGCTGCGGCCTTGATGGAAATTCTTGCCTTTCGAAATGGAGTGGAAAAGCATAATAATATCAAATAATCTACTCACCACTTCTCTATCATCAAGCTTCAACCATTTTGAGTTCAAGAATTTGAAGTTTCAAGCTAGAAATCAAACCCTAATGGTGGCGGTGCATTTTCTCTTGTAGAGCCTTCTTTCTCTCAACAATTCCAAGTGCAAATGAAATGAGATTAGGGTTTTTCCCTCACTTTTGTTCCATCTTGACCTAATTTGAATTTAGGTTAATAAATTTGACATTACATGGGTGGAGAAATTTGAACTTAGGGGCTAATGTTTGCATTTGAATTAAAACTTAAGTTAATACTATTGGTGGTCGAATTTTCATGCCTAGGTCGAGCCTCTTGAAAGATTCATAAGATTTCATAAGTCTTAGTTGTTTAATAATTTTAGGTTTTTTATTAATACTTAAGTCATTTGATTTTAAAATCAATACTTAGTATTAAATGGAGAAAGTCCCAAATACCTTAGGTTTTTTCAATTGATTTTTAGATAAATCAATTAAAATATGGATGAGAGATTACTTATGCCTTAGGTAAAATAACTAGGCTTAAGCTTTGTTTTAAGCTGATTTTGTAGAAATAAGATAAGTCTTGGAGAGATTTTTCCTTAGTTCTATTTTCAAATTGATTTTTAAGAAATCAATTAAATGTAATAATGGAGGGCATTGTTTGTTTTTATGTTTTTTTATAAGAAAATTCAAGTTTGTATTGGAGTAATAAGGGTTATTTTTGCAAATATTTATTGCAAAATTAAGTCAAATTGGAAAGACTAAAACTACATGTTGTAAAGTAGAAGATAAAACAATAATTTATAAATTGTTTTATTCTTTTTTGGTATTTTTAGTAGCAGATTTCACCTATTTTTAGAAGCCTTATGGCATGCACATGCAAAAGGTGTGAGTTTTCCACTTTTATGCCATAGTTTGGAGTAGTTTTAGGTGATTTTCCTTGAGCTTTCTTCTTGAGCTCAGATTAGGGTTTTGAGATATATCTTGAGGAAAAACTTAGAGTTTTTCTTAGTACAGATTATTGATTCTTTCTCTCAGGTAGAAACAAAGATTCATGTAACTTAGAAATTTGTACTCAGACTTTGATACTCCTTTAGTTAATAGAAACAACTTTTCGTATCTCTTAATTTTGTGTCTATTTGCAATTTTAGTTTGATGTCATATTGTGATTTATGTTTACATAATCCTTGTCATGTCCTAGAATTGTAATTGATGCAAAAAGTTCATAAAATACAGGCTGCATGTTGTATTTAAATCTTCATGGAAATCATTCATGTGTTAAGTGTTAAGTGTTCATGAGAAATTGTGAAGTATTGTTATTTTTCTGAGAGTTGTTTGTGGCTAAAAACCAGAGTCATCATTTAAGTCCTAAAGATTACTTTATTCATAGGTTTCATTTCAGTTCATCCTTCTAACCCTTTCCTTCAAAAATTATTTAGGATAGATTTTTCATTCAGAGAACCAACTCACTCTGGAGATTTTTTCTTTGTTCGGATCACCCACATCTGAAGAAGGTTTCCATGTGTCAATAAATAGTTAGATTTCTGCAAATTTAACATAGGGTGCATGTCTAATTGATAATAGTTTTTGGCACGCCTGGTGAGACCTTGAAAATCAATTTCAGAGAAGTTTTTAATGTTTGAAAGTTATTGTTTGGTGTATGCATCAAGTTATTTAGCCTTTTGGAGGCCTTTTTCAATATACATGGTGACTTCGATTTTAGAATTTGCATGCAGACTTAGTGCAACTTGAGCATGAGAAAAATTCAAACAAGATCAAGTTTTGTACCATTCGACTACCTGTAGCTATCCTCACCATGAAGGAGAGGCAGAACAACAAGAAGATTATTTGATACACCAGGGAGGTCAACATCAGCACCTCCAGTTCTTAATTCTATAGTTTTATCACCAGGAAGTCATATTCTTGTATCAAAAGCACCCTTGATGGAAAGACAACATGATTTTGCACCTTTTTAATGGGGGAAACCCATTAAATATTGCACACTATGATGATATTCCAACAACAACTTTCAGGAGCCTGGCATTCTTTACTAGAGAAGAACAAACTATTGCCATTAAACACATTCATGATGTGGCCACTCTATGTTCAATTCACAATATCAATCAGGAGAATGTGGCACTAAGGCTCTTGGCTGCGTCACTCAAAGGAAAAGCATTGCAATGGTTCAGAAGCCTTGCAACAAATTCAATCGCAACATGGGATGCATTAGGTGATGGTTTGTACTAGTATTTTGTTGATAAATCAGATCATGCATCTTTGTTGGAGCAACTAAGCACGATCAAGAGAGCTCCACATGAGCACTTGGCTGATTTCAAGTACTAATTTCAAAGAACCTGGGATTGAATCCCTACAATGATAAAACCTTTACCAACTCATGCCTTTCTATTTTTCTTAAAGGCCTTAAATAAAAAAAAATCAGTTATGACCCAATCTA
>CM021102.1:553371763-553474304 GCA_007115665.2 Sequoiadendron giganteum
ATGAATAGCCTCTTGAAGTGAGATTTGCATAGTTGACAAAGCTCAAAGAAACCAAAAAGGAAGCATTAAGGCAGCTTGAGATACATCAAGCTCAGATGAAGAGCTCTTTTGATAAAAGGGAAAGACCACGAGAATTCATCATTGGTGATCTGGTCTTTAAGTGGAATGAATATAAGAATAAACCTGGATGACATTCCAAATTCGATACAATTTGGGACATGCCTTATGTGATCACGAAGTGCAAGGAGCACAACACTTTCCAACTTTCTAAGTTGATTGGAGAGGTGTTGTCTATCCCAATTAATGGGATCCACCTCAAGAATTTCCTCTAAGATAAGTAGTATTTTGTAAATAAGTAGAGTAGTTGTTGCAATAAGCTCTTTACGCATATTTTTATTTTTAGTTTTATTGATTTCCCTAAGCACTATTGCACATCTTTCAGTTGGCCATTGGGGCCTATTAGTTTTATTTTAGCATTGTTTTGTTCTATTTTGCTACTGTTTGGAGTACTGCTGTTCAAATTTCTGAATACCTTTGAAGGGGCATATTTGATTCCACACCCAATGGAGTGTTACAAGTAACTGATCTAATGATTAGCTGCCAAGCATCTAGTAGAAATCACCAAAATGTTACCAATTTTCATGACAGCTCAATTGGTAGACCTGATTAAAAAAAAATTATATCTTAAAGTGGAAGTTCAATTATTTTTTGCTTGTGCAATAACTACTGATTGCATCTGATTTATGAAGTTTTAGTTACATAAGTGCTTTCAATAAAAAAAGTTTAAGAGTCATTTCTCAATGACTCAGAGAAAAAATGAAGTACAAAGCTGAACATACAAATGATTAAGCATTCATTGCTTTCATTTTATTTCATGGCATTGTTATAGTATAGATCTCATTTGATTGCAAGAATACAAATGATTATACAAATTTACATTTTGATGCATTTCTTTTAGAAAGAAAATGAAAGAAGAATTTAAAGAATCCACACAAGCCATGGAGATAACTGTTGCAATGCATTGAAGGAAACACTTTACACTATTGAAGATGCAGGAAAGAAAAAACACATAAGAATCAACATAATCATCATTTCCTGATTGTTGTTGGCCGATGCAAAAGTGGTGCACCATCTTTCATCCTCGAGCTCCGATCGACTTGCAAAAAGTTGGGAAAGTTCCGTTAGAGCTTAGATTATGAAAATCCCTACATGAACCACCAACAATAATGTAAAATGATACTGACAATATACTGAAACAATCAAGAAAAGGTGCAGGTATCAGAACTGAAAGTGTAAACATCATAATAATATTTTGTTTTTGCTACCATTGTTTGTTTCCTGTGCAAGTATAGGAAAAGTCATGTAGCTTATCACCTTATGAAGACATAAAGCATGTGGGGTAAAACGAGCTCCCACAAGGGTAGAGATCGGTATGTTGCCCCTTAAACTTACAAGTGGGCCAAGTAAGAAATACATTATCAAGCTCATTTGAGCCATACATGAGGAAGTAAAACAAATTTTTAGTCATCAAGTAGTAAAGTTCATTTTGCTGCCTTGGGTTATGTTCATATTTATTATGTTGTTTCATATTTTCTATTCTGGAGCAGCAAATGTTTTATCTCATGATGGTGATAGTGAATAGGCAAACATAATGCCTTATTAGTAAGCTTCTAAAAAATGATAACAACACATAGTAAGTTTCATTTCATGAGAGTGCTGAGATGAAAATGCATGAGTATATTGCTGCAGGAGTGGCATTATAAAGGAGAGTAATGGTTTCATTCAAGTTCTCAAACAACAATAGAACAATTAGTGTCGTTTCCTGCCAAAGGTGATTATATCATTTATGAACTTATCCAAAAATGTCATGATGATAGTGAGAGAGTATGCTAAACCAAAGTGCAAGAGATCAACTATTTGAAGGTCGAACAGAATGTGGAACAACAAAATACATGAAGGTAATATGAAAACGTTGAAATTGTTTATGTATTCTAGGATCATTGTTATGAAAGGAGAAGCCTAATTGTGTGATTTAGTGTTACATGAAATTTAAATGAAACACTGAGAAGGAGTTTTGGAGTAAAAAGGATTCACTAAAAAGAGTATTCCATTGATTTCAAGAGTGTTGTCTCATTTTGAAAAAACTGAAATACATTTTAGTTCCATAAGTGCAATTTTCATGTTGCTACAAGAGGTATAAATTAAAAGGAAGGATGTAGTTTTTTTGCAAATAGAGGAATGAGAAATATTTTATGCAATAATTAATAATCTGGAAGTAGACATGTGACAGCGTTATGTTTCATTTCAAGATATAGTTTTCTTTCAAAACACAGAATGGTTCCATGATGGGTTTTTCAACTTGAAATGCAAAATACAAGCAAGATGTGAATTTCATTTATAGAATACAAAAGTTTTATTTCTTTTTTACAAATATCCACATGGGGTTTTTCACATAAATACATAAATGAGAAGATTCTTTCAAGTTTACAAATATCCATATGAGGATTTTTACTCAAAGTGTAGATTTCTTCATATTGTAGAGTACCCATGTTGGTCATTGATCAGAAAGTATTGAAATAGTAGTTTTCTTTTGAAATATTGAATACCCATGAAGGGGTTTTTACAAAAATGCAGATTTCTCACCATTTCTAGCTTACCCATGTAAGGGATTAAAAAAAAATGGAAATACATGTAATGCATTAGGGGTCAAGCCCATTCATGAAGAGGTTTACAGGAAAATGGAGCAATAATTTTCTCTAAAGCATTCTTTTAAGGTCTTTGGCATTTAAAATGTAGATTTTCAATAAACAAAAACTAGTCTAAGCATGCATTGGCCACGGCCTGGAGAGACTTTCTCATCAATATTCACGAAATCGAATGAGAAACCCATGTTAGGTTTACTATCCGAGTCTCAAATCAGGGAAAAAAAAAATCAAATGGAGTGATAATTTCATAATAAAAATTCAAAACCAAGCATTCATGGCACAACTAGTATATGAGCCTGCATTTTTTTTTTGAGAAAATAACAATCATTTTTTGTAATCATAAGTTTCTAAGAGCTTTGGTTTGATAGGAAAATATACGAAAATACAAAGCTAAAGATAAATATTATGATGATTGTGGAGAAGTAGAGAGGCTACAACCAAGCTCTAATGAAGCTTCCAGATACAAATCTCAAGTATACATGTTCATGGCAGCCAAAGAAAAATAAAACAAACATAAAAAATGAGAGGTAAAGGAAGAAAATTCACTACCTTGATGGTCATTATTTCCTTTCAAAATGGAGTGGAAAAGCATAATAATATCAAAGAATCAAATCACCACTTCTCTATCATGAAGATTCAACCATTTTGAGCTCAATAATATGAAGTTTCAAGTTGGGAATCAAACCCTAATGGTGGCGGTGCATTTTCTCTTGCAGAGCTTTCTTTCTCTCAATAATTCCAAGTGCAAATGAAATGAGATTAGGGTTTTTCCCTCACTTTTTTTCCATCTTGACCTAATTTGAATTTAGGTTAATACATTTGACATTACATGGGTGGAGAAATTCAAACTTAGGGGCTAATGTTTGCATTTTAATTAAGACTTAAGTTAATACTATTGGTGGTCGAATTTTCATGCCTAGGTCGAGCCTCTTGAAAGATTCATAAGAATTCATAAGTCTTAGTTGTTTAATGATTTTAGGTTTTTGATTAATACTTAAGGCATTTGATTTTAAAATCAATACTTATGTCTATGCCTTAGTATTAAATGAAGAAAGTCCCAAATACCTTAGGTTTTTTCAATTGATTTTTAGATAAATCAATTAAAATATGGATGAGAAATTACTTATGCCTTAGGTAAAATAACTAGGATTAAGCTTTGTTTTGAGCTGATTTTGTAGAAATCAAATAAGTCTTGGAGATATTTTGCCTTAGTTTTATTTTCAAATTGATTTTTAAGAAATCAATTAAATGTAATAATGGAGGGCCTTGTTTATTTTTATGATTTTTTATAACAAAAATCAAGTTTGTATTAGAGTAATAAGGGTTATTTTTGCAAATATTTTGCAATCTTTATTGAAAAATTAAGTCAAATTGGAAAGACTAAAACTACATGTTGTAAAGAAGAAGATAAAACAATAATTTATAAAAAAAATTATTATTTTTTGCTATTTTTAGCAGTTTGTGAGACAAGATAAGTTTGAATTTTCCTTTGGTCGGATTTGAGTTGCATGGAGAAGAGATGAGATGTTTTATTTGCTTTTAAAGTAGATTTCACCTATTTTTAGAAGTCTTATGGCATGTACATGCAAAAAGTACGAGTTTTCCACTTTTATGCCACAGTTTGGAGTAATTTTAGGCGCATTTCCTTGAGCTTTCTTCTTGAGCTCAAATTAGGGTTTTGAGATATATCTTGAGGAAAAACTTAGAGTTTTTCTTAGTCCAGATTATTGATTATTTCTCTCAGGCAGAAATAGAGAGTCTTGTAACTCAAAAATTTATACTCAGACTTTGATAGTCCTTTAGTTAATAGAAATAAATTTTACTATCTCTCAATTTTGTGTCTATTTACAATTGTAGTTTGATGTCATATTGTGATTTTTGTTTACAAAATACTTGTCATGTCCTAGAATTGTAATTATTGATACAAAAAGTTCATAAAATATAGGTTGCATGTTGTATTTAAATCTAAATCTTCATGCAAATCATTCATGTGATAAGTGTTCATGAGAAATTGTGAAGTATTGTTGTTTTTGCGAGAGTTGTTTGTGGGTAAAAAATAGAGTCATCATTTAAGTCCTGAAGATTACTTTATTCATAGGTTTCATTTTAGTTCATCCTTCTAACCCTTTCCTTCAAAAATTATTCAGGATAAATTTATGATTCAGAGAACCAGCTCACTTTGGAGATTCCTTCTTCGTTCGGGATCACCCACATCTAAAGAAGGTTTCCATATGTCAATAGATAGTTAGATTTTTGCAAATTTAAAATAGGGTGCACATCTAATTGATAACAATAATTTTTGAAAATTATTTAATTATATAAGACCAAAGATAATTTAAATTTGACTTTAATTAATGTTGGAGGGTGTAGTGTCGAAAAGTGTTGTTGCTTACATTTTCACACTTGATGTGGGAATAATTAAAGATAAATTTGACTTAATTTTGCCTTGATATAGTGTTATGAGGTGTTTAACACATCCACATTAGGTCTTGGGCCCTCTCAAAGCTAAATAAACTTAAATTTTCCTTAATTTAATATTGTAAAGTATATTTATTTACACCTTCACATTAAATTTGGGAAGCTTTTAAACTAAGGTGGACCTAATCTAGTGTTGTAATGTGTTTTACACATTCACATGGGATTTAGGGCCCTTCTAAGATAAATAAACCCTACTTTTCCTTAATTTAGTGTTGTAAAGTGTGTTTATTTACACTTTCACATTGGATTTTGGGGCCTCTTGAATTTATGACCTCAGTATCTTCATTAATAGGCCCCTATGACCCCATATTTTGCATATCAAGAGATATTTCAATCAAAAACCCGACAATATCAACATATAAACTTAATTTACACAATCCCTGACACTTTAGCACTCAGAATAGGCCTTGTGGGACCCATTCACCACTTTGGGTGATTGAGTCCCATCTAGGTGGGACTGATTCACCCAAGTTGAAAAATGAGTCCCATTTAGCCTATTTTCAAGGTTTTAACTAGGAAAATTTTCATTTTAAGTTCGAATTTCTTCTATGTCGGCCTTGGGGATCTAATAAATGATCATTTGAGTAGATTGCTTATATAAAAAATATTTCAAATCATTATTTCATCAAGAATTCATGTTATCAAGTCAAGAAATCAAGAGTTAAGCATTCCAAGACTTTACAAGATCATCAAGATAACATTCAAAATCATTTTTAAGGCATTAAAGGGCATAATTATTCATCAATTGTTGTAGGAATTAAAGATACATCATGTCAAGGATATAAGCATCAAGCATTTTTTTGAGCTAGTGTTGTGATTTTGCATCCAAGATCCAAGGTCAAGCATTGTTCTTCATCCATTTAAAGATTAAGATCTACATCCTTCATGGCCACTTCATGCTAGATTGCAGACTTACAAGACATCCTTCAAGGTACCATTATTCATGTTCCATGTCCTATATTTAGTGTTTCATTGTCATTATTTCATCACTTGGTTTAATTACCTAAAAGGGGTTTGACCAAGGCAAACCCCTATTCACTAACAATTAACAATTTTTTCTCCTTTTTACATGTGTGATTACAGATTTAGTTATCTTGAAGCTTGAAAGATCATTGAAGACTAGGTTACAAGCTTGAAGAATTTTTTTGGAATTGTCTCCTCATTTTCAAGGTTGTAATCTTCACTAAAAGGTCACCTACAACCCCAAAATCAAAGTTTCAGATTCAAAAACTTGGAGAAGTAGATTGAGAAGACTGAGAAGAATAGATTCAAACCTTGAAGTTCCATAAAATAAAAACTAGACTCATTCTCCACAAGTGGCGAATAATTCCCACTATAGGTGTTTTTCAAAAAAATTATAGATTCGGATACCCTTTTGTTTGAAACTCGCTCCTATACAAAAATCCAGAACTGGGACTGATTGTCCAGAATGGTGAATGAACCCCACTAGGTCAAAAATTTAGAATTTCCAACATTTCAGAGCTCCTTCCAGCCATCTTCATATTGTTAGGTGCACACATTTCATTTCACTGCTTGTTATTATGTTTTATATGCATTTTTAAGTCATTTAGTTCAAGTTTGCATCATATTAGGGTTTTGCATTTCATCTTGCATGTCATTATATTTTCCAAGTTTAAACTTGGTGCTAAACCCCTCTTGTAATCTGAAATCATACCCTAGGATGGTCCCTTAGCAAATCTCTTACCTTTATTCCACTCTTGGGTTGAGATATCTAAGGCATCCTTGAATGTTAGTTGGAGAAAAGTGATGTTCTATGTCCAAAACCATAAATCATCCATTTGGTGAACTTGCATTTATAATACCTTCTTTTCTAATTTGGAGTGCATTATCATCCTAGATCTAGCTTGAATTAGCATTGCATTAGAATTTGCATTAGTTAATTAACATTCTAGGGTTTCAAATTTTGTGCATTAGTGAAAGTGCATATAGGTTGCATTTTTGCACCTCAAATCATTGAAAATATCTGAAAACTATATTTGCATTTAGGTTACAAGTCATACAAACTAAAAGCATAAAAATTACTTAATTTTTTTTAAATTTTCGAAAAAATCCCTATTGGGACTCATTCGCCACCTTGGGCGAATTAGTCCCAGTCCAGATTTTAAACTGCCTTTAACAACATTAAAAACCTCATTTATGTGCTTCCTAAGCCTCCTGGTAACATATACTATAAGTCTGGAAAGTTTTGATAACATTTTTTTATTCATCTAGGTCAAAAACATCAATTTAGGGTACTCATTTTTGAAATCATTTCAATTACAAGCATCATCAGATCTGAAAATGTTCACATTTATGAAACTTTGCATCATATGGATAAAATTACTTTTCACTTTTGCATATACAATGTTGACATTCATAAAAATTTGCATAAGTTTGATAAAATTTCTTTTCATTTTTGGATATACATTTTTTTCATTCTTAAAGTTTTGCATACATTGGATAAAGGTAATTTTTGTCTTTGGATATGCATTGTATTGGAAAAACAAGGATAGACAACTGAGAGGGAGGGTGAATCAGTTGTTACCATAATCAAACTTATACAACATTAACCAATCCTTATATCAAAGATCTGATAATTAAAAATGCAAGCATAAGAATAACACATCAAAGAAACATGAACACAAAAATTTTATATGTGGAAACTCTATGAGGGAAAAAACCACAGTGGATGTTAGTCCACAAGATTATACCTTGTTAGAAGTATAATGAAGAATAAAAGGAGAATGCATTTGCATTCAGGCACATTGCCTAGAACACACTGCTCAAAGGGAAGGCTCAATGCCTTACATACAATAATCAGGTTAAATCCATCTGATGAATTTGAACTGAGAAAATAGCTTCTGCAAAAGACTGGTTAGAGTTCCAATTAGGCACACTAAAAACCTCTTCAAACTCTTCCACACTCTTCTCTGAATGATCAGACCTTTATTCGCACTTGTACATCACTTGTACACTTGAGAACACTCTAAATGAGGAAAACAATCTTGTATATATATCTGCTACACAGATTTGCATCCACTAATCAGTCGGCCACAAATAAGGAATAAATTACAACTGTCGGCCTTGATACATGAATAAATTTCAATGCGTACCAACACAAGTCAGCCATAACATAGTGAGGACCCAAACAAACATCTCCAAACATGCCAAATAATAAAATATTAATCCTCATGGATCCGCAACATGCTAACACCACAATGTCAACCAAAAACATGAACACTTAGACACATATCAGAAAAATCTTTGATCACAAACTATCCAATCACTGCAGACGTACACCAAGGATAGAGCATGATCTAGAATCATCCAAGAACGTCATAGGAACATGAGCAACACATGAGATTACCATACTTTCATCCGCTTTGACCAAGAACACCATCTACAAAGACTGAATAACTGTAGGTATATAGATCGTCATAACTTCCAAAAAACTTCATGCGCACCACTAAAACTTTCAGAAAACACACTAGAAAGGTTCAACACCAAACCTTTTGAAGCGAACCTTCAGATCTTCAATAGCTTTCCAACATTCTGACCTTCTCAGATCCATTGGCTGCCTATACTATCTTTTTTACAATTTTCTCAATCTCCTCGACATATACAGCCTTAAGTAGATTAAAATGCTAATAGTGTTGACATCAATGAAAATAATATATTAGCAACACAACCACAACATCCAAAAATCTCCCCCTTTGGCATTGATGGCAACACATGATGTGAAAAATAATACCATCAACCCAACAAACTCTTCTTCAACAATCTCCCCCTGAGATTGTGCACTTTTTATTTCCTTCTTCTTTCTCCATGTTTTTTCACAGTGCTTCTCTCCCCGTTTGACATCAATGGAAAAGGTACATATGTTCTAATTTCAATTTTGAAAACATTTGACTACTCCCCCTGAGTAGCAGTCACCACAACATCAATCTGGAATATGATATAGCAATGAATTCACAGAGTGATGAAATTACATGCATCTTAGTTTTGATTAGGAGGGGAAATTAACCCTAACTTGCCTCTGAGGTACTCAAAAGTATCCTTAGGCAACAGATTTGTAAATATATCTACAATTTTCTCTTTGGTAGGTATGTACTCCAGTTTGAATTCTTTGTCACTTACTTTGTCTCTCAAGAAGTGATACTTGATAGATATATGCTTTTTCTTTGAATGCAATACTGGATTCTTAGAAATGTTAATGGTGCTTGAATTTTCATAGAGTATAGCAATGGGTTCTTCATACTCAATTTTGACATCTCTCAACATTTTCTTCATCCATACTACCTGGGTACAACTATTTGCAGCAGCAATGTACTCTACCATAGCAGTAGATAATGAAACTGAGTTTTGATTTTTTCTTAACCAAGATACCAACTTCTTACCTAAGAAGAATGCACTACCACTTGTACTCTTCCTGTCATCTATATCTCCTACCCAATCAATGTCAGTATAAGAAATTGGAGTAATATCATCATTCTTAGGATACCAAAGACCAAGATCAACTGTCCCTTTTAGATATCTGAATATTCTTTTCACAGTAGTCACATGGGACTCATTAGGATCGACTTGAAATCTAGCAACCATGCACACAACATTCATTATATCTTGCCCTGTCTGAGTCAAGTAGAGAAACCCACCAATCATTGATCTATACCTTGTTTGATTTTCTTTAAGGGATTCATCATTCTATGTCAGTTTACATCCAGTCACCATAGGTGTACCAATAGGCTTTGCTTCTTCCATGCCAAAAAAATTTAGTAACTATTTTGCATATTTGGACTGAGATATAAAGATCCCATCTTCTAACTGAGTGATTTGTAATCCCAAAAATAATTTTAGCTCTCCTATCATTTAAATTTGATATTCAATTTTCATTTCATCAACATACTTCATACACAAATCATCATCTCCTTCAAAGATAATATCATCAACAAATACTTCAATGATCAATTCTTTGTTCTCATCCAACTTGAAATAAAAATTGTTGTTAACAGTCTTTACTGAATCCAAGCTTCAATAAATATTTTTCCAATCTAACATACCAAGCTCTAGGAGCTTGCTTTAGTCCATACAAAGCTTTCTTCAATCAACATACCATTTCCTTTTCATCAGTCAACTGAAACCCATCTGGTTGTTCAACATAAACTTCTTCTTCTAGTTCACCATTCATAAATGCTGATTTCACATCCATCTGATAAAATTTGTAGTTCTTGAATGTAGCATAAGAAAGAATTAGTCTAGCAGCCTCAATTCTAGCAATAGGAGCAAAAGTTTCTTCAAAATCAATACCTTCCATCTGTGAGTAACCTTTGCAAACCAATCTTGCTTTGTTTCTAACCACATCACCTTGTTCATTTAGCTTATTCCAGAACACCCACTTGGTTCCAATCACATTTTTGTCCTTAGGTCTAGGAACAAGATCCCATGTATTATTCCTTTGTATTTGCAATAATTCTTCTTTCATGAATTTCATCCAATGTTCATCCTTGCATGCTTCACTTATATTTCTAGGTTTAGCTTTAGAAATTAGACAATATTCTTCTAGAATTCTTCTTCTAGTTTGCACAACTTTGGTTTTATTTGCTATGATCTAACTATCAGAATGATTTCTTCTCAACATACTTAGGATTTTTGAAGTTTTATCTTACCTCTTGTTCTTGTGATCTTTCTTCTGCACTTTCTCTTGTTTCTCCTTCTTGATTTTCTTGATTCACTGGAACAATTTGAAGTTGACTATGTGTCTAAGCATTATTTTCAGCATCATCATGTTGATCATCTAAATCATAATCACTGACTCTGGATGATTTACCAATATCTTTATCAACCTTAACATTTGCACTTTCAACCATTTTCTTCAACCTTTTATTAAAGCATCGGTAAGCTTTGATTTTAGGAGAGTATCCTAGGAAGATTCCTTCATCACTTCTAGCATCAAACTTACCTATATCATCATCTCTCCTTGATGTAGAATTTGATTCCAAAATTTATGAAGTATTTGATAGGAAGCTTATAACCGAACCATAGCTCAAAAGGTGTCTTACCAGAATTATTGTTGACATTCACCCTATTAATAGTATACACAGAAGTACTTACAACTTCTCTCTAGTAGAAATGAGGAACTTTTTCTTTGAGCATCATTGTTTTAGCAATGTCTAGAATGGTTTTGTTCTTTCTTTCAACAAATCCATTCTGTCGAGGGGTCCGAGGAGAAGATAGTTGTCTTTGAATACCATGCTCTTCACAAAAAGAATTGAATTCCTGTGAAGTAAGTTCACCACAACTGTCCGACCTTAGACATTTGATATTTTGACCTATCTCATTCTCTGCCATAGCTTTAAATTTTTTGAAATTTTCTAATGCTTCATGCTTTTCTCTTAAGAAAGCGACCCATATCATTCTAAAAAAATCATGAATGAGTTACATAAAGTACCTTTCACCTTGTAGGATTCTGATTTTGGAAGGACCACATAGATCAGTATGTATCAAATCCAGTACTCCATTAGAGCTGTACTATTTTCTCTAGAAGGAATTTCTGGTTTGCTTTCCCATCTGATATTCCTTGTACATGGTATTAGTAGGCTTCACTAACTTAGGTAAATCTTTGACTACTTGAGTAGAACTTATCCTGACAATGTTATCAAAGTTCACATGACATAACCTCCTATTCCATAACCAACTTACATCAATTTGAGCAATCAAACAACTTTGACTAGCAGTACTTAAATGAAAGATATTACCTTTTGTCTTTGTTCCTGAAGCAATTATATTTCCTGAACTTCCTATTATTCTACACTTACCATTCTTGAACTATAGATTGTAGCCTTTGTCTACCATTTTTACAACAATCAACAAGTTATGCTTTAGGCCTTATACATAAAGAACATCATAAGTATTGTGCTTACCACCAAAATAAATAGTGCTTTTGCCATGAATCACACTAGAAGTGTTGTCACCAAACCTCACTACACCACCATCATAGTTTTCCAAGGTTACAAATTTTATTTTGTCACTAGTCATATGATGTGAGCATCCACTATCAATTACCCACTCATCTTTCTCTTCAACTTTGGCTGCAAGAGCTTTCTCAAAATTTACATTACTAGTAGATTTAGTGGACACCTGACCATTTTCTTTGATAGAAATAAATACCCATTCATCTTCATTTCTAGTTTCTTTATCAGGTTCTTCATCAGTTACACCTACTTCAACACAATAGCATTTTCTTTGAAATCTAGTATTCTTAGGCTTATATTTTCAAACTCTTTTAGAACATCTAGAAGCACAATGACCTATCTTATTGCAAGAAAATCATTTAATAAGTAACTTTCCTTTGTACTTACCATGAAATCTTGATTCTCTTTTCACAATCAATGCTTCCAGTTCTTCCAATTCCCTTTCTTCATCTTCAATCTACTTCATCTCATCTTCATATCTGAATGTTCTTTGGGAACACTCTCCTGAATCATATCTCTTTTTCCTAGATACAGTTGCCTTGAAAGTAGATTCAGTCTTAGGATCAAACTCACCAAATTCACTTAATTCAAATTCAACAAGTTTCCCAATCAACATGTCTTTTGTAATATTCATCATTGTTCTGAGTTCATCAATAGAATGATATTTTGTCTTATAGGAAGGGGGCACAGATCTAAGTATCTTAGCCATAATTTCATCATCATTCATAGTTCTGCTGACACATCTAATGTCCATCACTGATTCATTTATCTTATGCAATAATGAAAAGACGTTCTCATACTCACTCATCTTCAAGCTCTCCCATTTTCCTTTTAGAATTTGTAGCTTAGCACTTTTCACTAGTGCATCTCCTTCATACAATGTTTCCAGCTTTTTCCAAATTTGATATGCGGTCTTCAAACCCATCACATTTGTCATTTTTGAATCTATCAAAGCACTCACCAATGTTTCTATTGACCTAGTATTAATTTCTTCTTGCTTGATCTCATCTTCAGAGGAGGGACTATTCTAAGGAATATTATATGCAATTTGTGTCATCTGCTAGAAAGGTTCACCAATGCACCTCAAATGACATTCCATCCTGACTTTCCATAGAGAGTAGTTTGTACCATCGAATCTAAGACAATCCTTTTTAAATTATGCCATCTAGAATCACCTCAAGTTGTTAGGCTTCTTTCAAAGGGAATAGCTCTGATACCAATTGTTGGCAAAACAAGGATAGACAACTAAGAGGGGGGGTGAATCGACTATTACCAAAATCAAACTTATACAACATTAACCAATCCTTATATCACAAATTTAATAATCAATAATTCAAGCATAAGAACAACACACTCAAGACACATGAAAAAAAATATTTTATACGTGGAAACCCTGTGAGGGGAAAAACCATGATGGATGTTAGTCCACAAGATTATACCTTATTAGAATTATAATGAAGAATAAAAGGAGAATTCATTTTCATTTAGGCACACCGCCTAGAGCACACTGCTCAAAGGGAAGGATCACTCACTTACATACAATAATCATATTAAATCCATCTAATGAATTTGAACTGAGAAAATAGCTTCTACAAAAGCCTGGTTACAAATCCAATTAGGCACACTAAAAACCTCTTCAAACTCTTCCACACTTTGCTTTGAATGATTTGACCTTTATTCGCACTTGTACATCACTTGTACACTTGAGAACACTCTAAATGAGGAAAAAAATCTTGTATATATATCCACTACATGGATTTGCATCCACTAATCAAACGACCACAAATAAGGAATAAATTACAAGTGTCGGCCTTGATACATGAATAAATTTCAATGCGTACCAACACAAGTCGGTCATAACATAGTGAGGACCCAAAAAAACATCTCCAACCACACCAAAAAATAAAATATTAATCCTCATGGATCCGCAACACACTAACAACACAATGTCAGCCAATAACATGAACACTCAGGCACATATCAAAAAAATATTCGATCACGAACACTCCAATCACTACGGACGTACACCAAGGATAGAGCATGATCTAGAATCATCCATGAACATCATAGGCACATGAGAAACACATGAGATTACGATACTTTCATCCACTTTGACCAAGAACACCATCTACAAAGATTGAATAACTATATGTATACAGATCACCATAACTTCCACAAAACTTCATGCACACCATTGAAACTTTCAGAAAACATACTAGAAAGGTTCGACACCAAACCATTTGAAGCGCACCTTTAGATCTTCAATACATAGATCTTTCCAACATTCTGACCTTCTCAACTCCACTGGCTGCCTGTACTATATTTTTAACAATTTTCTCAATCTCCTCGACACATACAACCTTAAGTAGATTAAAATGCTAATAGAGTTGACATCAATGGAAACAATATACTAGCAACACAGCCAAAAAATCCAACATATTTTTCACATTATTAAAGAATTGCATGAGATGGTTAGAAGTGCTTTTACTTTTTGGTCAAACAATATTAGTGCCTTACCTATCTAGGTATGAAAAGAAAAATTTCATACCCCCTCCCTATTAAAGTGTTTTAGTAAAAGAGAATACAACCTTGGACAATCCTAATGATCATATTCATTCTTCTCCTAATATCTCTCCTATTTGTGAAGAAGATATTTTGGTGTTAGAAGAACTAATCAATGAGAATTTTGAGAGTCCTATTTGTTTCTCTCCTATTACCTATCTTAGTGGACAAGAAATTGATGAAAAAGAAGACACAACCAAAGGAAATCATCATGACCACATAACACAACAAGAGACCATTGAAGCTTCAACTAGTCTACATTCACCTCTCAACATCTTCCCCTCTTGTGATAATGTTTTAGAGGATGAAATTGAATGTGAGGAGGATACATATGTTGGTGTTGAATGATGAAATATTTAGGGTCTATAACAACCCTCTTTATGATTCTTCCCCTACCTATCCCATCTTAGAAGATAGTATGGGACAAAGGAGTAAAAATTTTAATGATCATGACAATTGCATTTTTTCTTCTCCTAGTACCTCTCCTAGTTGTGAAGAAGATACTTTGATTTTAGAAAATACACTCGATGCAAGTCATGGGAATCTTGATTTACCCTCTTCTCATAGAGAAAACATTATTGAACAAAAGAATTCCATCATTAATAAACAAGATAATTCAACCATTGATCATTCCCCTACTTGTGATGAAGTCATTTTGGAAGAACCAATTCTTGAATATCAAGAACATTTGGTTTGTAGTTCTCCTAAAATATCTCCTCCTAGGGAGAATATTATGGTGGAATAAAATGACAAAAAAAAATTTAGATGATGGCAAAAAGATGATACTAGATATCCCTTTATTAGAAATACATCAAACCAAGACCATTGAGGTTATGAATGTGCAAGTGTCCATTATATCCCCCTTGATTAATGGACCTCCTATATACCTCATGGGACATCCTAAGAATCCTTTAATTCTTTATCCTCCTTCACACAAACCTCAAACACAAAACAAACTTGAACTTAGCATTTACCCACCTAAGAATAATGTGTTGCAGCATCTGAGTCATAATAACGTTTTTCATATATACAACACTAGAAACAATCTACAACCAAGACAAACAAATTCAACATCCCTCCCTTTTCCTAATCCCATTTTGCCTAGTGCTCCTCATTTAAATTCACATGGTGTGAAGGACTATGATCTTATTGAACAACTTAAGAATACTCCTACAAAAATATCCCTATGGGGCCTAATTCAAAATTCACCTAATTATCAAACTATGCTTTAAACATCCTTGCAACAAGTTTTGGTCCCCTCTAGTGAAAATCCGAATGACATAGTAGCAATGATTCAAGGAATAAACACTGACATTGTTTTCCACCAAAGTAAACTCCCACCTTTGGAAGTGCAAAAACAAAATGATTCCTTCATGATAATAGTCAGCTACACTAGATCAGGAATAAAGAGAATCCTTGTTAACAATGGCTTGACCCTTAATGTGTGTAGTCTAACCCTTTTGGATAGGCTTGGTGTGGATAAATCAAAAATTCAACCTGACTCTTTGTCTATCAAGGGATTTGAAAATGTAGGAAAACAATCGCTTGGTGTGATTACTTTTCCTATTACAACTAGAAAGGCCACCTTATAAACATCGATCCATGTTATGCCTCATGATCTTTCCTACAATATTATTTTAGGCAAACCGTGGATTCATGGAATACATGGGGTTCCTTCTACCCTTCATCGTAAAATGCATATTTACAACAACAAATTATACACACTTGAAGTTGACCTTGACCCAAACAATTGTTTGAACATTGAGAAAAGCAAGGAAAACCCTTTGAAAAAATTGACACCAACTACACAAGTAGAACCCATGCAAGAACAAAAAAAAGCTAGATGTCCTAAGCCATTCACAATGATATCGCTAGATGATTTGGGGTCATTAAATTTTGAACCAAAATTCATGGGAGAATACAAGATCATAAACAAAGACTCTGAAAAGGTAAAGGAAAAAATGGTAATGTCAACACAAAATTTGGAAGAACCTTCAAAAGCATCCACCTCAACCACTTTAGAAGAAAAAACATACACAACAAACTTTGATGAACTTAATTATGATCAACCACTGAATCCAAAAGAAATAAAAAATATTTATGGAAGAGTTTATGAGCTTATGAAACAACTTGGATATAGTGGAAAAGGATGTGGTGCTAGAGAACAAGGTATCTATGTCCCTATAAAACCTAACATGCAAGAAACAAATAATGATATTTAATATTTTCCTTTACTAGAAATAAACATGCCTTCACTTAATAGAAACACCCTAACAAAAGATTTTTCTAAGCCGACTTTAATAGTAGTGCATACTAAACTAATAGACACTAGTGGTCTTGAGTGTTATCATTTGTAAGAAATGAAAGAAAAAAATAAATCTTCGCTTAATGTCAATGTCATCACACAAAAAACTAATGATTTGAATTCGTTATATTTTAAACCCTCCTATAAAGGAGAGAACCAAATCTAGCAATCTAAAGAGTCTTGTGTAAGTATGACATCTTGTACTAAGCAACAGATATCTTTGTCACAAAATAAAGGAAAATCTTCTACTATTGATCAAGAAGGTATCTTTTCAAGACTCCTCCAAGATTGTTTGGTATCCCTCCCTCTAAGAACACGAAAGAAATTTTACTAAAAAAATTTATTTTGTGTATATCATAGATTTCATGGTCATTCTACTAATGAATGTAATTCATTAAACAAAAAAAAATCATCTTAGGGAATGTGGTGCTCTCCCTTGTGTTGAAGCACCTAGTTCCTCTAATTGAAAACTACTTCTATCCTATCCAAGTCATCCTTGTCCTGCACTAAGTGGGGGCAAGGGGTTAGGTAGCCTTGTCCTCGTATGCCTCTTGTCATTGTCTCTCTTGGATAGTTGATCACCTCTCATGTACATATAAGAGAAATCTTGGGATGTGGACGACATGCCTTAAGTTGAATTGCATGTGACATAGTTATCCATGATGTAGTTTGATTCAAAAACATATGACTTGGCATAGGGCTTTCCAAATAACCTCTCATATCTTCTTCTACTTTAAAGAAATTTCTCAAAGAAATGGTGTTAGCAACCGCTTTAAAGTGGGGGCATACATCAACACTCATGTTTCATTGTGTGATTTCTTTCTTCTTTCAATGCATCCTTTTCTTGGTGGTGTCATTAGGATTGATTTCCTTCGAGAGCGTGATATTGATTTGAATTTTCCTCTCTTAGAAATATTAGGCATGATGTTCCCTAAGAAGAGACCTTGCATGAACTAAGTAAAATCCCTTTGAATATACCTTACACTATTTTGCATTCACAAAAATAATTATATGGCCACCTTGCATAACACACTTTGCATGCTTGTAGAGCCATCTTGTTTGTTCATGAGTTCCAAGCATACAAATTTTTTCTTGCCTCATGAAGCTCGAAGTTCATTGTTTGTTCACGAGCTCCAATCATACAAATTTTTGCTTGTCTCATGAAGCTCAAAGATATTTTTTGTGTGGCACTTTATCAAAATTATCAAGAGGTATAAATTTGGTGTGGTTTGACAAGAAAACGATCTAAAGCATGAATTTCCCTTAGCCAGTTGTGTGTGTGTGAGAGCGCATATTGGTCATATGTGTCTCACCTTCTTGGGTTACTCACCCTATAGACAGCCTGAAGTTTTGTTGCCTTAGAGTGAGCGTGCAGTTTTGGACAAACAAATTAGATCTAATCCACAAAATGTTGGACAAATGGTTGAGCCTTGATCCATCTCTTTTTATTTTTTCTTGTTCTTTTTGTTTCTATTTCTTCCTTTAGTCATTGAAATTGCATGTTTGTGTATCTTGTTTTGCTGCAAATCATACACTTTGTGTGTGTCCTTTTGTGCTTATGTTGGTTTGACTTAGGAACTTAGATCCTGGGGGCTTGACTGCCTCCTTGATCTTTTTTATCCTAGACCATCTGCATTGGTACAATTGTACCCCTCTTGAATGTCCACTTTAGTGTGAGTTTTAAGCAAGTTCATCCTCTCACTAAAGTGGGGGCTAAATGTAGTGTCAAAAAATGTCATCGCTTACATTTTCACACTTGATGTGGGAATAATTAATGATAAATTGGACTTAATTTTTCCTTTATCTAGTGTTATGAGGTGTTCTACACATCCACATTATGTCTTGGGCCCTCTGAAAGCTAAATAAATGTAACTTTGCCTTAATTTAATGTTGTAAAGTGGATAATTTACACCTTCACATTAAATTTAGGAGGATTGTAAACTAAGGTGGACCTAAGCTAGTGTTGTAATGTGTTTTACACATTCACATGGGATTTAGGGCCCTTCTAAGATAAATAGACCCAATTTTTCCTTAATTTTGTGTTGTAAAGTGTATTTATTTACACTTTCACATTGGATTTTGGGCCCTCTTGCATTTATGACCTTAATATCATCATTAATAGGCCCCCATGACCCCATATTATGCATCCCAAGGCATATTTCAATAAAAAAACCAATAATATCAACATATAAACTTAATTTACAAACTTGTCGACACTTTAGCACTCAAAATAGGCCTTGTAGGACCCATTCGCCACTTTGGGTGATCGAGTCCCATCTAGGTGGGACTGATTCACCTAGGTCGACGAATGATTCCCATTTGGCCTATTTTCAAGGTTTTAAGCGAGAAAATTTGATTTTAAGTTCAAATTTCTTCTATGTCAGCCTTGAGGATCTAATAAACAGTCATTTGAGTGGATTTCCAATATAAAAATGTTTTCAAATCATTATTTCATCAAGCATTCATGTTGTCAAGTCAAGCAAGCAAGAGTTATGCATTCCAAGACTTTACAAGATCATCAAGATAACATTCAAGATCATTTTTAAGGCATTAAAGGGAAGAATTCTTCATCAATTGTTGCAGCAATTCAAGATCATGTTAATGATATCAAACATCAAGCATGTTGTTGAGCTAGTGTTGTGATGTTGCATCCAAGATACAAGGTCAAGAATTTTTCTTCATCCATTTCAAGATCAAGATCTACATCCTTCATGGCCACTTCATGCTAGATTGAAAATTTATAAGACATCCTTCAAGGTATCATTATTCATGTTTCATATCCTATATTTCATGTTTCATGTTCATCATTTCATCATTTGGTTTAATTATCTAAAAGGGGTTTGACCAAGGCAAACCCCTATTCACTAACAATCAACAAGTTTTTCTCCTTTTTACATGTGTGGTTATAGATCTAGGTGTCTTGGAGCTTGAAAGATCATTGAAGACTAGGTTGCAAGCTTGGAGAAAGTTGTTGGAATTTCCTCCTCATTTGCAAGGTTGTAATATTCACTAAAAGGTCACCTACAACCTTGAAATCAAATTTTCAGATCCAAAAACCCGAAGAAGTAGATTGAGCAGACTAAGAAGAACAGATTCAGACCTTGAAGTTCTAGAAAATCCAAACTGGACTTATTTTCCACAAGTGGTGAATGAGTCCCATTGTAGGTTTTTTCCAATTTTTTTCGTAGATTCAGATACCCTTTTCTCTGAAACCTGCTCCTATGCAAAAATCCATAACTGGGAACAATTTTCCCAAAATGGCGAATGAGTACCACTAGGTCAAAAAGTCAAAATTTCCAACATTTCAGAGCTCCTTCCAGTCATCTTTAGGTTCTTAGGTGTACACATTTCATTTCACTGCTTGTTATTCTGTTTTATATGCATTTTTAAGTCATTTAGTTCAATTTTGCATCGTATCAGGGTTTTACATTTCATCTTGCATGTCATTATCTTTTCCAAGTTTAAACTTGGTGGTGAACCCCTCTTGTAATCTAAAAGCATACCCTAGGACATTCCGTTAGCAGATCTCATACCTTTTTTCAACTAATCAAAGGGAAAATGTTAAGTGATGAATTAAATAAATAATTAAAAAATATTTAATTATTATGGATGAAAAAGGGGGAAACAATAGCTTAAAATTATTAAAAAATATTTAATTAATCATAGATATAAGAAATAATAATGATAATGATAAAATAAAAATGCATTAGTCATTTTTAGATGTCTACAGTTTACCCCTCTTTAAGACAATGTGTTTTATAGTGTTGTTTCAAAGAAAAAGATTGATAATATGCCTTAGTGTGCCTAGTAAACCATGTGATAGAGATGTGGGAGGAGGACACAGAGAAATTGACATATTGTAGGAAACAATGGTATTTGATTGGGAGGACAATACACATTATTGAGAGATACATGTCAGAGTAGGTACAAATATAGTTTGGTTAGAGGCAAGGTGTGGAGATACTTGCACAATAGGTTATGCCAAAGGTCAGGTAGATCACGAGACATGCCACATACTATCAGACTCTTTACAAGATGATAGTGCCCAGGGAGGAGTAGGCTCCACCCTAATCCTCAAGGACACACAACCAAACACAGTTAGGAGGAGCTAGTTCAAGAGGCTTTAGGAGCTAGGGGATCATGGGGCCACCATCAGCATGACCACCACTAGGATAGGGAGGGGTTGGGAGATCACCAACCCACTCTAGAAGAGGGAGCTCTAGTTAGGGGAACACATGTACACATGTATGTATGCATGCATGTATGTATATATATGTATATTTGACTCTTATATTCATTATTATATGATGATATAGACACAATGCCTATAGGCTATCTATATTTATATCAATATGGTTCATGTATCCCATGTATAGACATTTCATATTTGATGTACATATATGATTCATGATAGTTATTTTATATATATTATTATATTTTTGGTTTATGTGATGCTTATGTGACTCATGATGTGGCTTACTTATGTTCTTATGATTATGGACAATTATGATGTTGCTTATGATGATGATGATGTTATGGTAATAATATATATGCATATATATGATGGATGTTTATGGTGATTTATTTAGATTATGATAGATGATTATGACTATGATTATGATTATGATACTATGATGCATGTTAATAGTTTTTAATGTATACAAAAAAAAATTGTGAATGTAGGACATACAATGAAATAAATTTCCACCAAGGATCACATATCAGAATGAAACCCATAAAGAGAAGATGGAGCAAAAGGAAATATGTAAAATGAATAACAAATAAAAATAAAATCTAGGCGTGTTTTTGTATCCTTTACCCCCTTGCATGGAATTGTGACACAACACAAAATTAAGACATGTAAATAAAAATAACCATGCCTCAACCCAAGATGCTTTAAGAACTTTAAGGTATATGCTTTCATCGAGAAAATGGGTGAAAAAAAATAAAATTAAGAAATCATAAAGAAAATAAATAGTTAAAAAAAATCAATAGCCAACATATCTCTTGCCAAAAGATAAGCTCATTTTTGATAGATAGGGCCCATTGTAGGAAGGATGTATCTACTAAGGCCTTAATTTTCTTTTATAGTTCCTATCCTAGGAAAGATAATTCTATTAAGGCATGAACATATTTTTATAATGATAATGAAAGGTAGGAAACAAGTTGTGCAAGCCATAGATTTGGTTCAACAATTGATATTTATTTTTCTCATGATTTTTTCGTGAAATCCCAATGCTTTTGGTGATGTCTAGTTTACATTTGTAAAGTGTCTTCTCAAGATAAACAAAAGAAACCAATCCAAAATTGAGTCCAAGGTAAAGTCGCCCCCAATTAGGTTAGAAAAAGAAGACATGGATAAAGGACATGATGAGTAGCCAAATAACATGATAGATACCAACAACCAAGCCATATTAGACAAGGAAAAAGACATACAAATGATTAATGATAGCCAAATGAAATAGAATGTAACAATGAAAATAGTATGTACAACCACTAGGATAACTTGAGGGTCATGCATAAAACTTCTTAAGATGGATGTTTTTAATAGGATCTTCTAAAGTTTCTCATTCAAGTTTAGCAATTTTATAAGCTCCTAAACCATAGTTTTCTATAATGATAAAAGGTTCCAACCAATTAGGCTGAAAATTTCCTTTCTTGTCCCTATCTTATTGATTATTTTGATTCTCTTGTAGGGTAGAAGTTTTTCATTTTTATTTTTATAATCATCATGTACTTTCCTTGTAACCAATTGTGAATATCCATAAAATTTAAGATCTTGGATAGTCATTCTAATTCTAGTGATTAAAGCTTCATATTTTGCAATATTATTTGTGCAAGGGAAATATGGTCTATATGATTTTGGGATACAATAACCTTTTGGAGTGATGAAAATAATTTCAGCTCTGAATCCATGTTGAGTATATAATCCATAAAAATACAACTTCCACAAGCGTGAACGGCTAATGTTAAAAATTGTCTCATTTGAGAATATTAATGAGAAGAGATTTCCGCAATCCATGAAAATTATTGTCAATAGATGCTTCTGGATTAGATTGTGTTCAATTTTTTTGCATCACAATCTAATCCAGAAGCATCTATTGAAAATCATTTGAGAATTCTAAGATAAGGGGATGATACACATCTAAAGGTGTTTCTACTAATTGATCTACAATTATTTTTCCTTTGATACATTTATGATCCACATACTCAATATAAAATTCACTTAAGATCATGATCCATTTTTCCATTTGGCTAGTTAGAGAAAACTTAGATAAAAGGTACTTTAAAGTATTCACCATAGAGACAAACTTTGTTTGATGACTAAGAATGTAATGTCTAATTTTTTTTTATGCAAAGACAATAGATAACAAATTTATATGCACAAGAAAACTAAGAGAGAGGAGGTGAATTAGTTGTATACTTAAAAAATTCAAACCTTGAATATCATTTCAAACCCTTGTTAGCCCTGAAACCCTTATCATGCATTAGTAGAATGTAAACATATGAAACAATAATTCAAACACATCCAAACAAATAAGAGAACCATATTTACATGGAAAACCCAAGAAGGGAAAGACCACAGTGAGGATTAGATCACATTTATATGAATTGCAATACCAAATACAATTAAGCTCACTACCAAGGGATCACCGTAGACTCTTTTATTCAAATTTTCTTACAAGCACTTGGAAACCAAGTGAACCTAGTACACCTACAACTCTTATCCATCAAGAAATCAATGAAATAAATGATGAAAACACCACAAAACCTTCTTATCAAACCACAAAACATCCATACTAGCATCAATAGTGACAACACTAATGGTAGTACCACCAACAACCCCAACACTAGAAATATCCAACAATCTCCATACTATTGGCATCAATGACCAACACTGATAACTATTGACATTAATGGAAACACTAGTAGCATACTTGAAACAAAACATTCCCTTTCTATTGGAGTATAGTTAATCTCATATCCAACCAATATAAAAATAATGCAATAGATAGCTCTCTCTTTTCATGTCTCATAATTTTGTGGAAGGAGAGAGCCTAATGTAGTTGTAGTGGTCAAGATGTATAATAACAAATATTTTCCTTGAATAGGTGGCATAAAAAATGGAGGTGAGGCTAAATAATATTTTAGTTTCTGAAAGTCTTGTTTACACTTCTCATCCCATTTGAACGTGGCATTTTTGTGTAAAAGATGTGCGAAAGATTTACATTTGTCTACTAGTTGAGCCGTGAATTATCTAATTTCTTGAAGTTTACCTTGAAGACTACAAAATTGTTTTAAATTATTTGGAGGAGGCATGCCAGCTATTGATTTTACTTTGGTTGGATCTACTTCAATGCATCTATGGGAAACAATATATCCAAGCAAATTCCCATAAGTGACAAGAAAGACACATTTTTTGGGTTTAATCTCACTCGATATTATTCTAATTTTAAAGAATGCCATAAATTCTTCATTCTCTTGTGATGATAAAAATGTTACAAAACATGTGATCTTAGGATTTTTAGTTGTTCCTAATTTTTCTTCTTGTGATTATTCTATCAAGATAGAGGATTTTTCTTGATACTTAAACATTATGGGAAGATCAAGATTCCCATTTTCCTCCTCTAATAATGATAGAGTGTGTTCTTCCTTAGGGGATCAACTCACCATGTTTAATTTTTTATTGTTGCAAGTGGGGAGTTTTGAATTTTTACCAAAATATGATTTTTCATCAAGATCAATGATAAAACCAACTTTATAATCTCCTCGAGGTATAGTTTCTTTTAATCCCATAAATTTTATAATGGCCTCATCATTTTGGAATGTATCTAGAACTGACAAAGCTTGTTGATCCCAACCATATGTTAGGATAAATAAGTGAAAGATCTTTATATTGTGATATGGAAGTAAATGATATGGCCAATAAGGTACAAATGTAATGTTCTTGAAATAGATTAGTGATATGTATAGAGTCTTGAAAGGTATCCTGATTAGGAGATTCAACAATGGGAGAAGCCTTAGCTCCTTTAGTTACATTATATTTTAGCTCGAAAGGTACCTTACATGGGGACCTATATCCAATTACTTCACTATTATGTCTTTTTGCTATAGATATAGGTTTGATGATTCCTTATTCTTGATGGCCTAAGCCATTTCCTTGGTAACCCATATTCTTAAATATGTGAAGGCCTTTAGGATAGTTTTCTATAGGTAGGATAGGTAATTGATTGTCATCATCCTTATATATCCACATCAAGATATCCTCTTCAAATTTTTCCTTTTCCAACTCACTCCAACATAAGAATGTGACAGATTTAGATTTAATGACCATGGTTGATAGGTATTTTTTAAGGTTTAATAGGTCTACGATATGTTTTAGGTGAAAGTGGAAGTTATCCCACATAAAAATATTGTTTGATGTTGTACTCTCCAAAACAATTGTCGTTAACTTCAAAATTGATCTCAAGAATGGTAGTTTTTGGATAAAAAAATAAGAATAAGGTGGATGGGTCTATGTAAGATAAAGGTAAAGTTGTTTGATTGTTAGGTACTTGGATGTTTTTATGATATTTTTCTTCTAGGGTTTTACAATATTCAAAAGGGAAAGGATCCCAAAGAATAGTTAATTCAACACCCTCATAGGGGAACTTTAGACATTGATGATAATTAGAGGGAACAACTTGCAAGACATGTATCCATGGATGATCAAGAAGGATTTTATATGAGTGTAATGAAGGAAAAAGGTCCCCTTAACTTGGCCTTAATTCAATGTTGTAATATTCCTAGCATATTCACATTAGGTCTTGGGCCCTTATGAACTAATGGATTTAAAATGGTACCTTGCTAAAGTGTTGTGAAGTGTTGTAACACACTTTCACACTTTTTTGAGGTTTTATTAATTAACTAAACCTAATAAACCTCTTTTTAATCAAAATAAAACTTAATCTTTCATTATTTAAAGTGTTGTAACACACTTTCACACTTTTCTAGGCTTGTCATTAATAATTATGATTTCTTATGCTTTAATTGGCCCTATTTTGCATCCACACGCCTCATTTCTTTCATCTTTTTGAGGATAATCTTGACACCAATCATTTTCCAATTATAATTCCATTGTTTCTAGTTTGAATGGCCCAAATTTAGTGATTTGGGACTCATTCACCACCTTCAACAAATGGGTCCCACCAAGATCTTTTGGCCCCGAACTAGATTTAACACATTTCTAAGAACTTTGGGTTTTTGGTCCCATAAATTATGTCTAATGGGACTGATTCACCACCTTGGGTGAATGAGTCCCGTGTGACCCAAAATCAAAATTAATTCATAATTTTGGTGGGATTTTGTTCTCCTAGATCTGATGTCTACTTGTAGTGTTGTAATTTTGGGAATTCTTGCATAATTGAGTATAAATACAAGGTTATTTGTCTCATTTTCACCCCAAGCATTCAAGTATCAATCCTTAAATAAATTTTGAGTTCACAAGTGTTTACAAGAGAATTCAAGAGTATTCAAGGGCAGATTATCAAGTATTTTAGAGCATTCTTCAAGCATCAATCATCATGTTAGGGAATTCATGCATTATGTTTGTTATTGTACTAAAAATTATGATGTAGGGTTTATTATTTAAGCAAGTGTTTCATTCAAGATCAACATCATTCAAGCAAGAGTCAAGACCTACATCCATTGGAGTCATCTCAAGCATATTTGTGACACTTTATTTCTAGGGTTCGTTAAGTTGCAACATTGTCATTTTTCCATTCATCATTCTCAATTCCTATTTGATTTCATTTCAAGGTTTAATTACCAACAAGGTGTTTGACCAAGGAAAACCCATATCCACTAACCCAACAAAATTTTTCCCTCTCCTTTGTGTGTGATTTCTAGTTCTATGTTGCACATTTTCTAAGGAGCAAGATTGGAGAAAAGTTTTCAAGTAACCCAAAGTTGTCAAAGTTGTCACCAAGCCTTGGGGCACATTGGAGAATACTTATAGGTTGCAAATCAGAGATTCAAATATGGAAACCTATTATGCATTTTTTGCACACACGCCCCGTTGTGGGAAGGGACCCCCTCATTTCGCTCCCAATGGGTTGTTTTGCTCTCATCTCGTTTTGTATGCCCATTTCCTTCCACCTTCTGCTTGTCGCCCGAATTCTGTTGGCCATCCCGGGCCTGACCTGGGGGACTATTGCTCCCCCATTCACTGTCTACCTTTCATCAATCGTCTGCCTTGGTGCCCACCCCCTTGGAGCATGCATTAATATTTATGGTCCAAATGAGCTCCAAATATGAATATTATGATCTTTTGATAATGCATGGGTGAATCTAACAAGATCTTATAAGATTTGACTAACATTTTCCTTGATTTTTGTATGAAAGCACTTACGACAATTCATGTATGTAGGTTTCAAGAAGCCTACCATGGGTTCGTTAGGGAGACCTATTGAGAAAGTTGAACAAGGAAAGCACATAGCTCTTGTCACAATTCACTTTATGCCCACCTCTCTTTGTAGCACCCATAAATAGAGCTAGCATTAGAAGAAGGCCTGTGCCAAGGAATGAAAAAATGCAAGGGGGTGACCTTGAAGAAAGCATAGGGGAGTTGTCCTACTTTTCACTGGATGATGATGATCTTTAAGAAGTTGTCCGCCCAAATTAGAGGAAACCAATCCATTGATGCTAGTCTTCAATAGGTCTATTTGATCCAATGAATAATGTTGCAAGTCCATCAAGCAAAGGGAAAATTTTAGGTAGTTTCAGCTACAGTAAAAGGGAAATCAGCTGGAAGAAAAAACAACTACAACACCTAGGCACTAAAAGACAAAATAGGGAAAAGACAAAAGATGTATTTTAAATTGCTAAATATTGTGGGGTAGGTGAAGCCCTAGTGTAATCAAATCTGGGCCACACAATGTAAATCAGTCCTAGCAATTCATTTAGGTTTTGGAAAACTATAAATAAGGGTCTTCTCTCATTTGTAAAAGGTTGGAGAGCTATTGTATAAACATTTTGTAGGAATAGAAAGCAACATTGCAAGATCTATGGGTGTTACTTTTGAGTTTTATCATTATGTGTGCATGGTTCTACCTTCCAAGTTAGTTTTAGTTGTTAGTTTTTTTTGAATGAATGTGATGATGGACATTGTTGTTATAGTATTTGATGAGCTTTCAGCCCATACTTTTGGCACTTGTTGATGACAAGCTGCTATGCAAAGTTAGCCCGGGCTTCCATATTTCATTGCTACAACTTAGTTTGATTGCATGTTCATGATGTGCATGTGCAATCTGAAAATCAAAAGTGCTTAGAATATTGCACTAGTTTTGTATAACTGTAGGTTTCTCTTGGCCAAGAAAAACCCAGTTTAGGGAGTTTGTCTACTGTAGCAGCCTCCATCATCACTATTCATTCATACTTTCAGATCTAGGAACCTTCTCTCTTCCCTGGCCTTTTTCCTTTTTTTTAATAAGTAACCTTAGGTAAGGTTCATTGCACATTATAAAGCTAAATCTAATGATAAAATGGAGTTCAAGACTGTTGTTTGAACCTGCAAAAAATGCACAACAACTCTCCCATCTTAAAAACTCCATTTGCTGATCCAACTTTCCCACTTTATGACTCATCTATAAGTCCGCTTTGTGATTCCAGAAAATCACATAAAACAATTGAGATATTCCAAGCACTGTCAAGACTTGACATTAGAGACCTTGATATAGTGTTTTGCAATTTGATTGTGGAAGATTGTCTTTCAAGAGAGGTGATGCACCTATGCATTACCTGTGTTGAGAAGTGCATAAAAAACACATCAACAAAACTAGCACTAGAAGGAGGGCCCGACATGTTGAGGCTACAAAGCAGAAATTTGGAAATTGATAAGAGCACTTTCAAAGAAGAAATTTGAGATAGAGAGGTCTCTTTTAATGTTGAAACATAAAATCAAAAAATTAGAAAGAGGAAAATCAGAAAGGGGAAAAGGTTGACAGCCTTGGGATAGCAGAGAATGATGATGAAGAAATAAGTGGGATTAAATTAGATAACCTCTCTTTCATAAATGAAAGTGATCAGGAATCTGAAAATCAGGAATCTGAAAAATGAAAGTTTGTAGGAGTGGGAACAATCACTCACCATGGTTGTCTACAATCAAACTTCTTTTTCAAGTGATGATGAGGACCTAGTAGCAGAAAGATATGACCAACTGGTCTCCAAATTAGCAAAGGATTGGTCCAAGCTGAAATATGAAGTGGATTTGGAGGTGCTACTACTGCCGAATTGGTGTAGACTTCATGATTCATTTCACTCAGAGTTCACATGCAGACTGTGCCAAGAGGCCATCAAGAAAGTCAAGGAACAAGAAAGGCAGTCGAGCACACCGCTTCTTGTAGTTGCTTCAAGGACATAATGTAAGGACCAAGAGCTTGAGCCAAGTGACAACTTAGCTGGAGGCGGTCCTCAAGAGGATGTTAGGAAAACAATAGAAGAAGGATATTAATATAGTCTCGAGCTTCTGAGCGATGAAGTAGATCAGAAAAGAAGGTTATCCACCGGTCATCAAGAGTTTCTTCCTCTTTAGGAGCATTTGTGCACCATGGAAAAAGGCTTTATGACAAGTCCTTAGAGGGATATGGCATAATAGATTTTGGTCCCCTTGACGAGGTGCCATCAATTGATGACTTATTTCCATTGGGAGCTATACTAAAAAGGTATGCTCATGTCGAGGAAGAGCACATCCGAGAAGATAGTAACGATGAAGACATACTCCTTGAGCCTCTGAACGATGATGCACTAGTGTTTCTAGATTAGGAGAGGGGTTCCTTCTCCATTTATAGTGATAGTTGTTAGTGTAATTAATTAATTAATTATTACACTTGCATAAGTTAACTTAGGTTTTAATTAATCATATTAGTCTTAAGTTGCATTTAATCATTTAATAAAGTTGTTGAGATAAGATTCCCTTCTAGAAGATGAGTTGTCTTTTCTAGAACTTATCTCCATCTTGTTATCATTCCCTAGGTAGTTGGTTAGGATTTCTTGTTGTCACATGAAGTGTGATTTGAACACTTGGCAACATCCTTTGCATTCTAGGTTTAACACTTGCCTATATAATCAAGCATATGTACTCTTTGTAATGGTCCATCTAATCCATCTATCAATCAGTCAATACTTTCTTTGTGGTTGAATATTTATTCAAACCCTTGTTTGTTTTCTCCATCCATTCTCTTCCTTATGATAGGTATCCATTTGCATGCAGGTGATCTTGGAGTCTGAAGTTGGTTTTGACAACTTCTACAATAGTGAACAAGGGGAAATGAGTGAACATAATGATGAGATGCATGAACAACAAAGAGATTAAGAAAAGGGCGGGGGTGCTGAGATAGATTCCAATAGAGATGAAACACCTTGTCGATGATAAGATGCAACTTGGAGTCCTTCTGCCATGATCATCGTTGATCCTCCATATTTAGATGCTTGCAATAGGAAAAAACTGTGCATGTCATTGTACCATGACATTGAAAACCACATAAATAAGGACAACACTTGGCAGAGGAGGTGGGACAATGTGTTTCCTTTTGAGGACAACAATCAAGTGCACACCTGGTTTGGGTAATATCAACGAGATGAAGTCTATCTTCTTGAAGAATAGCTGATAGGGATTCTTGATCCCACACAAGACGTGGAAGAAGTGTTTGCTGCTCCATTCTCCCTACCTTATGTAGGCTTGATTCCTAAAATGTTGCACCCTCCACCATGCTTGCTCGAGGCTACCAATGCACCTATCGATGATGCAGTGCTTGCTCTTGATTATCAAATGCTACCACCTCCATGTGAAGAAATCCAAGTTCTATCCTTCCTTGCTGCTATTAATTGTCATAGCTGCACTTATCATTTTAATTATGGGAATGAGGAAAAATAGACGTGTTTATGGATTAATCACGGGTTTAATGAGCCTCCTCAATTCTTGGTTCTTCATGATGTTGGGGTAGAATTTGAATGTTGTAATATTGAATTTATTTTCTCTGAATATAAGGATAAATCTACATGGTTGAGAACTATGACAACTACCCATTTGCTTGTACACACATTGCCAAAATCCAATGGGCATGAGTGTTGATTGGCCTTGCCTGAACATGGTTCTTTGTAAATATCTTCATACATATCTCATTTTGAATAGTGTAGGTTTCCTGTAAATACTCTGCTTTCTTTATTTCCTTATGTTAGTTGGTTAGTTGTGGGTTGCTTGCTTTAGAGTGGTTTCTTCACTATTTTCTTTCGTTGTCCCACTTTGGTTTTGGTGTTTTGCTTTCGTTTGATTTCGTTCTCTTTTGTTTTCTCTCACTTTTCTCTCGCTTTGCTACTGCTTTGCTTAGGGTCCCTCTACTTTTGTCTGGGCACATCTATGTCCACAAAAACCATTCTTATTACTTGGGGTTGTTCTATGTATTTCTTTGTCAAACTCTAATCAAGTTTCTAGAGTGGATGGTAAGGATCTTTTGTTAGTGTCAAGCGATATGGATGTTTGATTCAAAGTGGATAATTCATTGGTTGGTCTGATTTTGAAGTATTCTAGAATCTTATATCTCTCACATATTTTAAGAATTTGACAACGTTGTAAGTCCTTTGTGAAGTCTAGTTAAGTGAAAAATCTAAAATTTTGCTCTGGCGCCACTATGATTCTCAGCCCTGAGCGCGAGCTTCATTTCTTGCGGGTTGAAATAAAAGAATTGAAAAGAGAAAAGGAAACAAAAGAAAGAAAGAAAAATATTGAAAATCAAAAGAAAAGAAATTCAGCTTTTCAGGGGTATCTGAGCAACTCTACCGGGGCTACAGACGCTCGTCCGATAGTAGAGAAATGTTCAAGAGAATCACAAAGACAACCTCATCAGGGCTATGCATGCCTGACTAGCAGTAAGGCAATGTCCTAGGTGCTTTTGGAGTTAGAATAAACTACATAGCTTAACTTGATGGAGCTTAGGTTCTTGCAGCAACAACAACTAAAGGATCGAAATTAACGCATTTGCACACACTTGGATTTTCAGCATACTGAAGGTTAGGTTGGCTAGTGGTTTTGATCCTTTGGTTGAGCATCTATTTTTTTTTCCCTAGCATGAAGGTCAAAACCAGAGATTTTGGGTTCATGATTTGAGTTTGTCATTGAAATGATCTAGAGCATTTCCCTAATGAGTCACCATTTTTTGTGCAGGTTTTGCACACATGCCCCATCATGGGTAGGGACCCCCTCTTTTCACTCTCGATGGGTTGTTTTTCTCTCATCTCATTTTGCGTGCCCCTTTCCTAGAGCCTAAATTGGTCATGTGTCATCAAACGATAATATTCCCCTGACCAAATTCACCTACCTAATTTTTGTTGTCTTTTTCTTTAGTGAAACTACCCTTGTGGGTTTCCCTTCGCTTGTTGCCCCGACGTCCTCTGGGCCTCATCCCTACTCGCTCGATTCAATGTTTCCTTAATTTTGACTATGGGGACAAGTTTCCCATGGATTTGGGATCTTTTTGTGGTGCCTTACTGAACTGCCAAGGTTTAGTTAAGTTTTGGGAAGTTGCAAAATTTTCATTCTGAGACTCCTTCCCTTTGCGAATGTTCCAAGAACTTCGTTAGTCCCTAGATGTTCCAGAACCCGACCCCTCTGTGGTTGTTTCCAAAACTCCGTCTCTCTTTTTTCGTTTTGCCTTCCGTCTGACTTAGGCATTCCAACTTCTAGAACCTGGCCCCTTCATGGCCATTTCCGGAAGTCTGTCCCTCCTTTGCCATTTTGGACTTCCATCTGCCTTAGGCATTTTGGCTTCCGAAACTCAACCCCTCTGTGGCTATTTCTGGAAGTCCATCCCTCCTTTCCCATTTTGGACTTCTATTTTCCTTAGGCATTTCGGCTTCTAGAACCCAATCCCTCTGTGGTTGTTTCTGGAAGTCCGTCCCTCCTTTGTCATTTTGGACTTTCGTCTACCTTAGGCATTTCGGCTTCCGGAACCCGACCCCTCCATGGCCGTTTCTAGAAGTTCTTTCCTTCTTTTCCATTTTGGACTTTCATCTGCCTTAGGCATTTTGGCTTCCAGAACCCAACCCCTTTATGGCTATTTCTGAAAGTTCATCCCTCCTTCGCCATTTTGGACTTTCGTTTTCCTTAGCCATTCTGACTTTCAGAACTCGGCCCCTCCGTGGCCATTTCTGGAAGTTCATCCCTCTTTTTTCATTTTGGACTTCTCTCCACCATTTCTGGAACTTCATCCCTCCGCGGCTTTTATGGGAACTTTGTTTGTCCCTAGCTATTCCGGAACCCAACACCTCTGTGGCCGTTTCTGAAACTTCGTCTCCCTTTTGTTATTTTTTCATCCATCTATCTTAGGCATTTCGACTTCTAGAACCCAACACCTCCATGGTCATTTCCAAGACTTTTCTTTTGGATTGTTCTCTCTTCATCTCTCCATTTGCTATATGCCTTCCTTTTGCCTTTTGTTCGTCACCCAACTTCTATTGGCGCTCTTGGGCCCAGCCTTGGGGAATGTTGTCCCTCATTAGTTGTTTGCCTTCATTTTTCCTTCCATCCATCGCTCGACTTTCGTTGGCACTCCCAGGCCTGACCTTGGGGACTCTTGTTCCCTCATTCACTATTTTCCTTCCTTTTGCCTTCCGTTCGTCGTCTGCCTTGGTGTTCACCCCTTTGGAGCATGCATTAATGTTTATAGTCCAAATGAGCTCCAAATATGAATATTATGATCTTTTGATGATGCATGGGTGAATCTAACAAGGAGTTTGCAATATTTGACTAACATTTTCCTTGATTTTTGTATGAAATCACTTACGACACTTCATGTATGCAGGTTTCAAGAAGCCTACCACAGGTCCGTCGGGGAGACCCATTGAGAAAGCTGAACAAGGAAAGCACATAGCTCTTGTCACCATTCACTTTATGCCCACCTCTCTTCGTAGCACCCATCAATAGAGCTAGCATTAGAAGAAGGCATGTGCCAAGGAAGTCAATGACAAAATGCAAGGGGGTGACCTTGAAGAAAGCATAGGGGAGTTGTCCTACTTTTCACCAAATAATGATGATCTTTAAGAATTTGTCCACTTGAATAAGAGGAAACCAATCCATTGATGCCAATCATCAATGGGCCTGTTTGATCCAATGAATAATGTTACAAGTCCATCAAGCAGTTTCAGCTACAATAAAAGGGAAATCAATTAGAAGACAAAACTGCTATAGCACCTCGGCACTAAGAGACAAAATAGGGAAAAGACAAAAGATGTATTTTAAATTGATATATATTATGGGGTAGGTGAAACCCTAGTGTAATCAAATCTGGGCCACACAATGTAAATCAGTCCTAGCCATTTATTCGAGCTTTGGAAAACTATAAATAGGGGTTTTCCCCTCATTTGTAAAAGGTTGGAGAGTTGTAAAAACATTTTGTAGGAATAGAAAGTAGCGTTGCATGATCTATGGGTGTTATTATTGAGTTTTCTCATTATGTGTGCATGGTTCTACCTTCCAAGTTAGTTTTAGTTGTTAGTTTTGTTTGAATGGATGTGACGATGGACATTGTTGTTATAGTATTTCATGAGCTTTCGACCCATAATTTTGGCACTTGTTGATGACAAGCTGTTGTGCAAAGTTAGCCTGTGCTTCCATATTTCATTTCTGCAACTTAGTTCGATTGCATGTTCATGATGTGCATGTGTAATCTGAAAATTAGTAGTCCTTAGAAGATTGCACTGGTTTTGTGTAACTGTAGGTTTCTCTTGGCCAAGCAAAACCCAATTTAGGGAGTTTGTCTACTGTAGCAACCTCCATTATCACTGTTCATTCGTAGTTTCAGATCCAGGAACCTTCTCTCCTCCTTGCCCTTTTTTCCTTTTTTTTAATAAGTAACCTTAGGCAAGGTTCATTGCACATTATAAAGCTAAATCCAATGATAAAATGGAGTTCAAGACTTCTGTTTGAACCTACAACAAACGCACGACAACTCTCCCATCTTAAAAAATCCATTTGCTGATCCAACTTTCCCACTTTGTGACTCATCTGTAAGTCCACCTTATGATTCTAGAAAATCACATAAAATAACTGAGATATTCAAAGCACTGTCAAGACCTGACATTAGAGACCTTGGGATAGTGTTCTACAATTTGATTGTGGAAGATTGTCTTTCAAGAGAGGTGATGCACCTATGCATAACTTGTGTTGAGAAGTGCATAAAAAACACATCAACAAAACCAATCAATAAGGACAAATAAAACTGAGAAGAGTAGGATTAGGCTTTGAGGATTCAAAAAATTCTAACTAGATTGATTCACCACTCCTGGTGAATGAGTCCTAGTTCTAGTCAATTATTAGGATTTTGTAGATTCAGATACCCATTTGGTAGATTCTTGTTCCTGCATAGTTTTCCAAATTTTGGATTGATTCACCCGTCTTGGTGAATGATTCCTAGTCACCATTAAGGTTATAATTTCCAGTGTTCTAGATCACCATCCAACCATCTCAAAATTTATAGGTGCAAACATTCTATTTTACAGTTTTTTGTTTCATCTTATTCACTTTTCTAGGTTGTTTAGTGTCCCTTTACATTCAATTAGGGTTTTTGCATTGAATCTTTCATTTCATTGTCTTTTCCAAGTTTATACTTAGTGGCGAACCCCTCATTAGATCATATTCAGCCCCTAGGACAACCCTATTACAAGATTTCTTTCTCTCTTTCATTGAGATCTTTAGGGTTTCCCTTGAATGAAATTGGAAATGTGGGTATGCTCTATGTCCTAAACCATATGATAGAAACCATCCCACATTTTCATCATTTCATTTTGGTGAACTTGCATTTAGAGCATTGAAATTATGATTTGGAGTGCATTATCATCCTAGATTTGGCTTGCATTAACATTGCATTCGGATTTGCATTCTAGGGTTTCAAATTTTGCATTAGTGAAAGCTCATATAGCTTGCATTTTTGTATTTAACTTCATTGAAAATCATTTAAAATCTGCATTTTCATCTCAGATATATATCATGAAACATAAAAAGCATAAAATTCAGTTGAAATTTTCTATTTTTTTTGAAAAAAATCCTCCTTGGGACTCATTTGCCACCTTGGGTGAATCAATCCCTTTGCATATTCTGCATTGCATTTTGTGGCATTTAAAGTTCAGCTTCTGAGTTTCTATTTGTTTTTATTGCCTTTTTATTTCAGTTTCCAGAATTTATCTTATAAGCATTTCACTTTTCTTAGCTTACATTGCATTTGCATTAACCTTGCATTTAGTATCCCTTATATGAGTATTTGGTGTCCTATAGTTAATACTGTAGTGAGACAAAGTTTGAGACTCATGTCATCCCATGATAGCACAATCATTGTGGATCTTGGGTTGTCTATCTCTTTCACTCCTAGTATTCACACTAGTACACTAGGTATGGACAATACCCTTAACAAATCTTTGCCTTCAAGTAGTATGCAAGTTGAAACAAGGAATGATAGTGTCACACAAGAAAACATAATTTAAATTCATGAGGACCTAGAAAACTTACAATATCAAGTGCAAAATGACAACATTTCAACTACTTCCATTCCTACTATAGATAACATTCACCACATGCTTGAAAGTGAAGATGGGCTTGACCTTGTGAAAAAAATAGTTTAAATCTTTGGAAAACACCTCCCCCCAACCACTAGTTGTCCTTTACCAACAAGAAATGTCACAAACCAAGGAGTAACTCAAATTCCTCCTCCAACAACAATTTCCTCAATACCTACCTATACCAATCCTCAAGTCACAATAATAATGCAACAAACTATTAATGTGATTCCTTCCTTAGTTATTCCCGCTAGCATCCCTAGTTCCTATGTGGAATCACATGTCATATCTCCTAACACCTTATCACATATAAACATTCCATTCACTTATTCTTCAAACATACACACTACTTCACCATTTTCACTTCCATCTCATAACACAAACAATGACCCTCTCATAACTCAACTCTTTCAAACTGTTTCATCCCTTCAAAAACAAATTTCCACCATCAACCAAAATCAAAAAGGCCCACCTACATATTATATCAAAAGTAGTGCATTATCCTTGGAGATATATATGGAGGAAAGGGAGATCCTTCTAACCATGTTAATTCTTACACCACCTTATGTATTGACTTTGTCCTTGATGATAAACTTTTGGCTAAGATTTTTCCTAGGTCCTTGAAAGATACTACCTTGGAATGGTTCTGTTCTTTACCAAACAAATCAATTAGTTCATTCAATGAACTTGTTGATGCATTTTTAAACCATTTCCAAGTGCACATGAATCCTAAGATGACCCTGGCCAATTTGATGAGATGCAAGCAAAAAGAAGAAGAAAAGATAACTAACTTTATCTCATGCTATCAATCGCTTTATTCCCAAATTGATGTCAAGGTTCTCGACCCTCACCTTCAAAATATTTTCATAGAAATTTTCCAAAGAAAGATTCAAGACAAGATCACCATGATGAAACTCCCATCCTTCATTCACTTGTCTACCGCCCTCCTTGATTATCGGAATTCGGTTAGTAGTCGCGATATAAAGCCCATTTCTAGCCAAACTGATACATTCAAGCCCACAATCCAAAACAATTCCCAACCATTTAGAAAATAGAATAAAGGGTTATTTCAATTCAACCCCCCTTAAAAAACAACTCACAATGCTAATAACCAAGTAGTTGTCCTTAAATCCATGATACCCTTTAGCTATGGGGACCCAAAATGACAATTCACTCCCTTACCCGATACCCTTCATAACACAATGACCCAAATTTTGGAACAACAAATGATTACCTTGCCCCTCATCAAAACACATAATCCTAATAAGCCTTTACCCCTGAGCTTTAGATCAAATTCTTACTTCCATTATCACCAACAAAATGGACATGACACAAAAAAAATTGCAAGTATCTTAAACATCATGTGCAAGACCTCATTGATTTCGGTCATCTTTCCATTGGAAGTGTTAATGATCAAGGAAATATGTCTGTCACCCCTCCTAACCAAAAATTTCAAATCTTCACTAACCCCATGCCAAAACATAGCATTTCATTTATTAAACCCAACAAAACTACAAAGAATGATGTGATGAATGCTGACATAGATGATGATAACAATGATTCTATTCAATATGATGCTATAGATAATGATCCTATGGATGACATGGTAGGAGTGATAGAAATAATTCCTTGTAAGGTCCAAACTAAGAATCCCCTTGACATTTCCTTCTCCTCTAAGGATATAATTAAATATGCACCTGATGGTCCTCTTTACATAGCCGATCGTATCTATGACAAGACCACTAATGTGATACTAATAGATCTCTCCTATGGAGAGAATGTGATCACCTAGGAATTTCTACTTTTTCATGAGCTCTATCAATATATATATGATAAACTGAAAGCATGGATCAAGACACACAATGGTTTTTCTTTCCCTATGTTGGGATCGATCACTCTTGCTTTACAAATAGGACCGAAAACATTAGATGTCTCATTCTCCATTATCTCATGGTCAGAACAATTTCATGTGAAGCCAAGCCATCCATGGCTTCACTCTATGAAATTTTTCCATTCAGTTGTGCATAAATACTTAAAGTTTCCCTTTGAAAATAAAGTATTCACTATCCACCATAGTGGCTTTAACCCTTTGTCCACCTATGAAAACTTTTCCCTAGATTTATTTTGGCCCAAGCCCATGGAACCTATAAAACCATGAGAAGAATTTTTTTTCTTGTCTTATCAAAATTTCAAGGCAAAGAAGATAGCAAAACTATCCCTTCGAAACATGTCTCCACCTACCACCAAGCCTACCATCCTTGACGAGACCATGCTTGAACCTAAAGAAATTCCAAATGACCAAAATCAACCTAAGACAAAAAAATTCTACACCTACCTTCTACAAAATCCCAAGAGACAATGAAAACCACCCCAGCACACCTCCTAGAATAAAACAAGTATACAAAGTCAAAGAGAAAGTGGTTGAACAACCTCTCGTGGTTCCTTTCATTCCTCCTCTTAGGGAAGAAAAGAATCATATGGTTGATCAACTCGCTCCTACACAAATGCAACTTGAAAACAAAACTAAAGGAAACAAAGGTGCTAGAGAGCGTAGGTACAAATGTTGTGCCCTTTCTCATAGGTTACATGAATAATTAAATAAAGAAGATCAATATCCAAACTTGACTGAAGCAATGCATGATGATTCTACCCCTGCCTCGAAACAAAACACTCCAATACAACAACCACAATAAGAGTTCAAATCTTCCATGGACATTATCATTCGATCTCCTATTGTGATTAACTTGGATGATGATGGCAAGGTTGCTAAATTTGACAAAGAGGTGCATACTGAATTAAACACATTATTTTCCTCTTCCATGAGCTTAAATGCCAATTATCCTAATAAGAGTGTTGAACCTGGTGCTTCTCCTAGTTTTGCACTTGCTCTTGTCCCTTTGGCTAGTTTCTCACCTTCAATATACAATGAACATGATTGGGAGTTGGATGACCTACTTTAGGTTAACTCACCTGTGCCTTACTAGTCTTTTGCATTATTTATTTTTCATTTTATTTTTTGTGATTGCATTTGCATAATGTGATCCCCTGTGATGTTTTGTTTGATATTCTCTCTCTTTATAAAATTCCTCTATTTGTACCTTCATTCTTCTCTATGTCATACATCTTTTCAATTTTTATCTTTTCATTTGTCTTATGTTTTCCTTTTGGGGGTTGACACAAGGTGTCGAGACATTCATGTCTCTTCCATGTTGACCCAAAATATTTTCTTTGTCTTTTGGGGATGATGCGAGGCGTCGAGATATTCATATCTCTTCCATGTTGACCCAAAAAAAAATTCTTTGTTTTGAATCTCTTTGTGTCATTCTTCCAGTTCTATGTGCATTTGGGGAATGATGACAGTTCTAAGCTCTCTAAAAACATTGTAGCAAGAACATACTCACCCCAAATCAATATATCCCTTATGTGTTTGGTGTTTTCATTTTTGGGGGAAACCTCTCTCTTTTCTTTTTCTCTTACATGGTGTAGCTTCATTCGGAAACATATGACTTGGCATAGGGCTTTCCAAGTTGGCTCTCAAATCCTCTTTATTTTTTTATGTTTATCATTTGCTTCTTTAAAGTAATTTCTCACAATATGGTGTTTAGAAATTTATTTAAAGTGGGGGCATACAATGGAATTATTTTTTTTCTTTTTCATGCTTCATGGTGTAGTTTTTCTTATTTCATACGATGCATTTTTTGATTTCTAGATGACATTGGGTGATGTCCTTCAAGAGCATTATCTATCTTAGCATATTTCATTCCTCTTAGTGGCTTGATGTGACACATTGCATCCCCTAAGTTGTGAATTTTCTATTCTTTGATTGGTCCTCCCTTGGAGACATTAGGCACAATGTTCCCTAAGATAAGACCTTGCATGAACTAAGCAAGACTCCTTTGAATGTTCTTTACACTTTAAATTTTTCATTTTGCAGTTATATGGCCACCTTGCATAACACAATTTTCATGCCTATAGAGCCATCCTATTTGTTCATGAGCTCCAAGCATATGAATTTTTTCTTGTCTCATGAAGCTCGAAAACCATTTTTGTGTGGCACCTTATTAAAGTTATCAGGAGGTATAAATTTTTGGTAAGGTTTCAGCAGGAAGCCTGACCGAGGCATGAATTTCCCATAGCCACTTTTGTGTGTGTGTGAGTGCATACCAACCATGAGTGTATGTGTCTCACCCTCTTAGAACTTCTCACCCAGCGGATAGCTAGGAGTTCCATTGCCTCAAAGTAATTATGCATTTTTTTCAAAAAAATAGCCTAGATCTAATCCACATCACAATGGAAAAATGGTCGAAGCTTGATCCACCTTGTTTCCTTTCCATTTTATTTCTTCATGTCTTTGACAGTGCATGCTTGTCCTTTTTTTTTTCTTTGTATCAGTTTCATGTGTGTTATTTTGTGCTTATATTAGTTTTTCATAGGACCTTGGTCCTGGGGGCTTGCACATGCCCCTTGGTCATGGTTGTCCTATCTTGTGAACATTGGTAGATTTGAACCACCCTTGATCGTTGTTGCATTTTGTCTACTTTAGTGTGAGTTGAAAGAAAGTTCCACCTCTCACTAAAGTGGGGGCTATATGCAATGATGAAAAAGGTCCCCTCAACTTGGCCTTGATTAAGTGTTGTAATATGCTTAACATATTCAAATTAGGTCTTGGGCCCTTGTGAACTAATGGATTTAAATGGTACCTTGCTAAAGTGTTGTAACAAAATTTCACACTTTTATGAGGTTTTATTAATTAACTAAACCTAATAAACCTATTTTTAATCAAAATAAACCTTAATCTTGCCTTATTTAAAGTGTTGTAAACTGTTGTAACACACTTTCACACTTTTCTAGGCTTGTCATTAATAATTGGGATTTATTATGATTTAATTGGCCCTATTTTGCATTCACAAGCCTCATTTCTTGCATCTTTTAGAGGATAATCCTGACACCAATCATTAGCCAGTCATAATTCAGGTGTTTCTGGTTTGAATGGCCCATATTTAGTGATCTATGACTCATTCGCCACAATGGGCGAATGGGTCCCACCTAGATCTTTTGGCCTAGAACTAGATTTCACACATTTCTAAGCACTTTTGGTTTTTGGTACCATACATTATATGTAATGGGACTCATTCACAACCTTGGGAAAATGAGTCATGTTTGTCCCAAAATCAAAATTAATTCAAAATTTTGGTGGGATTTTATTCTCCTAGATTTGATGTTGGCTTTAATGTTGTAATTTCAGGAATTCTTGCATAATTGATCATAGACTATCATTAAGTAATATCAATTTAGTTGTAAATGCATCAAATATATCGACCGAGTAGTGTTCATAGGTTGTATACAATAGAAAAAATCTTGACTAACTCTCTTAGATTTCATGAATGTTTGGAATAGTTGTAAACAAAAATGAAACTAAAACTTGCCATTAAACTAGAAAGTGTAAAGTTGTCTAAGCTAGAAAGCATGAAATTACTAAGCTAGAAAGCATTAAATGATTAAAATAGAAAGCATGAAATTATTAATCTAGAAATCATGAAATGGTTAAGCTAGAAAGAAAGAAATAGTTAATCTAGAAAGCATTGAAATGATTAAGCTAGAAAGAAATACTTGCAATAAAACTATTAAGGTTTAAATTACAATAACTATCAACTAACATCTAACTATTAATAGAAACTGAACTTAACAACTTACAATTGATAACTAGAGTGAGAGCTCTGGAATTTCAAATAAGAAAAACTAAATATTATAAACTCAAATTACAACCTGCAAGAATGACTTAACAGAGCTCAACACATACAAACTGCGTTCATTCACATTAATCATGCACAAAATAGAAATAACAGAATTGAAAATGAAAATACTTATCTATCCTACAAAATTCCCCTCGAGTGGCCAACTCTCAGGTAAGTCTACGCTTTAACTCAGACCGCATGAACTTTTGTATTCTTCAAAATTAATCCATCCAATATAATTCCATTGCACAGAACTAGTAACTCACAATAAGACTAGAAAAGCTTATTTTCTTCATATCAAAAGAAAGTGTAACTTAGAGACATAGTTCAAAAGTACATTATGATAGCATAATGATATCTAGTATGCATTGTTTCTAGTGGTTACATATTTATAAAAAATTGCTAACAAAATCTTAGAATTTTGATGGTGAAGATCACCATTAAAAAAGTCTTCAATAGAATTCAACTAACTATTGGACTTAAGTCCATAACATAAAGCATTTAAAAGGCTTGGAGTGAGCCATAAAGTCTTTAAACAAAAAGTAAATTGAAAACATTAAAATAATCAATCCACTATGCATTTCCTAAAGTTTTGGTACCTAGACTTCCAATGCTTGTCTTCAAATGCTTTGAAGTTTTCTTTAAAATCCACTTGGTTGTGTATAATGACTGTCTGTGCATGATGACCTATACAATACTAAAAAATATACTATTATGTTAGCGCTAGTCATCTTATTTCAATTGATTTTAGGAAATAAAGATTATACATATTTTTACAAAAAGCAAGCAATTATTAATCCTAAAGATAAATAATTGACAAGGTAAAAGTGATTGGGAGAAATAAGGAAGGGTATTTGGCTTATTATTTTCATGAGGTTATTTATACCTCATCACTTCTCCCTCTCCTAAGCTTGAGTAGGTCCTCCTACTCTCTATTGTGTCCTCTGTCTTTCCCTTTCCGTTTCCCTATTTCTGTTTAACTGCTCATATTTGGCACTAAGGTCATATGGATCTTTTTCTTCTCTGTCCCACTCATCAGCATGTCTAAGAAAACCCTCATTAAATTTTACCCTTTATTTCCATGACTGTACATTCTCAGGGTTATGATCTGTAGTAATATGCACTATAGGGGGTGGTGAGAAATAAAGGGGGCTTGTATCTCATTCCCATCTAGTCATTTTTAAGCTGCTACAGAATATCTGCCAAGGCCTCTGCCCTTCTGTAAGGACCACTTAATGTTAGTAGATAAAATTACATCTCTCCTTTTTAGGTGCATAGGAAGAGGAGTATATCTCTCTTCACAAGCATTCCATTCTCTTTCTATCAATTCTAGGCGTTGGATTCCAAAATGCTCAAAACAAATCTGAATGTTATCGTTATATTTACTCCTCATAGCTTCATTGACCTTAATGGTTTGGAAGTGAGCTTTAAAAGTAGAAGGTTTCCTATTAGGATACCACATTTGAAGTCCAACAATTTTCTCTTCCTATGAATACTCTCTTGTCCTCTCTTTCCATTGAATATGGTTTTTCATTGTGGACATAAATGACTTGAGCTAAACTTCACCTACAAATAAATTAATAAATAAATTTGTGTAGCTTTCCAGGAACAAATCATGAAAAAAGAATTCACATAACAAATTATGTTGAGTAGGAGTTGACTCTATAAATATTTTTACAAACTCTTTATCATCTGGATCATGTGGAAAATTGCAGGAGATCCTTAATTATTTCCATCTTAAGAGTTGTTCATTCAAAAACATGGAATATTGTCTAGACAACCTTCTGCATGCTAACAATAGTTCACCAATTTGACAGGCATCTATTTTAGCTTTACAAAGCCTATCATATGACTATTTTAACAAAACTATCTCCTTCTTTAGCCTAGCATTTTCTATACCTTCCCGCCTCAGAAAGCAACACCTCTCCATCCATGTGACCAACAATGGAGGTATATGAATCTGGAACCATTCCATTTCGGTTGGTTCAGTTTGTATCTCTTTAGATTCCATTATTAGTTTTACATTAATCTCCTGCAAGTCTTGCTCCAACTCAACAATTTTATTTAAGGAAGAATTAAGCTCAAATTCATGTTTGTTCTTTTCTTTTTCAAAAGCAGTAAATAATTGCATAAAATTATCAGTCAAACTTTTGATTTTTTTGTCCTTTTCAGAAAAACTTGTCATATACCTTTTACTTTCTTCATTCCACTGTTGCACCTGAAATTATAATAGTTCAATAGTCCTATCTTTTTGTTCCATTTTAATTTTAAAATTTGCAATTTCATGGTCTCTCTTCTTTAAAACTGCAATGTGTACTTCTATCTCTTCCTGTTGTTGACTGATTTGTTCTTTATTTCCTTGCAACTGACATTTCAATTGAGCAAATTATGCTTTTAGTTCCTCTAATTCTGTTTCCTTTTTATTAGACCTACCAACCTCTGTATCGAGAGAAAAAGGAAAATTGGAAATTTTTGCATCATCACGAATTACATTTTCCTCATTATGTAATTCAATTGAACCTTTCTCAATAATATTGGCAACTAAGGGAGACAAAAAACTCCACAGTTTCATCCTCAACACCCAAATGATGTGGTGAAAGTTCCCCTACTTCTTTTTGTTGGAATGTGATGATATTGACTGTTGTCATTAATGGTTGTCATTGATGTCAACATATCTTGGTTGATTGATTAAAGTTCAACTTTTTTTCTTTAGTGATCTAGATTGGTGTACTTTGAATGTTGTGTTGTGATGATCTATATTTGACTGTGCTTGTCCTGGTCCCATACATCTTGCAACACAATGAGATACACTCTTTTGGGTCCAAACAAATCTGGAAAGTGGTTAGTGTGTCCTGAAACATTGCTTGCAATGTAATACATATATCTTATTCCTTGTTTCTGTATATCATGGTTAATATGTAGCATGTTGATTTGAGCGAGGAGGTTATGTGTGGTCCACGTTTCATTCCCTTCCATCACGGAAATTTTTTTATGGTGATCTAATTCAAATTGTGTTTGATTGACTTAGGATTTTATTGAAGCATGAAATGGAATTTTGTTTGGCTTACTTGAGAAGATTATGAATGCATTGATTGGTATAAGTAAAAGTGTATCCCATTCAATGAAAGAAAGTGTGGTGAATGCGAATTTGAAAACACAGACAATGTGCAACTGTTGTTGACAGTTATCTCTGCAGTGGATTCCCTTTTGATCATTCTTTAGGCAGTGAGCCATTTTCTATAGGAAATGAGCCTCTCTCTTTTGGTAGTGAGCCTTTTTTGTATTTTTAGCTATAATAGTCAGGCAGTGAGCCCAACTGGCAGTGAGCCCTTGTAAAAATAAACTTAATTGGTGTCACCTTAACTGGTGTTTTATAATTGAGAATTAGCATTCTGCATGGTTTTTCCCATCTTGGGTTTCCACATAAATTATGGTGTTCCTTGTGCATGGTTTTGTTATGTACCTTCATGTTCATATCTATTTAATTTCTATCTGATTGATTTGAGTTTGTTTTGAATTAATAAGGATAAGAATTTTTTTTTATAATAACTGATTCATGCCCATCTCAGTTATCAAGACTATTCTACAATTGGTATTAGAGCATTGATTCCTCAAAGGAGAGCTTAACCGCTTGGGGTAGATCCTTTGGTGCACAAACTAAAAATTCTGGTGTTTGATGGATCTGACTACAATTTCTAGAAAGTTGAGATGAGAGGTTATCTGATTTCTGTAGGATACAAAACTTGGAAAGTTGTTGAGACAAAATATGTTGAACCGGCAGGTGGTCCTTCTAGTGTAGATGAGATTTTAGGCTATGAAGAGAATGAGAAGGCAAGGTATGAAATCTTTAGTGCTTTATTGAAGACTGAGTTAAAAAAAATTATTTCATTGGAAACTGCTTATGATGTTTGAGAAAAGTTGAAAGAAATTTATGAAGGAAATGATAGAGTCAAATTATCAAAGAATTTGATAGCTAAGCGCAAAAATGAGAACTTGAAGATGGAAGAAGGTGAGGATATAGCAAGCTACTTTGAGAGATTTGGCAGTCCAGTAAATGAAGTCAAAAATCAAGGAGGTATGCTGACAAATGAAGATGTTATGGAGAAGATTATAATGAACCTACTGGAGAGATACAATGACAAGATCTCAGATATTGAGGAATTTTATGATCCAAATAAATTTACTAGAGAGCAACTATTTGGCACCTTGACCACATTTGAGATGAGAAAATTTGGAAAAGAAAAGGCAAAATCTGAAAGAACCTTCAAAGCCACAAAAATAGAAGATGATCCGGATAGTGAAAGTTCAGATGAGTTGGAAGAAAAATTCACAAGAAAACTAAATAAAGGTATCGGCAAGTACAAAGGTATGCAACCTCTTAAATGCTTTAGATGTGGAAATATTGGTCATTTAGAAAATAAGTGTCTGGAGAAAAGAACAAGGAAAAAATTTAAAAAGATCAATAAGAAGGCCTATTATGTTAATGAGAATGCCAGTATTTTAGATGATGAATCAAATCATGAGGATTGTTTATTTTTGGTAGAAAAGGATGAACCTAGATTTGATATCTCTAATATTTTTCTGAAATCTAATGATAATACTAAACAAAAATTATTTTTCAAAATAAATAGAGATGAATGGTTGATTGATAGTGGATGTTCGAATCATATGAACAGTGATAAAATTAAGTTTGTAAATCTTGAGAAATATGATGGAGGTTCTATTAGATTTTGAAATGATAAAACAACACAAATTGTTGGAATTGGTTCTATTACCTTTGATGGAAAACATAACACTAACAATGTTTACTATGTGAAGGGTTTATATCACAATCTTTTGAGTGTTGGAAAAATGTGCAAGAATGGCTATAATGTTGTGTTTTAGGATGATGGTTGTGACATCCAAAAGAGTTTTAGAACTGTTATTACAACAAGAAAAAGAACAAGTGGTAATATGTATCAACTAGAAGGATCTACAAAGAGATTCATATTTTCTCATAGCAATAACAATTGGCTCTAGCATTGGGGGATGTCTCATATCAACCTTGAAAACTTGGTAAGAATAAGCTCAACAAGGGTAGTAAGAGATTTTCCTAGACAAACCAAACCATAAAGCATTATCTGTAAAGGATGTCAAGAAGGAAAACAAACCAAAGGTACATTCTAAGGAAAATAAGCATCATCTACCAGATTGCTGGACCTTGTACACACTGACCTATGTGGTCTAACCATAACAAGAAGCCTGCAAGGTGAGAAATATTTCATGTTATTAGTAGATGATTATTCTAGAGTAACTTGGGTCACATTTTTAAGAGAAAAATTGGAGGCACTAGAAAAGTTCAATATTTTCAAGGCAAGAGTTGAGAATGAAGTTGACAGGATAATCAAGTGTTTAAGATATGATAGAGGAGGAGAGTTCACTTCTGATGAATTCCAAAATTTTTGTGAGAAGTATGACATTAAAAGACAACTATCAGCCCCTAGAACACCACAACAGAATGGTGTAGTGGAAAGAATGAACCACACAGTTCAAGAAGCAACCAGAATAATGATCATGGGAACAAGTTTACCACTAGTGTACTGGTGATGAGTGATACACTCAACAGTATACACTCTTAATAGAGTATTGTTTCTGAGGAAATATGAAAGGAAATCATATGAGCTATGGCATGGAAGAGCTCCCATAGTAAATTACTTCAAAAAAATTGGAAGCAAATGCTACATCCAGAGGGATGAGGACAATCTTGGAAAGTTCGACAGTAGAATTGATGAAGGTATATTTTTGGGTTAGTCTACAAGAAGCAAAATGTATCGATTTTACAACGAGAGACTGAACAAGATAGTTGAAAGTGAGAATGTGAAAGTAGATGAAGATGTTCAAAGCAATCCCCACAGGCATATTGAATATGAATTAGACAACTCAGATGACAAAGAAGAAAAGGATAAGAAATAAGAAGAAGAGACAAAGGAGTCTCTAAAAAATTCAACCAAAACTCCAAGGTATGTACAGAGAAACCATTCAAAAAATTAGATTATTGGAGATAAGAATAGAGGAATCATCACAAGAAGAAAAGAAATGCAAGAGCAAGTGTTACTATTTCCACTCTTCGAAACTAAGCCAAATATTGTGGAAGAAGCATGCAATGATCAAAATTGAGTAAAGGAAATGAAAGAAGAGATTGATCAGATAGAGAAGAATCAGACTTGGGAACTTGTACCCAGACAGAAGACAAAAAAGTAATTGAAACAAAGGGGGTATTCTAGAACAAGTTGGACAAAAATGGAAAGGTAATAAAAAATAAGTTAAGATTGGTTTCCAAAGGTTATACTCAAATCGAAGGTATTGAATTTGAAGAAACATATGCCCCTTTTACCTGGATGGAAGCAATCCGGATATTCTTAGCTTTTGCAACTCTTAAGGATTTCAAGGTTTATCAAATGGATGAAAAGTCTACATTCTTGAATGGAGAAGTAAAGGAAAAAGTCTACATTGAGAAATCAGAGGTATTTAAGTCTGAAAGTGATCTAAATGTTGTTTTTAGGTTAAAGAAATCATTATAGGGATTGAAGAAACCTCCTAGAGCCTAGTATGGAAGATTAGACAAGTACTTGATTGGACAAGGATTTCAAAAGGGATTTGCTAATAGTAACTTATACTACAAAATTCATTAAGATCAAATATTGATTGTTGTAGTTTATGTTGATGGCATAATTTTTGGGGGAAATGATGATATGTGCAAAAAAATTGAAGAAATAATTTGAGATGTCTATGACAGGTGAGTTGATTTTTTTCATGGATTGCAAGTAAACCAGAACAACAAACGAATTTTCATTTCTCAATCCAAGTATACCAAATAATTACTAAAGAAGTTTGGGTTGGAGAACTCCAAACCGGTTTGTACACCTATCGTTACCATATGTAAGCTGGAAAAAGAAGATGATTCACCTAAAGCTGATGCAAGTATGTACAGGTCAATGATTGGAGGATTGTTATACTTGACTACTACTAGACTAGACATTATGTATGTCATTTTTCTAGCAGTCATATTTCAACAAGAACCAAAGGAATCACATGTTGCAGCAAAAAGGATTCTTAGATATTTGAAGGGTACAAAAGATATGGGGTTATGGTATCCAAAGGATTCATATTTCACTTTGACAACCTATATTGGTGTTGATTGGGCTGGGTGTGTTGATAACAGGCCAAGCACAAGTGTTGTAGTTTATTTCCTTGGCTCCCGATTGGTTGCTTGGTCAAGTAAGAAACAATATTTTGTATCTTTATCTACTACTAAATTTGAATACATTACAACATCCTCATGTTGCACTCAGGTACAATGGATGAAACAAACACTTAATGACATCGACATATCATTTCATAATCTTATCCCAATAATGTGTGATAATGCCAGTGCAATAACCATTTCCAAGAATCCAGTACAACCCTCCAGAACGAAGCATATATCCATTAGAGATCACTTCTTGAGAGAGAAGGTATTGGAGAATGAGGTAAGACTTGAATATGTACCCATAAAAGATCAGATTGTAGATATTTTCACAAAATCATTGAGAAAAGATACTTTTGAGTATATTCAAAAGAAGTTAGGGGTTCTACCCCCTCTAAGTCTATGATAATGTGCACCAGGGTGTGCATTGGTCTAGGTATTATATGCTCACTCTTATTTGGATTATTACTTGGTGGCTTCCTCATAGGGGAGCATAGTAAGTTTCTCAGGGGGAGTATTTTCCCTTTGTCCTTGATGTCAAAGGGGGAGAAGAAAAGAGGTTCCTTAATGATGTTGATGTTGTTGTTGAGTTGTTTGGTTTATCGTTGATGAATATTTCCATCAATGACAAAGGGGGATATCGTTGGAATGTGATGATATTGATTATTGTCAATAATGGTTGTCATTGATGTCAACATATCTTGGTTGATTGATTAAGGTTCGACTTTGTTGCTTTGGTGATATAGATGGGTGTACTCTGAATGTTGTGTTGTGATGATCTATCTTCAGTCGTGCTTGTCATGGTCCCATACATCTTGCAACATAATGAGATACACTCTTTTCAGTCCAGACCTATCTGGAAAGTGGTTAGGATGTCTCAAAACATTGCTTGCATTGTAATATGTATATCTTACTCCTTGTTTTTGGATATCATGGTTAATATGTAGCATGTTGATTTGAGTGAGGAGGTTATATGTGGTCCACATTTCATTCACTTCCACCATGGGAATATTTTGGTGGTGACCTAATTCAAATTGTGTTCGAGTGACTTAGGAGTTTATTAAAACATGAAATGGAATTGTGTTTAGTTGAATTGAGAATATTATGAAGGAATTGATTGGTATAAGTAGAATTTGATCCTATTTGATGAAATAAAGTGTGGTGAATCTAAATCTGAAAATATAGACATTGTGTGACTGTTAGAAAAAATTATCTCTATGGTGGATTCCCTTTTCATCATTCTTTTGTAAGTGATCCATTCTCTATAGGCAGTGAGCCTCTCTCTTTTGATAGTGAGCCTTTTTGTACTTTTGGCTATAATAGTTGGGAAGCGAGCCCAACTAGAAATGAGCCACTCTACAATGAGCAACTTGGCATTGAGCCCTTGTAAAAACACCTTAACTTGTGTCACCTTAACTAGTGTTTTATAATTGAGAATTAACATTCTTCGTGGTTTTTCCCATCTTGGGTTTCCACGTAAATTCTGGTGTTCCTTGTGCATGGTGTTGTTAAATGACTTCATTTTCATATCTATTTAATTGTTATCTTATTTATTTGAGTTTGTTCTGGATTAATATGGATAGTAAAATTGTTTTATAATAACTGATTCACCCCCCTCTCAGTTATCCGGACTGTTCTACACTTTTTGTCCTAGTTGTAATGGTATATCTTCTCTCTTGTCCTTAGGGGATTTACTAGTCTACTTTTCACTTCCTTTTGTTGCTTCCTCACAAGGTTTAACCTTTGTTTCTAAAGTTTGGTCTTCAGTATTATGTGGTTGTTAGCCACATCTTTTATTTTTAGGGGAATTCAATTGTTCACTAGCTAGGACACCACTTATTTTAGTGGATAATTGCTTACTTATTCTTAAAGGAGGAGATGTTTGCGATGTTACCCTATTCCTCTTTCTCTTCTTGTGAGAGGGAGCTTCCTTATCTCCTAAGTTTATTGTTTCTATATTTTCTTGATTGCCAAGGGTTTCTAAAACAATGGGTATAAATTCCAGCTCTTAGCCATCAGGAGTTATTGTGGTATGTGGGATTTCAAAAGAATCTAGAGCCTTAGGGGGATTATCTTCCAAAGTTTGAGTCACTCACCCAGATGATTCATCTTCTTTAAGGTGTCTTATAGGTTCTAGATTTTCAAAAATTTGAAGGTATTTTTACCACCGTCGTTCTGGTTTCTTTCGAAAATGATGTTTACAAATTAAGTGGACAAGGCCATGGTGTTTTAGAGGCCTTGAACCAATTTTGAATCTCTCAATCATGTTAATAATAGAATCACAAAGAAATGCAGGAAAATTAACCCTGAGTGCAGGGTTTCCAATGCCATGGTGCAAATGGGCGAGAAGATGAAAAGGTGGACCTTCAATTACTACACATTTTCCCTCACAAGTGAAATACTTAATAATCCAAGCCATTACTATTTTCCATGGCTCGAGGATGGAAATTCTCTAGAATACTTTGTTCTACCATCTAGTACTTACAGCTAACAGAGGTTGAGGCCCCCCTTCCCTACTAAAGAGCTCTATCATTTTTTGGTAGGTAATATTGGTTATTTTTGACAAATTAATACCCTCATTTCTAATACTAGAAAGGCAAAAAATTATTTTAGGACTCACCTTGAATCACTTTCCTCGTACTACAGATTGGCCATCCGATAAATTTTCTGCAAATTCTTTCACCAATTGCTCGTTGTGCCTCTCAAAATTCTTTATGATCTCCAGCCACCCAACTCTAGAATAATTCCAAAATAATTCTTAGTGCCAATAAATTTTCTGCTAAAGTTGGCCTAGATTTCCATTTAGTTCCTCCCATACTATCTTTTTCTTATGACAACTCTATTTCTTGCTGAAATGATATGATGCTCAAAGAAAACTGTTTAATCAAAAGTGAATTAGAGAATAAGAAAATACAACTTTTCAATCACTTGTACTTGATACAACCGATGTTCCATGAATTAATTATCGCATTTGAGCTTAACCGCACTTCCATTATTACTTTGCATGGGAAAAAGCACAAAAATTACCATACCTCAAGCAAACATACAATTTGCACATTTTACTAAATTTGGAAAGGGGATGGTTCGTGCGAATTTATTTATCTCTATTCATAATAATTTACCTACTTAAAGTAAAATATTTATGTACCTTTTGTCTTGTCAAAAAATTGAAAATCACTTACCTTTGCTAACGTAATGGTATAATTGTATGAGTTGGCAAGGGTGGCGATGAATTTATTATGAATGTGGATGGGATAGCTAATTAATGGCATAACTATTATGAAAGAAAAGTAGCCATAATAATTTTAATTTATTATGATAGGAGATGGCAATATAGGGTGTGGATTTTGAGGGTGATGGAAAAATTTAATAATGGGCATGTGTATGACATTGGAAAAGTCAAAGGATTTGGAAAGAAAAATATTTTACAAAAATATGGGGTATCATTGGAAGATGTAGCCGGAGTGAAGAATTTTTTTTTTTGGAGCATGCTGAGAGATACACACAAAATGAAAAAGTGAAGTGGAAAATTCTGGAGCATCACTGAAAGATGCAGCTAGAGCAGTGACCAAAAATTTCTAGAGCATTGCCAAAAGATGCAGTTGGAGCAGCAACAAATTTTTTTGAAGCATCGCTAAAAGATGCCGTCGGATGAAGAAAGTGGAATTTCTAGAGCATCGCCGAAAGATGCTGCCAAAAAGAAGAAACAAAAAAATTATGGAGCATTGCTGAAAGATGTAGCCAAAATGAAACAAGAAATTTTTTGGAGCATCATCGAAAGATGCCACCAAAAGGAGGAAGAAAAAATGAAGGACTTTAGATTTACATTCTCTAGAGCACTACTGAAAGATGCATCAGTCTATAGGAATGGAACAAGGAATGGCGCTAGTTGGTCGTGCAAGTTCTAGAGCATCGTAGCAACCGAGTCAACAAGTTCCAAAGCATTACAATGTGATGCACCGAAATTTGTGTTTAGTAAAATCCTACAAAAAAAAAAAAAAAGATTAGCCAAGTTCAAAAGATGAAGAATTCAAAAGAAATGCTTTGAAGTAAAGTGAATACATACACATGAAAAAAAATTGTTTTTTTTTTTTTTAAATGAGTGACAACAAAATAAAAAAACTACACTAGCTCTACCGAAGCAGAGTCAATGCATTGGATTTATCTTTGCATTTCTACTATTTTTGTAAATTCTTCCTTGTTAACTAGTTTATGGTAGATGCATAATCGATGACCATTGACCAAGAGGGTTCAAGTGTGACCATCGATGGGTTTGAGTTGCACTACTTTGTTTGGAAAAACTTCAAAAATTTCATATGGCCAAAACCAATGAGTCAGTTTCCATTGATAATATTTATAATGGGAGTTGAATAGCAGTTCCCAATCCCCATTATGGAATTCTCTTTCCTTCACATGTTTATCATGCTAGGTTTTTCGTTGTTGTTGCACAAGTTTAGTTTGGTGGAAAACATCTAAATGGAGTTCGTCCAATTCACTCAGTTGTAAGACTCATTCAATATGGGCTCATTTGAGATTTGGGCCTAACTCCATTGTTGTCCTCAAGGTTTGAAATTCAAATTCAATATGTAAAATGGGTTTCTTCCCAAAAACCAACTCATACAAAATAAAATGAGTGGTTGATTTCCAAGTGGTGTTATAAGCCCAAACGGCTTCAAGTAGTTTCCTAGCCCAGTCTTTTCTCCCTGATGAAACTATTTTTGCTAAAATGTTCTCTAGCTCCCTCTTAGTAACTTCAACTTGACCACTTTCCAGGGGGTGATAGGGTGATGACTTCTTATTTCTACCTATAGATGATCAATGAAAGCTAACAAAGCTTTAGACATGAATTGGGGTCCTTGATCTGTGACGATTGTTTTAGGGGCTCCAAATTTGAGAAAAATATTGTTATATAGGAAGTCAACTACTTGTTCTTCCCTAGCAGCTCTTAGAGCTTGAACGTCTGCCCACTTGGTCAAATAATCAGTATAGACCAAGATGTACTCTTTTCCTTATGAACATGGGTCTATAGGACCAATAAAATATAATCCCCATTTTTCAAATGGTTCAAGATCTACCTGGTTTTGTATAGGCATTTCATTGGATTTAGTGGGTCTCCCTACTCTTTGGCATTCATCACAATGATGAACATATTTCTTGACATCTTTATGCATAGAGGGCCAGTAATACCTTGCACCCAAAATCTTATGAGACGTCCTCTTGGTAGAATAATGGCCTCCCGAAGGGTCATCATGACAAGCTTTGAGGATGTTATATGTTTTGTCTTCCCTTACACAATATCATAAGACCATATGAGGACCGCATCAAAATAATATTCCACTAATCCATTTGAATGGAGTGCTTTCTCTAATGAGACTTCTTTTGTTTTTATGTGAAATCAGGTGGAAATTCTGAGGTGGCCAAGTGATTGGCGATATCAACAAACCAAGGGGTCTTAGTGGAGATGAAAAATATATTTTCATTTAAAAATTCATCTTACACAAGAGCACAATCTCCATTATCTTGTTTGATGCGAAATAAGAAATATGCAACTACATTAAAATTCCCTGGTTTGTCAATAATGGTAGTTAAATTCTTGTAACAAGAACAACCACTTGATTATCCTTTTCTTTACTACAGGTTTATTCATTAGGTACTTAATGGTTGAGTGGTCTATGAACACTATGAATTTGTACCCTATTATGTAATGTCAAAATTTCTTGATTTCATGTACTACAACTAAGAATTCCTCCTCTGTGGTGGTATAATTTCATTCAGTGGGAGTCAGATTCTTACTATTGAATTATATAGCATACTTTCCCCCATTCTCAGCCTCCTAACCTAATACTACCCCAATAGCATCATCAGAGGCATTTGCATAAATATGGAATGAAAGGTTCCAATTCAGTCCATGTAGGATAGGAGCATATATGATTTTCTCCTTAATTATCTCAAATGATGATTGACACTCAATTGTTTAGAAGAAATCTACATTCTTTTGAAGGAGGGAGAACATAGGAGCTTCAATCTTGCTGAAATTCTCTATCAACCTTTGATAGTATCCAACATGTCTTAATAAACTCCTAACATAAGTTTTTATCTTTGGTTTTATCAGTTTTTGTATCACCTCATTTTTTTTTAGGATCGACTATTCCTTGTTCCACCATTATGAGACATTTTCCGTGACTCAGAGATAGCCAATGGTCTTCACATCGCTTCAACACTTTATCTATATTTTGAAGTCCTTCATCAAAATTTGACCCATACATAGTGAAGTCGTCCATACATACTTCCACATAGTTGATCACTAACTTAGCGAATATGTTAGCAAAACAAGGATAGACAACTAAGAGGGGGGGTGAATCAGTTGTTACAAAATTTAAACTTATTCAACATCAATCAACCTTTAATCTTAGATCTGATGAATAATAATGAAAGTTTAAATCAACAATACATTAGAGACACATGAACACCAATATTTTATACATGGAAACCCTATTAGGGGAAAAACCATGGTGGATGTTATTCCACAAGATTATACCTTGCTAGAAATATAATGAAAGAATGAATAGGGAATGCACATGAATTCAGGCACACTACCTAGAGCTCATTGCTCAAAGGGAAGGCTCGCTTCCTTATGTAAAAAAATTGGATTAAATCAATTTGATGAGGTTGAACTAAGAAATTAGCTTCTACCAAATCCCTATGACAATTTTCATTAGGCACATAAACACTTCTTCACACTTCGCTCAATATTCTTCACACTCTTCTTTTCATTTGGATGATCTGATATTTATTCACACATGTCACATTCATTCACCGAGCATACACCACACATGCACACTTCAAAATGAAGAAACAACCATTCTTATGTATCCACTACATGAATTTACATCAACTCTGTCGGCCACACATAAAGAATGAATTACAATTGTCGGCCCAATTTTATGAACAAGTATCAATGTGCACCAACCTAAGTTGATCACGACATAGTGAGGACCTAAATCAACATCCTCGAACATGCCAAACAATAAAATATTAAAGCATAAGGATTTGTAACATGCTACCACCATTATGTCATCCAATAACATAAAAACTTGAATGCACAAGGGAAAATCTTTGATCAAGAACACACGAATCAACGCAGATGTACCACACTGATAGAGAACAATCTAGAAACATCACTGAATATCTCAGGAATGTACACAACAACTCAATTCATCAGAATTGCAATCTCATCTTCCAGAAACACTTGCTACAGTAATTGAGTAACTGTAGGAACATAGAACTTCATAACTTTCTCAATTTTTGATGTGCACCTCTAAAAATTTCAGACAACGTACTAGATAGACTCAGCAACAAACCCTTTAAGGCACACCTTTTGATCATCAATGTACAAAAAATTTCATCACTCTGACCTTCTCAGCTTCATAGACTACCTGCAACATATTTATTATAATTTTCTCAATATCCTTGACATATACAGCCTTCAAAATCATTAATGCTAATAGTATTGACATCAATGACAACCACATATCAGCAACACAACCAAAATATACAATAATCTGCCCCTTTGGAATTGATGGCATTGCATGATGTGAAAAATACCATCAACACAACTAGCTCTTCTCATCCTATTCTTCTCTTCCTTGCATTGCTCTTCCACCTTCTTAGTACTTATTGCACTTCTCCCCTTTTATTCTACAAATATTTTTCACATTGCTCTTCTCCCCATTTGACATCAATGGTAAAGGTATATAAGCTCTGAACCACATATCATCTAAATCATCTGACTACTCCGCCTGAGTAGCAGCCACCATAACATCAATCTAAAACTAGATCTGACTGTAGGTGCACAAATGGATGCAAAGAATTGCATCTTAGTTCAGATTAGGAGGGGAAACCACCCCTAACTTTCCTCTGAGATACTCAAAAGTATCCTTAGGCAACAACTTAGTAAAGATATCTGCAATTTGTTCCTTTGTGGGAACATATTCCAATCTAACCTCTTTATCACTCACCTTGTCTCTCAAAAAGTGATACTTGATAGATATATGCTTTGTTTTTTAATGTAGCACCAGATTCTTGGATATGTTTATGGAACTTGAATTATCACAAAATATAGAAATAGGCTCATCATACTCAACTCTGATATCTCTCAACATCTGATTCATCCATAATATTTGAGTACAATTGTTTGTAGCAGCAATATATTTTTCCTCAATAGTAGCTAAGGAAATGGAAATTTTATTTTTACTTAGCCAAGACACCAACATCTTCCCTAGGAAGAATACAACTCCACTTGTACTTTTCTTGTCATCCACATCTCCTACCCAATCTGCATCTGTAAAAGCATTCAGATTAATGTTGTGCATATTTGCACACACGCCCCGTCGTAGGCAGAGACCCTCTTTTTTCGCTCCCGGTGGGCTGCTTTGATCCCACCTCATTTCTTGTGCCCCTTTTTTGGTGTCCTATTTAGTCAACGTTCCCTTCAAAGTCTCTTTTTTTCGCTGACCATATTTTGCCTCTAAAATAAAAAATTGCTAAGTCTGGGTTTTTTGGGCTTCACCTCCCCGCTCACTCGATTCGCTTTTTCCTTCATTTTTTTACTTTGGGGATGGGTTTCCTATGGATTTGGGATGTTTTTTCATTCCCAAGTGAATTGCCAAGGTTTCATTAAGTTTCAAAAAATTGCAAAAAAATTCAAAACAACATTCCTATAGCAGCATTTCCAAAACGACATTTTGGCCTCACGTTTCCGGAACATCCAAGCGCTCCTCCGATTTGAAAATGAAGTTTGACCCAGATGGTAAAATTAGATCTTATCCTCCTTGGACCTTCCAAATTCCAAATTTGTAGCCAGGAGATACCATCCAAATTTCCATGTTTTGTTCGTTGTTTTCAAAACAACATTTCCAGAACAACATTCTAACCTCACGTTTTTGGAACATCCAAGCACTCCTCAAATTTAAAAATGGACTTCAACATAGATGGTAAAATTGGATCTTATCCTCCCTATACATTCCAAATTCCAAATTCACAGTCGAGAGATACCATCTGGAGTTCTATGCTCTGTTCACCATTTTCAAAACAACATTTCCAGAACAACATTCCAGCCTCACATTTCTAGAACGTCCAAGCGCTCCTTTAATTTGAAAACGGACTTCGACCCAGATGGTAAAATTGGATCTTATCCTCTTTGGATCTTTCAAATTCCAAATTTACAGCCAAGAGATACCATCCAGAGTTCCATGCTTTGTTCGCTGTTTTCAAAACAACATTTCCAGAATGGCATTCGGGCCTCACGTTTCCGGAACGTCCAAACACTCCTCCGATTTGAAAATGAACTTTGACCCAGATGGTAAAATCAGAACTTATCCTCCCTAGACCTTTCAGATTCCAAATTTTCAGCTAGGAGATACCATCCAGAGTTCCATGCTTTGTTCACCATTTTCAAAACAACATTTCCAAAACGACATTTCGGCCTCACGTTTTCGGAACGTCCAAGTGCTCCTCCAATTTGAAAATAGACTTCGACCTAGATGGTAAAATTGGATCTTATCCTCTTTGGACCTTTCAAATTCCAAATTTGCAGCCAAGAGATACTATCTGAAGTTCCATGCATTGTTCACTTTTTTCAAAACAACATTTCTAGAATGGCATTCCGGCCTCACATTTCCAGAATGTCCAGCGCTCCTCCGATTTAAAAAAGGACTTCAACCCAGATGGTAAAATTGGATCTTACCCTCCCTAGACCTTTAAAATTCCAAATTTTTAGCTAGGAGATGCCATCTGGAGCTCCATGCTCTATTCACCATTTTCAAAACAACATTTCCATAATGGCTTTCCGGCCTCACATTTCTGAAACATCCAAGCACTCCTTCGATTTGAAAACAGACTTTGACCCAAATGGTAAAATTGGATCTTATCCACCTTGGACCTTTCAAATTCCAAATTTACAACCTGGAGATACCATCTGGAGTTCCATGCTCTATTCGCCGTTTTCAAAACAACATTTCCAGAACGACATTCTGGCCTCACATTTCTGAAACATCTAAGCACTCCTCCAATTTGAAAATAGACTTCAACCCAGATGCCAAAATTGGATCTTATCCTCCTTGGACCTTTCAAATTTAGAATTTTCAGCTAGGAAATACCATCTGGAGTTCCATGCTTTGTTCACCATTTTCAAAACAGCATTCCTAAAACAACATTCCGACCTCTTGGTCTCGAAACGTTCGAACGCTATCCAGTAAACTATTAATGGAAATTCACACTGAATATTATGATAGTTTGATGATGCATGGATGGATATAATAAGGAGTTTGCAAGATTTGATTAACATTTTCCTTTATTTGTGTATGAAATCACTTATGACACTTCATGCATATAGGTTTCGAGAAGCTTATCGCGGGTCCGTCGGGAGACCCATTGAGAAAGTTGAACAAGGAAAACACGTGGCTCCTATCATCATTCATTTTATGCCCACCTCTTCTCATGGTGCACATCAATAGGGCCGACATCAGAAGAAGGCTTATGCTAAGGAAGTCAATGACAAAATGCAAGGGGGGGTTGTCCTACTTTTCACCAGATGATGATGATCTTTGGGGGTTGCCCACTCGAATTAGGGGCAACCAATCCATTGTTGCCAATTGTCGACTGACCCATTTGATCCAATGAAGAATGTTTCAAGTCCATCAAGAGGAGACAACTTTTAGGTAGTTTCAACTATAGTAAAAAGGAAATCAACTAAAGACAAAATTGTTATAGTGATCGGCCACTACAAGATAGAATAGGGAAAAGACAAAGATGTATTTTAAATTTTTGAATATTGTGCAGTAGGTGAAGCCCTAATGTAATTGAATCTGAGCCACACAATGTAACTCAATCATAGCGAATCATTTGCGCTTTGGAAAACTATAAATAGGGGTCTCCCCCTCATTTGTAAGGGTTGGAGAGCTGTTGTAAAAACATTTTGTAGCAATAAAAATCAGCATTGCATGATCTATGGGTGTTACTTTTGAGTTTTATCATTATGTGTGCATGGTTCTACCTTCCAAGTTACTTTTAGTTGTTAGTTTCTTGAATGGAAGTGGTAATGGTGATTGTTGTTTTAGTATTTGATGAATTTCTAGCCTATACGTTTGGAACTTGTTGATGACAAGCTATTGTGCAAAGTTAGCCTGAGCTTCTTTATTTGATTGCTACAACTTAGTTCACTTGCATATTCATGAATTGTGTATGCAAACTAAAAATATGAAGTCCTTAGAAGATTGCACTGGTTTTGTGTAACTGTAGGATCCTCTTGGCCAAGCAAACCCCAGTTTAGGGAGTTTGTCTACTGTAGCAGCCTCCATGATCATTGTTCATTCATAGTTTCAGATCTAGGAACTTCTCTCTTCCCTTCCCTTTTTCCTTTTTTTTTAATAAGTAACCTTAGGCAAGGTTCATTGCACATTATAAAGCTAACTTTGATGTTGAAATGGAGTTCTAGACTGTTGTTTGAACCTGTAGAAAATGCTTAGCAACTCTCCCATCTTAAGAACTCCATTTGCATATCTAAATTCACCACTTTGTAACTCATCTGTAAGTCCACCTTTTATTTCCAACAAATCGCATGAACCAACTGAGATATTCCAAGCACTGTCAAGACTTGACATCCGAGAGACCTTGGGATAGTGTTCTGTAATTTGATTGTGGAAGATTGTCTTTCAAGAGAGCTGATGCACCTATGCATTACCTATGTTGAGAAGTGCATAAAAACACCATCAATAGAACTGGCGCTAGAAGGAGGGCTTGACATGTTGAGGCTACAAAGCTGAATGTTGGAAGTTGAGAAGAGCACTTTCAAAGAAGAAATGTGAGATAGAGTGATCTATTTTAATGCTGAAACATAAAATCAGAAAATTCTGAAGGCAAAAGAGGCTGAGTTGAAATGGAGCAACATATGCAAATTAACATCACTCGGCTACATGCAGATTTAAATAGAAGATTGAAGAGACCATTGCAGCAATTTGCATTGGTGGATAAGTGTAGGATCCATTTCACTTGTAGGAAAAATGAATTGGAGTGTCTAACCTTCTTGAGCAGAATTGAAAGAGTCATGCAAGGAGAGATTCCCTTTTGGGAAATCTATCAGCCTTTGGGAGGAGGAATTGACAACCATGGCAGCCAAGACATTTGAAGAGTTGATCCAAGAATTTTTGGGCAGTGAAGATGGACCAAGATTAGAGGAAGCACTAATGTCAAGTTGGTGCAGATTTCACAATGCATCTCATTCAAAATTTACTTGTTCGTCATGTGCAAGCATCATCACCCAAGTCAAAGGCAATTTGAACAAGTTGGAGCAGAAAACTATCAAGTAGGATGAGTCATTCCATGAGGAAAAGAATTTGTCAACCTTTGGAGGACAACACATTGCAGATAAACCAAGAAATCCTACATAAACTAGTGCTAGGACAACAAAAACTGAAGCTAAAAATCAAGAGGAAGAATTTGATTTCCTTGGGACAACAAAAAGATTTGGTGAAGGTTCACTAGGAATGGAGTTGAAAAGCCTCTCCTTCACGAGTAAGGGGTAGTCCTCCACTTAGGAAGAGGATCCATTGGTAGTTGAGGATGAATCAATGAAGTTTTCAGCAGTATATGCTGGGGCAGCCAATGAAGATGCTGAAAATCAGCAAGAGGAAGAGGTTGACAGCCCTGGGATAGCAAAAAAATGATGATGAAGGCATAAGTGAAATCAAACTAGAAGACCTCTCCTCCATAAATGATAGTGATCAAGAATATGAAAATGAAAGTTTGGAGGAGTGGGAACAACCACTTGCCATGTTTGTCTACCATCAAGCTTCTTTTTCAAGTGATGATGAGGACCCAATAGTGGAAAGATATGACCAGCTCATGTCCAGATTAGCAAAGGATTGGTCAGAGCTAAAATACCAAGTGGATTTGGACGTATTGCTGCTACCAAATTGGTGCAGGCTCCATGATTCATCCCACTCTGAGTTCACATGCAGACTGTACCAAGAAGCCATGAAGCAAGTCAGAGAACAATTGAGGCAGCCAAGCACACCACTTCCTATAGTTGCTTCACGAACGGAATGTGAGGACCAAGAGCCCAAGCCAAGTAATGACTTAGCTGGGGGTAGTCCTCAAGAGGATGTTGGGACAAAAATAGAAGAAGGACAACAATATAGTCTTGAGCTTTCAAGCGATGTAGTAGATCAAATACGAATGTTGTCCACCAGTCACCAAGAATTTCTCCCTCTTCAATAGTATTTGAGTACCATGGACGATAGGATTTATGGTGAGTCTTTGGAAGAAAATCACATAGTAAATCTTGGGCCCCTTGATGAGGTACCATCAATTGAAACTTCTTTCCATTGGGAGTTGTACTACAAAGGTATGCTCATGCCGAGGAAAAGCACATTCTAGAAGACGCTAGCGATGGAGACATACTCCTTGAATCTCTGAATGATGATGCACTAGAGTTTCCAGATTGGGAGAGGGTTTCCTTCTCCATTTATAGCAATAGTGAACAAGGGGAAATGAGTGAACGACATGATGAGATGCATGAACAACAAAGAGAAGAAGATAAAGGTGGGGGTACTGAGATAGCTTCCAACAAAGATGAAGCACCCGGTTGACTACAAGATGCAACTCAGAGTCCTTCCGCCATGATTGTTGTTGATTCTCCTTCATATTTAGATGGTTGCAATAGGATAGATTTGTACATGTCATCATACCATGATATTGAGCATCATGAAGATAAGGTTGACACTTGGGAAAGGAGATGGGACAACGTGTTTCCTTTCGAGGACAAACATCATGTGGATGCTCAGTTTGCATAAGATCAATGGGATGGAGTACTTCTTTTTGAAAAACTACCAAGGGGGATTGTTGATCCCATGCAAGATGTGGAAGAAGTGTTTGCTACCCCATTCTCCTTGCCTTATATAGACTTGATTCATGAGATACTGCACCCTCCACCATGCTTGCCTGAGGTTGCTGATGCAAAGACTGACGATGTGGTCCTCACTCTCAATTGTCAAATGCTGCCACCTCCATGTGATGAAATCCAGGTTCTATCCTTCCTTACTCCTATTAATTTTCATAGTTGCACTTATCATTTTTATTATGGGAATGAGAAAAAAAAAACATGTTTATGGATTAATCATGGGTTTAATAAGCTTCCTCAATTGTTGATTCTTCACGATGTTGGGGTAGAATTTGAATTCTGCCATATTGAATTTATTCCCTCTGAATATAAGGATAAATCTGCATGGTATAGAACTATAACGATTTCCTGTCTGCTTGTGAATGCATTGCAAAATCCAATGGGCATGAGTATCTGTTGGCCTTGCTTGAACATAGTGCTTTTTAAATATCTCTTTGTACATACCTCATTTTGAGTAGTTTAGCTTTCCTATAAATACTCTGCTTTCCTACTTTCCTTAGGTTTTTTTTTTTTGTTGTAGGTTTCTTGCTTTAGAGTAGTTTCTTCGCTTTTTTTTTTTCGTTGTCCAACTTTGGTCTTGGTGTTTTCTTTTTTTCTCTTTCTTTTATACTGCTTTGCTTAGGGTCCCTCTTCTTTTGGCTTGGCACATCTGTGCGCACAAAAACCATTCTTATTTTCTGGGGTTGTTCTATGTATTTCTTTGTCAAACTCTAATCAAGTTTTCAGAGTGGATGGTGAGGATCTTTTGTTAGTATCAAGTCATCTAGATGTTTGATTCAAAGTGGATAAGTCGTTGGTTGGTCTGAGTCTGAAGTATTCTGGAATCTTATATCTCACAAATTTTAAGGATCTGACAGTCACTGTAGGTCCTTTGTGAAGTCTAGTTAAGTGAGAAATCTAAAATTTTGCTCCAGCGCCACTATGATTCTCAGCCCTAAGCGTGAGCTTCATTGCTTGTGGGTTGAAATAAAAGAAACAAAATAAATAAAGAAAAATATTGAAAATCAAAAGAAGAGAAATTCAGATTTTCAGGGGTATATGAGCAACTCTACTGGGGCTATGGATGCCTAACTAACAGTAGAGCAATGTTCAGGAGAATCACAACGACAACCTCATCAAGGCTATGGATTCCTGACTGGTAGTGAGGCAATGTCCCAGATGCTTTTGGAGTTAGAATAAAATACGTAGCTTAACTTGATGGAGCTTGGGTTCTTGCAACAACTGAAGGATGGGAATTAATGCAACTACACACACTTCAATTTTCAGCATATTGAAGGTTGGGTTAACTAGTGGTTTTGATTCTTTGGTTGAGCGTCTGGCTTATTTTCCCTAGCATGAAGGTCAGAACCAAAAATTATGGGTTCATGCTCTTGAGCATTTCCCCCAACGAGTTGTAATTTGTTTTGCATATTTGCACACATGCCCCGTCATAGGTAGGGACCCTCTTTTTTCGCTCCTGGCGGGCTACTTTGCTCCCACCTCATTTTGTGTGCCCCTTTTTTGGTGTCCTATTTGGTCAACATGCCCTTCAAAGTCTCTTTTTTTGGCTGACCATATTTTGCCCCTAAAATAAAAAATTGCTAAGTCTGGGTTTTTTTGGACTTCACCTCCCCGCTCACTCGATTCGCGTTTTCCTTCATTTTTTGACTTTGGGGATGGGTATCCTATGGATTTGGGATTTTTTTTCATTCCCAAGTGAACTGCCAAGGTTTCATTAAGTTATAGGAAATTGCAAAAAAAATCAAAACAACATTCCTACACAAGCATTTCCAGAACAACATTCCGGCCTCATGTTTCTGAAACGTCCAAGCGCTCCTCCAATTTGAAAATGGACTTCGACCTAGATGGTAAAATTGGATCTTATCCTCCTTGAACCTTTCAAATTCCAAATTTGTAGCTGGGAGATACCATCCGAAGTTCCATGCTCTATTCGTCGTTTTCAAAACAACATTTCAAGAATGGCATTCCGGCCTCATGTTTCTGAAACGTCCAAGCACTCCTCCGATTTGAAAACGGACTTTGACCCAGATGGTAAAATTGGATCTTATCCTCATTGAACCTTTCCAATTCCAAATTTTTAGCCAAGAGATACCATCTGGAGTTCCATTCCTTGTTCGTCATTTTCAAAATAACATTTCCAGAACGACATTCCAGCCTCACGTTTCTGGAATGTCCAAGCACTCCTCCGATTTGAAAAAAGACTTCAACCCAGATGGTAAAATTGGATCTTATCTTCCTTGGACCTTTCAAATTCCAAATTTTCAGCTAGGAGATACCATCTGGAGTTCCATGCTATGTTCGTCGTTTTCAAAATAGCATTTCCAGAACAGCATTTTGGCCTCACATTTCTGGAGCATCCAAGCACTCCTCCGATTTGAAAACGGACTTCGACCCAAATGGTAAAATGGGATCTTATCTACCATGGACCTTTCAAATTCCAAATTTTCAGCTGGGAGATACCATCCGGAGTTCCATGCTTTGTTCACCATTTTCGAAACAACATTTCCAGAACGATATTTTGGGCTCACGTTTCTAGAACATCCAAGTACTCCTCCGATTTGAAAACAGACTTCGACCCAGATGGTAAAATTGGATCTTATCCTTTTTGGACCTTTCAAATTCCAAAATTTCAGTCGAGAGATACCATCTGGAGTTCCATGCTTTGTTCGCCATTTTCAAAACAACATTTCCAAAACGACATTCCGGTCTCACATTTCGAGAACATCCAAGCGCTCCTTTGATTTAAAAAAGGACTTCAACCCAGATGGTAAAATTGGATCTTATCCTCCCTAGACCTTTCAAATTCTAAATTTGCAGCTGGGAGATACCATCTGGAGTTCCATTCTCTGTTCACCGTTTTCAAAACAACATTTCTAGAACGACATTTTGACCTCACATTTCCGAAACATCCAAACGCTCCTCCGATTTAAAAGCGAACTTCAACCCAGATGGTAAAATTGGATCTTATCCTCCTTGAACCTTTCAAATTCCAAATTTGCAGCCTGGAGATACCATCTAGAGTTCCATGCTCTATTCGTCATTTTCGAAACAACATTCCGGCCTCACGTTTCTGGAATGTCCAAGCACTCCTCTGATTTGAAAACGGACTTTGAATCAAATGCAAAAATTGGTTCTTATCCTCCCTGGACCTTTCAAATTCCAAATTTTTAGCCGGGAAATACCATCCAGCGTTCCATGCTTTGTTCGTCGTTTTCAAAACAGCATTCCAGCCTCTCGGTCCTGGAACGTTTGAACGTTGTCCACTAAACTATTAATGGAAATTCACATTGAATATTATAATAGTTTGATGATGCATGGATGGATATAATAAGGATTTTTCAAGATTTAATTAACATTTTCCTTTATTTGTATATGAAATCACTTACGACACTTCATGCATGTAGGTTTCGAGAAGCTTACCGCGGGTTCGTCAAGAGACCCATTGAGAAAGTTGAACAAGGAAAACATGTGGCTTCTATCACCATTCATTTTATGCCCACCTCTTCTCATGGTGCACATCAATAGGGCCGACATCAAAAGAAGACCTATGCCAAGGAAGTCAATGACAAAATGCAAGGGGGGTTGTCTTACTTTTCACTAGATGATGATGATCTTTGGGGGTTGCCCACTTGAATTAGGGGCAACTAATCCATTGATGCCAATCGTCGACTAACCCATTTGATCCAATGAATAATTTTGTAATTCCATCTGGAGGAGGCATATTTTAGGTAGTTTCAACTACAGTAAAAGGGAAATCAACTAGAAGACAAAACTGCTACAGTGACCAGCCACTACAAGACAAAATTGGGAAAAGACAAAGATGTATTTTAAATTGCTGAATATTATGGGGTAGGTGAAGCCCTAATGTAATTGAATTTGAGCCACACAATGTAACTCAATCATAGCCATTCATTTGGGCTTTGGAAAACTATAAATAGGGGTCTCCCCCTCATTTGTAAGGGTTGGAGAGTTGTAAAAATATCTTACAGCAATAGAAAGCAGTATTGCATGATCTATGGGTGTTACTTTTGAGTTTTCTCATTATGTGTGCATGGTTCTACCTTCCAGTTTAGTTTTAGTTGTTAGTTTCTTGAATGGAAGTGGTAATGGTGATTGTTGTTTTAGTATTTGATGAATTTCCAGCCCATACTTTTGGCACTTGTTGATGACAAGCTGCTGTGCAAAGTTATCCTGGGCTTATTTATTTGATTGTTGCAATTTAGTTCACTTGCATGTTCATGATTTTTGTATGAAAACTGAAAATCTGTAGTCCTTAGAAGATTGCACTAGTTTTGTGTAACTGTAGGATCCTCTTGGCCAAGTAAAACCTAGTTTAGGGAGTTTGTCTACTGTAGCAACCTCCATGATCACTGTTCATTCGTAGTTTTAGGTCCAGGAACCTTCTCTCTTCCCTTCACTTTTTACTTTTTTCTTAATAAGTAACCTTAGGCAAGGTTCATTGCACATTATAAAGCTAAATTTCATGTTGAAATGGAGTTCTAGACTGCTATTTGAATCAGCAACAAATGATTAGCAACTCTCCCATCTTAAGAACTCCATTTGCAAATCCAACTTCCCCGCTTTGTAACTCATCTGTAAATCCACCTTGTGATTCTAGAAAATCACATAAATCAACTAAGATATTCCAAGCACTGTCAAGACCTGACATCCGAGAGACCTTGGGATAGTGTTCTGCACTTTGATTGTGGAAGATTGTCTTTCAAGAGAGCCGATGCACCTATGCATTACCTATGTTGAGAAGTGCATAAAAATACCATCAACAAGTAATATCATCATCCTTAGGATACTAAAGACCAAAATCAATTATTCCTTTTAAGTATTTGAAAATTATCTTTATTGGAGTCACAGGTGATTCCTTTGCATCAGATTGATATCTAGCAACCATGCACACAACATTCATAATTTCTAGTATGATCTGAGTCAAATATAACAATCCACCAATCATAGACATATATATTGTTTGATTAGCTTTAGCAGAATCATCATTTTGTGTTATCTTGCATCTAGTTACCATGGGTGTACAAACAGGTTTTGAGTCTTCCAAGCCAAAAACTTTCAGTAATTCTCTTACATATTTTGACTAAGAAATAAAGATTCTATCATCTAACTGAGTAGTTTGCAATCCTAAAAAGAATTTCAGCTCTCCTATCATTGACATTTCAAATTCACTTTTAATTCTATCAAAAAACTTCATACATAAGTCATCATCGCCATCAAAAATAATGTCATCAACAAATACTTCAATTATCAATTCTTTATCCTGATCCAGCTTGAAATACATATTGTTGTCAACAGTACCTTTATTGAATCCAAGCTTCATCAAATATTTATCCAATCTAGCATACCATGCTCTAGGGGCTTGTTTGAGTCCATATATTCCTTTCTTCAATTGAAAAACCATATCTTTTTCATCAATCAGTTAAAATTCATCTAGTTGTTCAACATAGACTTCTTCTAATTCACCATTCAGGAATGTTGAATTTACATCCATTTGATAGACTTTGTAATTATTGAAAGTGGCATAAGAAATAAATAACCTTACAACTTCACATCTAGCAATAGGGACAAAATTTTCTTCAAAATAAATACCTTCCATCTGTGAGTATTCTTTACATACCAGTCTTGCTTTGTTTCTAACTACTTCACCTTGCTCATTCAGCTTATTCCGAAAGACTCATTTGGTTTCAATCACATTTTTGTCTTGAGGTCTAGGAAAAATAATCCATGTATCATTTTTCTCTATTTGCATCAGTTCTTCCTTCATTGCTTCCATCCAATATTCATCCTTACATGCCTCGTTGGCATTGCTAGGCCCGGTCTTAGATATCAGACAATATTCTTCTGCAATTCTTATTCTATTCTACACACCTTTGTTCTTGTCTCCTATGATTTGACTTTAAGAATGACTTCACTTTGCATACCTTGGAATGTTGGGTTCTTCTATTCTTTCTTCTACATTTCCACTTTCTTCTTCTTCATGATTTTCTTGATTCACTAGATCAATTTGAATTTGATTTTGTGTATGCACATTCTTTCCATTCTTAGTGTTATCTTTTTGGTCATCTGAATCATATCCACAATACCTAGATGATCTAACAGTGTCTTCATCAACTTTGACATTTGCGCTTTCAACTATTTTCTTTAATATTTTATTGTAACGTCGGTAGGATTTTCTCTTAGTAGAGTAACCTAGAAAGATTCCTTCATCACTTCTAGCTTCAAAATTTCCTATATCTTCATATCTTTTAATAAAACATATACTTCCAAAGATTTTGAAATATTTAATGGTAGGCTTATAACCAAACCATAGCTCAAAAGGAGTCTTACCAAAATTACCATTGAAATTTTCCCGGTTGATAGTATACACAACAATGCTTATAGTTTCTCTCCAGTAGAAATGAGGAACATTAACTTTCCAACATCATAGTTCTGGCAGCATCTAAGATTGTTTTTCTCTTTTTCTCAACAATTTTGTTCTGTTGAGGGGTCCAGGGAGCATATAACTATATTTTTATTCCATGCTCTTCACAAAATGAATTGAATTCCTGAGAAGTGAATTCACCACCTTTGTCTGATCTCAAAAAGTTGATCTTCAAACCTGTCTCATTCTCTATCAAAGCTTTGAAGCTTTTGAATTTCTCTAATGCCTCATGTTTTTCTCTTAAGAAATCAACCCATACCATTCTAGAATAATCATCAATAAGAAACATAAAGTACCTTTCCCCTTGTAGACTTTTGATTCTGGATGGACCACATAGATCAGTATATACCAAATCTAGTACTCCATTAGAATGATGCTATTTTCTCCTAAAATAAATTCTTATCTGCTTTCCCATCTGACATTCCTTGCATATAGTGTTAGTAGGCTTCACTAACTTAGGTAGATTTGTGCCTGCTTGTCTGGAGCTTATTTTGACAATGTTATCAAAATTCACATGACACAACATTCTATGCCATAACAAGCTTACATCAACTTGAGCAATAAAACAACTTTCACTAGCAACACTTAAAATATTACTTCTTATCTTTGTACTTGAAGCAATCATGTTTCTTGAGCTTCCCAATATCGTGCACTTACCATCTTTGAACTGAAGATTGTAACCTTTGTCAACCATCTATCCAAAACTCAACAAATTATTCTTCAAAGCTTCAACATATAGGAAATCATCACTATTACATTTACTTCCAAGAGAAATAGTGCCTTTGCCACAAATCACACCAGCATTGTTATCTTTAAATCTTACAACACCACCATCATATTTTTCCAAGCTTAGAAAATTGCTTTTGTCACCAGTCATATGATGTGAGCATCCACTGTCAATCACCCACTCATCCTTCTCAACAATATTGGTTGCAAGAGCTTTCTCAATATTCTGATTACTAGCTGATTCAGTGGACACCAGACCATTTTCCTTGATAGCAATGAATACCCATTCATCTTCATTTCCAGTTTCTTTATTAGATTCATCATCAGTAACACCTCCTTCAACATAATAACATTTCTTTTGAAATCTATTCTAATCAAGTTTATAATTAGAAACTCTTTCAAGACACCTTGATGCAAAATGACCTATCTTACTACAAGAGAAACATTTAATAGGAAGATTTCCTTTGTACTTACCTTGTTCTATGGCTTCTCTTTTCACAATCAGTGCTTCTGATTCTTCTATCTCTCTTTCTTCATCTTCATACTTGAATGTCTTCTTGGAGCTCTCTCCCAGATCATATCTCTGTTGGATTTTTTTGGATACAATAGCTTTGAATGCAAACTCTTTCTTAGGAGAAGATTCACCAAATTCACTCAACTCAAAGGAAACAAGTTTTCCAATAAGCATGTCTCTTGTTACATTTGTTACTTTCCTAAGCTCTTCAATAGAATGAGCTTTTGTTTTGTAAGAAGTAGGCACAAATCTAAGTATTTTAGCCACAATCTCATCTTCTTCCAAGATTCTATCAACACATCTAATGCCCATCACTAGTTCATTTAAATTTTGCATGAAAGAGAAAATATTTTCATCTTCATGTTCTCCTACTTGCTTTTCAGACTTTGAGCTTAGCAACTTTTACTAGTTCATCTCCTTCATACAATGTTTCCAAATTTTTCCAAATTTCATGTGCAATCTTCAAACCTATTACATTTGTAATCTCTAAATCTGTCAAAGCACTTAGTGATTCTTCTATAGCCTTGGTATTAGTTTTTGCTTCTTTTATCTCATTAGCAGTAGAGGGGCCATTCTGAGGAATAGTGTAAGAATTCTTTGTAATCTTCCAAAAAGGCTCACCAATGCACTTGAAATGACACTCCATTCTGACTTTCCATAGAGAGTAGTTTGTAACATCAAATCTAGGACTATCCTTCTTGTATGATGCCATCTCAGATCACCTCAAGCAATTAAAATTCTTCAAAGGAACTATCTCTGATACCAATTGTTGGAAAAACAAGGATAGACAATTGAGAGGGGGAGTGAATCAGTTGTTACAAAATTTAAACTTATTCAAGATCAATTAACCTTTAGACTTAGATCTAATGAATAAAAGTGAAAACATAAATCAACAATACATCAGAGACACATGAACACCAATATTTTATATGTGGAAACCCTGTTAGGGGAAAAACCATGGTGGATGTTAGTCCACAAGATTATACCCTGCTAGAAATATAATGAAAGAATGGATAGGGAATGCACATGCATTTAGGCACATTTCCTAGAGCTCACTGCTCAAAGGGAAGGCTCATTGCCTTATATAAAACAATCAGATTAAATCCATTTGATGAGGTTGAACTGAGAAATTAGCTTCTACAAAATCCTGATGGCAGTTCCGGTTAGGCACATAAACACTTCTTCACACTCTACTATGCATTCAGATGATCTGATCTTTATTCACACATTCTGCATTCATTCACTAAGCATACACCACACTTACACACTTCAAAATGAAGAAACAATCATTCTTATATAGTTGCTACATGAATTTACATCAACAACTCTGTTGGCCACAAATAAAGAATGAATTACAACTGTCGGCCCAATTTTATGAACAAATATCAATGTGCACCAACCTAAGTTGGTCACAACATAGTGAGGACCTAAATCAACATCCTCAAACAAACCAAACAATAAAATATTAATCCATAAGGATCTGCAACATGCTACCACCATTATGTAAGCCAAGAGCATAAAAACTCAAACACACAAGGAAAAATATTTGATCACAAACAAACCAATCATCGTAGTCATACCACACTGATAGAGAATGATCTAGAAACATCACTGAACATCTCAAGAATGTACACAACAACTCAATTCATCAGAATTGCAATCTCATCTTCCAAAAACACCTGCTACGGTTACTGAGTAACTTTAGGAACACAAAACTTCATAAATTTCTCAATTCTTGATGTGCACCTCTGAAACTTTCAAACAACATACTAGATAGACTCAACAAAAAACCCTTTAATGCATGCCTTCTAATCATCAATGTACATAACTTGTCATCACTCTGACCTTCTCAGCTTCACGAACTTCCTGCAACATATTTATTACAATTTTCTCAATATCCTTGACATATACAACCTTCAAAATCATTAATGCTAATAGTGTTGACATCAATGAAAATGACACATCACCAACACAACCACAATATCCAATAGGATATTGCTTGGACAACTCTCTGAAATGTTCCAAGAGCATTGTATAGCCCAAAGTGGAGGACGTGATATGCAAACGTTCCCCAAGGGAAACTTAAAGTTGTCTTATATTGGTCTTCAACTACAACTTGTATCTGATTATATCCACTAAATCCATCCAAGAATGAGAATTACTTTCTTCTAGCCAAATTATCCAAGACTTGGTCTACGAATGGTAGAGGGAAGTAATCTCTATGGGTGCCCTTGTTAATTTATGTGTAATAAAAAAACACCCTCCACTTCCCTTTTTCTTTGGAACCACTACTAGGGGTGAGACACATTTTTTGTCAGAAATGGGATAGATAAATCCTACTTTCAAGAGTTTCTCAATTTCAATTTTAGCAATGTCTTTCAAAGAAAGATTAATCCTTTGTTGAGGTTGATGAACATGTCTAACATTCACGGTGTATATGTGGTGGGTACAAACACTTGGGTGTATCCCTATCATGTTTGTATAATCCCAAGAAAAATATTTAGATCTATTCACCAACACATCAAATAATTTCTACTCTTCTGGCTCTATCAACCAGCTATTGATATTCAGATTTTTCTCTCGTAGTAACTATTATCATAAGGATTGCACCTATGTACGAAATAAAAAATGCCTTGCAATCTTGTGTAACATGGGAATACTTTCAGGTTGTGGGTACCCTATGTTAAAAGTAGACCTTTAAATTATGGGTCGCCTTCCCTTAATTTTTTCTAATGATGGACTTTAAATTTTGATGGAAAAGGGAAGAAAGCTTTAAATGAATGCATGAGCTGAACTTGAAATGGAAGGTGATGCACCTAATGATGAAAAAACTTGCAACCTGACTCATAATGAATCTTCAATATTTCTACTTGCACAACCAGATTTGAACAACTTAATCACCTAAATATTTCATTTAAAGGCTTTGAAAAAATTATCTTTTTTGAAGGAAAATCTATGTTTTCACAACTAAAATGATAAAATGGATCATTGCACAATGTACAACCTATGAATTTAAACCTAACTACATACATACATCTATGAGAGAGACATAAAATTAGAGGTTTCCAAATTAAAACACGATAATCTTTTTATTAGATCAAACACAATGATGATGCATGAAATCTTGAAGGAAAAAACCTAATACTACTGAAAAGTAAGAGGAATTCATCTACTAATAAAAAATTCAAAATAACCTATACAAGAGTTGTTGCATAATATAAACTATAAGAAAGTAAGTTACAAGATCTCTCTCTACAGAGTGCAAAGGAAAAAATTCAAGAACTAAGGAAAAAGGACTTTTTCCAACAAATACAATGAAGGCATGCATAATGCGCCAAAAAAGGTGGAACTCCAAGCTAACTGGAAGTGAGAAAAATAAATGCATGCTTCTCATGAGCAAAGGAAAAAACCTTAGAAAAAGGGGATCAAAACTGGAATGATCTACAATGAAATAGATCCAAACTCATTGTGATGATTTACTTGACTTAAGTGAACACAAAAATTCCTCTAGTTTTACTAAAAGTCAAATGGAATCTCCAAAATCTCCAACTACATGTGTAAGTTTCATTTCCACCTCCGAATTTCCTTTTCTACATGAGTAATAATCTCAAAAGAGACTCAAGTCTCACTCCTCATGGCATATATACTTGGTTCTAACAATTATTAAAAATAATCAATAGAATTGTTTTTAAATAATGTTAAATAAAAGATTACAATAATATGAAGGACTTTCCAAAATATTTTTTCTGAAAAAATAAACATGTCACTCCTTATATCTCCCGAGCATCATGATTACTCATGGGCCCTCCACATTACTAGGTCAATTGACTTACAGTCAAGACCACAAAAAAATAAGTCTAAATGATTTTCTTAAAAAGAAAGGTCAAAAATAACAATCATTTGAATCAAGGTATAGTAAAAGCTTGACGAACCCTAATCATTTCATTCATTCACTTATCTTTGTAGACTTCACTCTGCTCGACTGTGACCGCTATGCTAGGGTTTCAGCTCAAACTGTGAGCCTCATGTTGTTTTTGATGATTTTTTATCTTTTTGAGGGATTCTCTGTAATATTTCTTTGTAAGTCATCTTTATCCACCATTCTAGACATTTTTTTTAGTTTTGAGGCCTTTCAGGCTTTCATAGCTGCGACCATAAACATATCCTTGACTCACTCCTATTGCAGTATTCAATGTTTGATGATTTTTAGCTTTCGAGGCTACCATTTGAAGGATTTATGAAGCTTTTCCCTTGAGTTTTGAAAGTATCCATCCTATGAGGAATTGGTAGTAAACTTGAGGTATGGTTTCCATTTATCATTATTTGCTTTATCTTCAACAAAACATGCTCCATTTAAGCTCCATGTGAACAAAATGATGGTCATTTCTCCTTTTTTGTATACTTTGAATTTTGAAGCCTCTGGGTTTTCCTGTCGAGGGTTTCTTCTATGCTACTTTTTAAAATAAAAGACATAACAAAATTATGTGTAGCCTCCCTTTGCATGTTGCGGGGTGTTTTTGTATTTCCATGGCTATGAGTAAAAAGCTCTTATAAACCCCAAGTTATCTTCTATTTCTTTTTTCTGTGGACTTTAATCATGAATGGTTGCAGCCATGACCCATTTTATTTTCCTTTGAAAGAAAACAAGAGGAAACTCTTCTTATTTGAATCTTTGTTCTCCTAAAACCCTTGCTTTGAGATGATTTTTTGATCTTTTGATGTATGTAATAGGCCAACATGGTTGCCTCTCCATCATCACACAATACGGGTATATGTTTGAAACCCTACATTTCATTTCCATTCTTCATGAACATTGCCCCCTTGATGACTATCATAGACTTATACCTCCATTGTTCTTCACATTATTACCATTTTTGAGATTCACCTATGGTGCTCTTTTGATTCTGAGATTATATGAATATCACTACCTCTACAACTTCTTCTTGTTGAAAAAGTCATTTTGTATTTCTAGTTGCTAGTATTGCAAGCACTATTTGTTGTTTCATAATATTGTATTGTTGTTCATTGTTTCTGATGAGGCATTTTCCAAGAGTCATGACTATAATATCATTAAGAATAATGCTATAATTTAAAATTTTAAGAGCCTTTTCCATTATTCACTGAAAGAAAATGCAGGAGATTATAAATTTTATTATTCATTTTAATATTCTTGTAACTCATAGATGAAGTCATAAAAAAAAAATCAGAATAGGCATTAGATGACTGTCCCCTAAAAATTGGATTGTTTTTTTCTATATTTACTATCCTTAAAATCTTTGAGGATGATGAAAAGGGGATGTCCCTTTCTCCCTATATTGAAGACTATAACATTGTAATTGCTTGTGATTGCCCCTTGATATTTATGGGTACTATATCCTCATAGCGGTTGGGCTCAATTTATTGGGACAGTACTTGAATTCCTCCATTTCATGTTTGTATTGGGCATGATAGTATCATTACTGTGAAAGAATAAAAGTATAAAGCCATTATTCTTTAACATGATTACTTTAAAACTGTGAGACCTTTCATTTGAGGCTACCTAATTTCACCCTAATTAGCTTTGTGGAAGAAGTCTCATTGCATGACTATTTTTACATCTATTGTGTATGATTTTCTTGTGTTAATTTATACTGAGAGAGTCTCCTTGGTAACACACAGTTACTTGAGCAGGAGCAATTTTTTGTCTTGTTAAACAATATAAGACCGCTTGTTGTTATGAACCCTCATTGATGATTCATTTTTCTAATTAGATGAACACTTTCTTTGCTCTGGTAATTGTATGCTATCATTTCATACATCTTTTATGCATTATCATGTGAAGACTGTAGTACCTTTAGTATGTTGGGCTCGACCCCTATGGGAGCCCATTTTCCTCCAAAAGCTAAAATGAAAAGAGGATGATAATGAATAAGAGAAGACCTGTTCCTACATAGTGAACAAACATTTTAGATAAAAATAGTTCAATATTTTTTTGATGATGATTTCACTCTCACTTTGATAATCTAGTCCTCATTCTCTCTTGTATATCTCTGATATGGCTAAATTAGATTGATAGTTCATAGGTTTAAAATATTCAATTATTGATAACCATATGATGAAATTTTATGTCTTGAGATCTAACAAATATTTTAACATCTTGCAAGTACATCTGAACCTAGTGAATAAAGGACTGGAGATAGGAGGGAAGTTGATGACAAATATGAAGATATAACATCAACAATATTGAACAAGCAATGAAGGATACAATTTTTTTGTTATATGCTTTCCTATTCTTATCTTCATTTGAATATATTAGCTCTTATGTTTTATCGATGTGGTTCAGTCATTCCCACAACTTGTGTGGGACTTTTAAACACTCTTTTCCCCTCTAAGCATGAAACAAAAATGTTTATGCAATCTTGTATGTTCCTTCATTTCAAAAATGAATAAAATACAACATTATGTAATTTTTGATGAATCTTCTGTGTTGTGTGAATTTTTTATAATAAACTGAATCTTATTTGAAATCACTCATTTGAAAATGAACTATAAGCATAAAATGAATGTACCTTTCACCTTAGATATAGCAAACAATTCCAGCTCTACCAAAATGAGATGAAGGTAGAAAATTTGGTAACATTCTAGCAATTTTTGCTGAATGCTTGCCTGCTAAGCATGCTAGATTAGTTGCCTTGCATATCCATTGGGCATGGATTCCATTTTTCTATCCTTTTGACTTAGAGAACCTCTGTAACTCAGCAAAAAATAAAACTGAAAGAAACTAGCATAACTCTATTTAAGACAGAGTAAAAAAATGTGCAACATCTACACTTATTTGAAATACAAAATGAACTAAAAGGAAACTATTGTGCAATGAGAACTCATTGACAAAAATAATTATACTCTACTATATACATCTCCAAACTTTTGATTCTTAGTAACACTATTTGAGGTGAATCCCATTGAGAGGGATTGGCAACACCTCACCATCCAAATTTGAGAGTTGGGATGCATTATGTTGTTTGCAATATGTGATAATAAATGGTCCATCCCACATGACATCAAACTTTTTGTGTTTACTAGGTCTACTCTTGAGTTCATTTCATTTAAATACTAGATCTCCCTCTCTGAAATTCCTTGGAGTTGTTTTTTTGTCAAATGTCCTTTTCATCTGAGCTTGATGAATCTCCAGGCTCCTTAATTCTTCTTTCCTTTTTTCCTCCAACTCCATTAGTTGTGCTAGCCTAATAAGAAGATCCAATTCTTTGATCATATTTAAGGTAGGTAGCTCAACTGAGATAGGAATTTTTGTCTCTTTGCCATATGTTAGCACATAGGTTGAATTACATATTTCTCTCTTAGGTGTAACCCTATCATCCCAAAGGGCTAATTTTAGCTTCTCATGTTAAGTTCTCTAATTATCCTAGATTGTCTTCTTTATGATATTTATCAAGTTCTTGTTAGTGGACTCTGCTTGTCCATTACCCTGAGGGTAATAGTTTGAAGAAGTATTCAGATAAATATTAAGTTTTACTAACCAATCTAAAACTTTTAAACCTCTAAATGCTAAAGAATTATCTAAAATAATTGAATTTGGTTTACCAAACTTGGAAACCAAGTCTTGATATAAATTCAAGATGGATGTTTCATTTGCATCCTTCAGTGCAACTGCTTCAATCCACTTTGTAAAGTAATATGTTGTTTTTAGTATCCATTTATGCCCATCACTTGAAGGTGGGTATATGGGACCAATGAATTCAAGTCCCCACTTTCCAAAAGGCTTCTCCACTTGAATTTGATGCAGAGGTAGAGATTCAAGCTTCTACTTTCCTGCAAACACTACACATTTGTTACATTTTCTGACCTAAGCATGGGCATCTTTAAATAAATCATGCCAGTAATACCCAACTCTCATTATCTTCAAGGTTGTGGTTCTTGGTGCAAAATAGCCTCTAGTGGGCCCATCATGAAACTCTTGCCGAACTTTCTTGATATTCTCTGGTTCAACACATCCTAATAAAACATTATGAAAATCCCTTTTATACAAAATTCCATCAATTACAACAAAATGAATGGCTTGAATCCTGTAATACCTTTTTTTTTACTTTTCTAAGCCTTTAGTATAGTCACCTATGTGCAATTAATGGACCATTTTTTGTATCCAATTTGTTGATGTAACTGGAACAACAACTTGTTCTTCATTGTTAAGCACTATTTTAATTTGTTGATCAACTGATTTGCTATTTTCTTCACTACCAACTAGCTATTCACATAGGCCTTTGCCTCTAACAAGCTTGGTGACTTTATTTTAAATTTCATACTCCATCAATTTCGTGATCTGGCCTACTCTCTTATCATTGATATATTTGTTGAGCAAAAAATATTTGACTATTGAATGTGCAACCATTAGTTGTATTTTTTTATTTGAAAGCATATGCCTAAATTTTTTAAGGCTTCTTACTACAACTAATACATTCTTCTCTACAAATAAATATCTAGCTTCATAATCATGCAAAAATTGACTAAATAAATCCATAGGCTACTGTAATCCTTCTTCATTTTGTTGATAGAGCATGGCTAAAATTGTATCAACACTTCCAAACACATATAATATGAAATCTTTATCAAAATTTGGATTAATAAGTGTTGGGGATGCTACAAGTTCCTCTTTAATTTGTTCAAAACTATTTTTACCTTCCTTTGTCCAGCTGAATGGAATATTCTTCTTTAGCATGGCTATAAATGGCGGCAATAAAGATACAATGTTAGGAATGAACCTCCTAATGAAATTAATCCTTCCTAGAAAACTTTGCAAACCTTTCTTATGTGTAGGCAATGGTAAAGCTAAAATAGTTGTGATTCTTTTTGGATCAATGGTGATACCATGCTTTGAAATAATATGACCCGAAAGCTTTCCTTCATGGACTGCAAAAATTCTCTTTTCAGGGTTTAATGACACCCCATACTCTTTGCATCTTTCAAAGATCTACCTTAAATGATCAAAAAAATTGTTAGCTTTCCATAAAAAATATAGTAATATCATCTAAGTACATAGGAACAAAACTGTTAATAAGGCCTTGAAAGGCCATGTCCATTGCCCTTTGAAAGGTTTCCCCTACATTGGAAAAATTGAAGGGCATCTTTTTGTAAGCCATAGTACCCCACTTGATGGTAAAATTTGTTTTGAACTGGTCTTTTTCTTGAACCAAAATCTAGTTATACCCTAAATAACCATCCAGCAATGAGAACCTTTTTGAACCTGAAACAACCTATAAAATATTCTCCTTTGAGGGCAAGAGATAGTGATCTTTGAGTGAAGCTTTGTTTAGATCATGAAAATCCACACACAACCTTATCTCCTTGTTCTTCTTTCTGACAAGAACTAGGTTAGAAACCCAAGAGTTTTGCTTTATTGGAAAGATAATACTACCTTTAATTAGCTTGTTTAAATTTTTTTAATGAGGTTCTCCAGCTTTAGATTTAGAGGCCTCTCCTTTTGCCTTACTGGTTTTGTGTTGGGCTCCAATTCAATTGTGTATTAAAACCCTTAAAATCTCCATACTCCCAATCGAATCGATCATTGAATTCTTGGCAAAGAAAAATAAAGGCTTGTTGTTCTTCTTTGGTACAAAATTTTCCAAGCTCGAGAAGCTTATCTCTGAAAATTTCAATCGGCTCATAGTGCTCCCACTTCATTGTGATGCTAATTTTTTCTTTTCTAACCTGATCATTAGTGTTAAAAATTGATTCAAGGGTCACTAGTCCCTTGGGCAGCTTATTGGACTTTAATTGCAGAATATGTTTATCATATTGTTGCTCAAGCTTTTGTTGGTTTCGAGTAGAAAAATTTGCTTCTTCTATCAAAAAAATAATAATTTGCTCATCGCTATCAAAAACTTGCCAACTAACATTGTTATTTGGTATAGACAATCTCACAACCACTTTTACATATTGTTGTACCTCAACATTATAAATATTAGTTGGTATGTCATATTGTGTACCTATGGTAGCAAGTTTATCTACCTCTTTATTCAGAATTCTAAGAATAGACATCAAATTAAAAGCATCAAATTCTTCTATTAAATCCCAAGTTTTGTGCTCATATAGCTTTAACAAATAATTTTTAGTTATATTCAGGTTTCTTACCTGATTTTTTATTAGCTCAGAATCACCAATTACTTGTAGATATTTGAATCCTTTCTTTCTCACCCATTGTAGCCTATGAATTAATGCTTCATACTCAACTATATTATTTGAACAACTGAAATCAAAGTGAAGTGTTAAATAATACCTCTCTCCATCAGGTCAAATTAGCACGGCTCCTCCACCAATACCAACTTTACTCCTTGAGCCATCAAAGTACAGCTTCCAAAGCTGATTAATCTATCGTTTTGGTTGTTTTTCCTCTTTGACAGATTTGGAACAATCACACCAGGCTCCCTAATCATATAAATTCCCCAACCTAATTTTTCCATGTGATTGAATGGATCAACCTCATGATTCTCGACCACCCACTCATCTAAATTTACGTCGAGTATGCCCTATATAGGTACAGTGGGGTCAAGGGTCATGGATTGATCCTCTCAATCATGGAAAGATAAGTTTGCATTTATAAGATTTGCAACATAAGGCTCAATATGATCCTTAGCCTATGGTTCTGATTTGATAGTTACTCTAGTACCATATCTAGTCTTAAAAAACATGTGTGACCAATCTGATGACAAATACCCACCTAAATTTGTTGTAAAATCTCTAGAAAGGAAAATGGAAAAGTAAGGAGGCAAATCAACGATATAAATGTCCTGAGGAATTGAAAAATTCGGACAAGTGTGTAGTGTAACAGGCAAACCTTTAATCACTCCAGTAGACTTAATGTCTATACCATCTAATTGGACTACCCCTTTTGATAATGGTTTATAACTCAATCCTAACTTATCTACTAGTTGTTTAGGCATAATGAAGTTGCTTGCCCTTGAGTTTATCATGTAGTTATGAACTATATTATCACCAATAATCAGACTGACATAAAAAGGTGGTGATTTTACCTCTTGAGTTGTTTTTTTCTTTCTTGTCCTCTAGACTATTTGCAAGAACAATAGGCTACTCCTTATTAGACTCATCAAAAATTGAAATCTTAGCCAAAGCCTCTTGCAAGCTTTCTTTCTGCCTAAGAAGATGTAAAGTGTTGATGTAATTAATTATTTAATTACACTTTATTAAGTTTACTTAGGTAATAATTAGTTTACTTAATTAACAAGTAAGCTTTATTTAGTTGAGCTAATTTTAGGTCAACATTAGGTTTTACCTTTAGGGTTTTGCATACTTTGCTTTATAAAACAATTCATTTTTGTAATTTCAAAACTCTTGAATATTATTCATTTGCACATCTTCATGCAAATTGCTCTTGCTTTTTCTATTTTTCTCTTGTGTAAAGTATTTTTTTGGTTTGCATGTTTGATCTTGGTTTCTAACATGGTATCAGAGCCTTGATTTACAGTCCCTTCTCAATTTTTGGAGAAATTCATTACAAAGCACGTTCGGGGTTCCTTGAGGGTTTCATGCCTTGAGCTTATTTCTGCAATATTTTGGATTAGATCAAACATCTCCATAAGATTCAGAGCGCTAGAAAAATTCAGGATTGACTTTTCTTTTTTTTGATTTTCATCTTCATGTATTAGAGCTGTGAGGGATTGAAGCTACAACATTTTTTTGCCAGATTAGAGGGTTTTCCAACATTTTTTGAGAAATTTTAACCTTGATCTCTCAAAAGATGAATGTTGGTGCAAAATGGACCTAACGCATGCGCTCATAAGGCCCAAAAACCCCTATTTTCATATAAAATATGATAGGGTTTTCTAAAAATTGTTTTTTTTTTGTGTTTTTGGGGATTTTCAAAAACACTGCCAAAAAAATCCGTTTGACTACGGATCTATACGAATGCCTAAATTTTCATGCCATTCTTCCTTGATTTATGTGCACTCTCGATTTTTCGTGCTGCCTTAGCTAAATATTTTATTAATTTTTTAATCTTTAAATTAATAAAATATTTGGTTTCAAGCCAAAATGAGCATTTTACTAAGCTCAAAATCATCTTCATATTGAGGACAACTCGCATGAGTTGTGTTTGGATTATGTTGTTTCTTTTGGCCACATCTTACTCATAGCTTGACACATTTTGGTTTGCATCGGTTCACATCTCAAATTGAGAGCCTATCATTAATGATCCCGGATTGCATCAGATTCATATCAGGTCACATCTCAATTTGAGGTCCATTCATTTTATGGTTAATGTTCTAGAATATTCATGGTACTTTATCATATGGATAAGTTTTAGTCATAGTTTGGAAATGGCATCGAGATACACATAGCTTATGGATTCTTTCATCATTTATTCATCTACTATTGCTTCAAAAATTTTAGGGTTGTTCTAGTTTGTGAGTTTTCGAGTGTTCCTTGGCATTAGGTCTACTATTGTGTTATCATGATTCTGCTTGATTCCTTTAGTGAATCTCATATGGTTTCTTGTAAACAAAAGTATCTTTCCCTGCTTTCCAGATTCAAGATCCCAGTATTACTCCACCAGTGTTCTTCCAATGCTTCTTTGCAGTAGGTCATCTCATTGAGAGTGGGGGGTTTATCCCACTGGGTTTTCTCCTTTTTCCCATTCATTGCATTTGTACATGGGTACCTAACATGGCCTTGTAGTCAAGACCCATTCATGCTTTCATTCATTCATCCTACCATTAGGTTCATTCCTTTTAGTCTCCCTAAGTTGCACTTAAGGGGCAGTGTTGGTGTAATTAATTATTTAATGACACCAACACCCCCCCTTAAGTGCAACTTAGGGAGACTAAAATGCATGCACCTAATGCTAGGATGAATGTATGAAAGCATGAATGGGTACTAGCTACAAGGCCATGTTAGGTACCCATGTACAAATGCAATGAATGGGAAAAGGAGAAAACCTAGTGGGACAACCCTCAATGAGATGACCTGATGCAAAGAAGCACTGGGAAAACACTGGTGGAGTAACACTGGAATCCTAAATCTAGAAAGCAAGGAAAGATACTTTTGTTTACGAGAAACCATATGAGAGTCACTGAAGGACTCAGGTGGAATCATGATAACACAATAGCAGACTCGATGCCAAGGGACACTCACAAATTGGAACAAACCTGGAATCTATGAAGCAATAGTAGATGAATAAATTATGCCCCCATAAGAGGGAATGATATGATGAAAGAATTTAGAATTTATGTGTATCTCGATGCCAATGCCAAACTATGATTAAAATTGGTCCATACGAGCAAGTACCATGAAGATTATGGAATATTAAGCATAAAACAAATGGCCCTCAAACTGAGATGTGAACCAATGTGAATCTGATGTGATTCAAGATCATTAACCATAAGCTCCCAATCTAAGATGTGATCCGGTACAAACCAAAGTGTGTCAAGCTATGAGTAAGATGTGGCCAAAAGAAACAACATAATCCAAATACAACTCATGTGAGTTGTCCTCAATATGAAGATGAGATCAAAGTGCGTGCAATGCAACTACACTCTAATCAAATTATTATGAAAGAAGCCCCCCTGATGGAACTTTATATAAGTTCATTTATTACAATACCCCATGATTGTAAAAGGAGAACATGCAAAAACATGCATAAATTAAAGAGAAAATTCAAACCTACTGCATGAAAACAAAAAAGAATGCATGCACAAACCAATGTTCACATCTGCCTCCACTAGGTTTTCTCCTTTTTCCCATTCATTGCATTTGTACATGGGTACCTAACATGGCCTTGTAGTCGGGACCCATTCATTCTTTCATGCATTCATCCTAGCATTAGGTGCATGCCTTTGAGTCTCCCTAAGTTGCACTTATGGGGGGTTTTGGTGTAATTAATTATTAAATTACACTTTATTAAGTTTACTTAGGTAATAATTATTTTACTTAATTAATAAGTAAGCTTTATTTAGTTGAGCTAATTTCAGTTCAACATTAGGTTTTACCTTTAGGGTTTTTCATACTTTTCTTTTATAAATCAATTCATCTTTTTTAATTTTAAATTTCCTAAATATTATTAATTTGCACATCTTCATGCAAATTGCTCTTTTTTTTCTTTTTTTTTTCTCTTGTGGAAGGTATTTTTTGGTTTGCATGTCTAATATTGGTTTCTAGCATAAAGTATCTAACATGTTCATTCTAACTATGGCTTTCTTCATATGGTCAACAATATTGAATGTTGGGGTACTAACCTTTCGCTACACTTTTGGAACAACAAGCTCTGCTTGTGTTGTTTGAGGTTGAGATTGATTCTTTTGTTGTTCCTTAGCTACTATAGCTTGTCCTCTTGGTAAAATTTGAGCATTTTGGGTAGTAGAAGGCTGAACCTGCCCCTATTGGGTTGTAGAAGTTTTATTTTTTTGTTGAACAACTTGTTGTTTATCCTTTTTATGCTAACTATTCACCATAAACATCTTGTTGTCTTAGATCAACAACTCTCTTTTTTGACCTCGTATTCACTACAATGGAGGTAGCTGACTGATTCTACCCTTGTGTATGATTAATTCCATAAAATTCACTACCTTGGCAGTTCATCATGGCAACATCAAGATCATTCTTATGTGTTTGATCGTCTTGTTGATCATTATTCTCCTTTTTTGTTTTCTCAGAAGCAGCAAAATTGTTATGCACCATAAGAGCCTGATTAATCACCCTGTTCATACAGGTAGCCTGATTATGAGGCTAATTATAGGGATAGAACCACACATAATCTTGTGCCAAATTATTTTGTGTAGGTACAAGCTCTTTAGAAGAGCTAGCAACATTTTGATTATATGGTTGATTATGGCCTTGATAATTCTTGAGGCTTACTAGGCCTTTGCTAATTATTTATAGCAATTTGGCCATTTCCTATTGAGTACCTCTAACTTATTGTTGGGCTCCTCTAAGCTCCTACAATTTTGAATTTAGTAGAACAACATTGTTGTGAACATTTGCTTGAAAACCTAAGGCTGGAACAATAAGTAATGGGGCAATATGAGGTATTTAAATGAGCATCAATGGCTGAATATAATGGAAGATAGGCATAGGAGGTCTGGGTGCAATTTTACCAGCTTGAATTAAATTGTTCTCATCTCTTATAGAAATCTCAAATGCTCCTGAAAATGTAACCCCACCCATACGTTGTATCATCACAACAATATCACTATTTAGTGCTATAAGATAATACAAAACGGCATGATCAGGTGTAGGCCTTACCATTGTTGGGATTCTACTCGAAGTTCTTTGGAATCAGAAGTTGAAATTTTTCATTTGTTCTTCTGGTGCTCTCTTGATATTCATCATTTTCTTTATTAGAGATAGATGATCGGATTTATCAAAAAATTGCTTTCTTAACTTGTCTCCCAAACCATCCCATGACGCAATAGTATTCATGGGTAAGCTTTTGAACCACTGGAATGCTTTTCCTTTGAATGAAGTTGCCAAAAGCCTCAATGCCACACTCTTATGTAGCATGATAGGCTTCACCAAGTGAAGCCACATCTATGATGTGTTCAATTGGCGTAGTCTGATCCTCACTAGTGAAAATAGGCATACTTTTGAGTTCAAACACTGGTATATCATCGTGCTATTGAAAATTCAATGGGTTGCCCCCATTAAATGGTATGAACACATGTACTTTGGCCATCAGAGCTGCTCTAGGATTTGGTACTTGTAAAACTAGTACTGGATGAACTACTTGAAATACAAGCACACAACTTGAAGGTCTGAGACTAGGAGGTGTAGAATGAGATCTCAGTGTTGATCGTGATCTTGATCTGCTCAATCTCCTTCTTGTTGTTATGTTTTTTTCTCTTGGGTGATGGAAGTTATAGGTACTCAAAAGGGTCAACACTTCCTCTTGTCCAAATTATTCTCATGTGTTGCTCGAACAGATCTACATAGAACCTAAATTAACGAAGTCACCAAATAAATATTAAAAACCTTTGATAGGTAAATACTACAATATATCTGAAAAGAGCAACTTGAAATCTTAAATTATTTCTTTGAACTATGATTCAGAGTCCCATCGGGCATGCCAAAAACATTTATCAACAAGATTGCACCCGTGTGTGAAAGAAAAAATGCCTTGAAATCCTATGTAACATGGGAATACTTTCAGGTTGTGGGTACCCTATGTTGAAAGTAAACCTCTGGATTATGGGTCGGCTTCCCTTAAGTTTTTCTAATGATGGACTATAAATTTTGATGGAAAAGGGAAGAAATATTTAAATGAATGCATGAGTTGAACTTAAAATGGAAGGTGATGCACCTAATGATGAAAAAAACTTACTTGCAACCTAACTCATAATGAATTTTCAATATTTCTACTTGCACAACCAAATCTAAACAACTTAATCACCTAAATATTTCATACAGAGGCTTTGACAAAATTATCTTTTCTGAAGGAAAATCTATGTTTTCACAACTAAAATGATAAAAGGGATCACATGAACAATGTATAACCTGTGAATTTAAACTTAACTACATACATAAATTTATGAGAGAGAGAGAAAATGAGAGGTTTCCAAATTAAAATACAATAATCTTCTTATCAGATCAAACACAATGATGATGCTTGAAATCCCGAAGGCAAAAACTTGATACTATTGAAAAGTAAGAGGAATTCATCTACTAATAACAAAGTCAAAATAACTTGTAAAAGAGATGCTGCATAATATTAACTATAAAAAAGTGAGTTACAAGATCTCTCTCTACAGAGTGCAACGGCAAAAAATCAAGAACTAAGGAAAAAAGGACTTTTCCCATAGATACAATGAAGGCATGCATAATGCACCCAAAAGGTGGAACTCCAAGCTGGAAGTGAGAAAAATAAATGCATGCTTCTCATGAGCAAAGGATAAAACCCTAGAAAAAGGGGATCAAAACTAAAATGTTCTGCAATGAAATAGCTCCAAAATCATTGTGATGATCCACTTGACTTAAGTGAACACAAAAATGTCTCTAGTTTGACTAAAATTCAAAGGGAATCTCCCAAATCTCCAATTAATTGCATGCATAAGTTTCAGTTCCACCTCCAAGTCTCCTTTTTTGCATGAGTAATAATCTCAAAAGAGACTCAAGTCTCACTCCTTATGGCGTACATATTTTGTTCTAACAATTATTAAAAACAATCAATAGAATTATTTTTTAATAATGTTAAATAAAAAATTACAATAATATGAAGGACTTTACAAAACATTTTTTCTGAAAAAATAAACATGCCACTCCTTATATCTCCTAAGCATCATGATTACTCATGGGCCATCCACATCACTAGGTCGATTGACTTAGAGTCAAGACCGCGAAAAAATAAGTCACAATGATTTTCTTAAAAACAAAGGTAAAAAATAACAATCATTCGAATCAAGGTATAGTAAAAGCTTGAGGAACCCTAATCATTTCATTCATTCACTTGTCTCTGTAGACTTCAATCTACTCAACTGCGGCTACTATGCTAGGGTTTCAACTCAAATTGTGAGCCTCATGTTGTTTCTAATGATTCTTTTTCTAAGGGATTCTCTATAATAGTGCTTGGTAAGTCATATTTTTCCACCATTTTGGACATTTTTCTTAGTTTTGAGGGCTTTCAAGCTTTCATAGTCATGGCCATAAACGCATCCTTGAATCACTCCTATCGCAATATCCACTATTTGATGATTTTTAGCTTTTGAGGCCACCATTTGAAGGATTTCAGAAGCTTTTCCCTCGAGTTTTGAAAGTATCCATCCTATGAGGAATCGACACTAAACTTGAGGTATGGCTTCCATTTATCATTATTTGCTTTATCTTCAGGAAAACATGTTCCATTCAAGCTCCATGTGAACAAAATGATGGTTGTTTCTCCTTTTCTGTATACTTTGAATTTCAAAGCCTCTGGGTTTTCTGGTCGAGGGTTTCTTTTGTGTTACTTTTGAAAATAAAAGACATACCAAATCTAAGTGTAGCCTCCCTTTGCATGTTGCAGAGTCTTTCTGTATTTCCATGGCTATGAGTAAAAATCTCTCAAAAACCCTAAGTTATCTTCTATTTCTTTTTTCCGTGGACTCATGAATGGCCACGGTTATGACCCATTTTATTTTCCTTTGAAAGAAAATAAGAGGAAACTCTTCTAATTTGAATCTTTGTTCTCCTGAAACCCTTGCTTTGAGATGGGTTTTTGAGCTTTTTTTATATGTAACAAGCCACCATGGTTGCCTCTCAATCATTGCACAATAGGGTATCTTTTGGAAACCCTACACTTCATTTCCATTCTTCATGAACATTGTCCCCTTGATGACTGCCATAGACTTATACCTCCATTATTCTTCACATTATTATTGTTTTTGAGATTCACCCATGGTGCTCTTTTTATTATGATATTATTTGAATATCACTATGTCTATAGCTTCTACTTGTTGTTGGAAAAGTCATTATGTATTTCTAGTTGTTGGTCTTGCAAGCATTTTTTGTTGTTTCATAATATTGTATTGTTGTTCACTATTTTTGATGAGGTATTGTCCAAGAGTCATGACTGTCATATCATTAAGAATAATGTTATAATTTTAAATTGTAAGAGCCTTTTCCATTGTTCATTGAAGGAAAATGTAAGATATTGTAAATTTCATTATTCCTTTTAATATTCTTGCAACTCATAGATGAATTCATAAAAAAAAATATCAGAATAGGCTTTAGATGATTGCCCCCTAGAAATTTGATTTCTTTTTCTATAGTTATTATCCTTAAACTCTTTGAGGATGATGAAAAGGGGAAGTCCCTTTCTCCCTATGTTGAAGATTGTAACACTGTGATTGTCTGTGATTTCCCCTTGATATTTATGGGCATTGTATCCTCGTAGTTGTTGGGCTTAATGTATTGGGATAGTACTTGAATTCCTCCATTCTATGTTTGCACTAATCATGCTATTATCATTACTGTAAAATAATAAGAGTATAAATCCATTATTATTTAACATGATTACTTTAAAACTGTAAGACCTTTAATTTGAGACTACCTAATTTCTCCCTAACTAGCTTTGTGGCAACAGTCTCATTGCATGACTATTTTTACATCTATTGTGTATGCATTTAATGTGTTGATGTATACTGAGAGAGTCTCCTTGGTAACACATAGTTACCTGAGCAGGAGCAAGTGTTTGTCTTGTTAAATGATACAAGACCACTTTTTGTTATGAACACTTTCTTTGCTTTGGTAATTGTATGCTATCATTTCATACATCTTTTATGCATTATCATGTGAAGACTATGATACGTTTAGTATGTTGGGCTCAACCCTTATGGGAGCCCATTTTCCTCCACATACTAAAATGAAAAGAGGTTGATAATGAATAAGAGAAGAACCTATTCCTACACAGTGAAAAAACATGTTAGATAAAAATATTTCATTATTATTTATGATGATGATCTCACTCTCACTTTGATGATCTGATCCTGATTCTCTCTTGTATTTCTCTGATATGGCTGAATTAGATTGATAGGTCATAGTTTTAAGTTATTTAACTATTGATAACCATATGATGAAATTTTATGTCCTGAGCTCTAACAAATATTTTAACATCCTGCAGGTACATCTAAACCTAGGGAATGAAGGATTGAAGATAAGAGTGAAGCTGATGAAGAGCTAAAGATAGAACATCAAAAAAATTGAACAGGAAATGAAGGATATAATGTTTTGTTATATGATTTCTTATTCTTATCTTCAATTTAATAGCTTAGCTCTTATGTTTTATCAATGTGGTTCAGTCATTCCCATGGCTTGTGTGGGAATTTTAAACACTCTTTTTCCCTCTAAGCAGGAAACAACAATGTTTATGCAATCTTGTATGTTCCTTCATTTCAAAATGAATAAAATACAACACTATGCAATTTTGATGAATCTTCTATGTTGTGTAAATTTTGCATAATAAACTAAATCTTATTTGAAATCCCTCATTTGCAATTGAAATATCAACATAAAATGAATGTACCTTTCACCTTAGATATAGAAAAAAATTCTAGCTCTACCAATATGAGCTGAAGGTAGAAATTTTGGTAACAGTAACATAATGGTTTTGACCCCTAGATGGTTGAAGGTGACCATATAAATTTCTCTAGTCAAAGTGTTGAGAGGACAGCTATGTGGTATGGTTTTATGAATTCTGGAAATATCTTCAAAGAAGTGATCCATTTTTGGAATGATATTAGCCAGAGGACAAGGTAATCCCATGAAGCTGGTGTGATCAAATTCAGTTTGATTGACATTGATTGGGTCTCGTAGAATCTCATCTACGTGTAACATCTCTTCATCACTTGAATCCATGATAAGATTTTCCATATTGTTTTCCAATTCATCTTATAATTCCTCACCAAATTGTTTTATGACTACCATAGCTAGTGAGGCTAAATTTTCTTGTTCGTGAGGGCCATTTGGTTCATCAACCCAAACTTTGTTATGCTTATCAGGTTTAGCGGGAGGATACGGGAATAAATGTTTTCTATTAGTACCATGTGAAATTGTCATTCCTCCCTCTCTACAGTCAATCTTGGTTGCAACAATAGCTAGCCATGGCCTCCCTAGAATTATAGGATAACTATCCTTTGGTGTCAGAGACTAGATTACTTGGAAGTCCACCAAATATTCCCAACCATCAACCTTAACAAGAAAATTTTCTAAGACTCCCTTGGGAATAGTGACGGATTGATTTTCCATTTGTAATATTGTAGTTGTGGTATGTAAATCAATGAGTTCCAACTTCTCCATCACATTGGCAATCATTACATTAATGGTTGCTTCTAAGTCCAAGAGTGCGTTAGGTATTGCTACCTCATTGATTATCACTTTTATGAGTGGACTAAATGGGTCATCATATTTAAGAATTATGGTTTTCCAACCAAAAATTTATCTAAATAACCATTTATGTGAATGGTATTAATCTATTTTGGTTTCCTTCCTGGTGTTTTGATACACAATTTTTTGATCATTTTGTTTAGTTTAGGAATCTCTTTGATTTATTTTTAAAAAGGCACCTCAATCTATAACTATTTAATCTCTTGTATCAATGTAAATTTTGTGGATAAGGAAATTTTAGGAGCATTTTTCAAAGTGGTTGGCTTCAAACACTCTAGAAAATGCGTTTGATTTTTCTCCTCCAAAGTGAAATCCTTCTTTAAAGGATCGGTTGGAGATTGACCACCCTCCTCCTGATGTAACTTGAAAGTTCTAGATGGAGATGGCTAAAGGGTTTTGTCTTGGATACTCACTGGATGAGGCTCTACAAGTGTGTAATATGTCTTATCCATCTCAATGGATTCTTTAATGGGCTCATCTAGGATCTCAACTATGGTTCGCTTCTGGAGTATTTTTCTTGACCTTAACAACAGTTTTCCACAATAGATAGCATTAAGTCTAGTCACATTGTCTTGTTCTATGGAATAAACTAGTGTGTTCTGAAAATTATTCTTCAGGTTAGGAATAGGTTACATTGGAAATTGTGGTTGGTTAACCTACTCATTTTTTTGAGGGTTCTAAGGAGCTGGTAAAATATTTTGTTGTGGAGTAGACATCCTTCTTGGCTCAGTATAAAAATTATTTTGAGGTTGGTTCCATTGAGGCACAGGATTTTGAGGAGGATACTATTGTTGTCAAGTTTGATTATGCCATTGAGGGTTTCCCCAGGACTGATTTGACCATTCAGGTTGTTCCCAAGGGTAAGTCCCTAGTTAGGTGGTTCTTGAGGCCAAGGTGCCGCCCATTGATTGTTATTCCAATTGTTTGGAGGTCGTTAGGCAAGATTTGAATTTTGATCATAAGATAAATTCCCTCCAGATTCATGGATTTACAAATTTGACCTCTTCCTCAACTTGAGATGTCATTTTCTTGGAATTCTCGATTGCATTCAATATCTCACATTGATTAGCGGCATGACTCTTCTCACAAACTTGGAAAATTTCATTTTTGTCCAAAGGGAATTCTCTTAAGAGATGTTTGTTTTGACACCTAGGATAGTAGATGGATAAGGTTTTAGGGTTACATGTCTTAGCCTGTATTATATTTGATGTGCTATTTAGATGAACGAGAATATCAGTTTTAAGATTTTATATCTCCTCGAGCAGTTTTCCTCTCATTAGAACCTTGGAAAAATATAGTTTTATGGATACCTCCTTGAGTACAAGATAAGTTTCAACATAACTCGATGATGTCTTCAAGTCCAAGTTGAGACGCATCTCTTCTTCCCATTAAATCTAGGCTTCTCCTAGCATCTTCATCAATTCCTTTGAGAAATATGGTCTTCAGAATCTCTAGACTTATGGCTTCTCCGCCACATCATTTTGATAAGAAGATAAACCTATCCAAGTAATATTCTAAGCTTAAATCTTTGATTTTCCTTAGTTTGAAAAACTCTTCTTTCCTATCCTTGACTCTATAATAACTTTGGTATTTATCTAGAAAGGCAGAATTTATATCGTCCCAAGAGGAAATAGACCCTGAAGCTAATCCCATGAACCAACGCATTGCAGCGTCTTTCAGGGTGGAAGGAAAAATTTTGAGTTTATGGTTATCATTCTTGTAGTCATATGTCTGACACAAAACTTTAAACCCTAATAGAAATTGGTAAGGGTCTTCAAAGGATAAACCTCTGAAGGTTGGCAAGAAGGTTGGTGATTTTTTTTCATAGGCGTGTCATCATCTGCATTGATAGTGATAGGATAAGTAAATGTACGCACTCCCCCCATTGGGTTAGCATCATTTCTAAGGTCACCCATAATGTTGGAAGGAATGCATTCATCTTCAAAAGATTGTTCTAATGGGTGAATCTTTGGGGTAGGTAGGGAGATCTCAGGTTGATCCTGTTCGATCAATTGTTCAAAAATTTCTTCACCTTGGACTTCTTCCTCCCTTCTTCTTGTTGGAATGTCTTGTCATGGGAGGGGTGGGGTGGGGTGGGGTTGGTATGAATATTTTGTGCGGGCCTCATTTCTTCACCATATAGAAAAATAAGTTGAGAAACTATTTTTGTTCTAACAGACGTATTCAAGTCTTATTGCTTTAGTTGAAAATGCATCAAATATATTGACCATGTAGTGTTCAGAGGTTGTATGCAATAGGAAACATTGTGACTAAATCTCAAAGATTTCTTGAATATTTGCAATAGTTGTAAAGAATACTTAAATTAAAATTCCGTTAAACTAGAATGCGTAAAGTTATCTAAGCTAGAAATCATGAAATTATTAAGCTAGAAAGCATGAAATGATTAAACTAGAAAGCATGAAATCATTAAGCTAGAAAGCATGAAATGGTTAAGCTAGAGAGCATGAAATAGTTAAGGTAGAAAGTGCTGAAATGATTAAGCTAGAAAGAAATGCTTGTGATAAAACTATAAGGTTTAAATGACAACAACTATCAACTATCATCTAACTGTTAACAAAAAATGAACTTAACAACCTACAACTAATAACTAGAGTGAGAGCTCTGGAATTTTAGATAAGTAGAACTAAATATTATAAACTCAAACTACAACCTGCAAGAATGACTTAACAGAGCTCGACACATACAAACTGTGTTCATTCACATTTATCATAGACAAAATAGAAATAATAGAATTGAAAATGAAAATACTTATCTATCCTACAAAATTCCCCTTGAGTGGCCATCTCTCAAGTAAGTCTATGCTTTAACTCAAATCACATTAAATATATTCTTCAAAATTAATCCATCCAAGATAATTCCATTGCACAAAACTAGTAACTCAGACTAAGACTCGCAAAGCTTATTTTATTCATATCAAAAGAAAGTGTAACTCGGAGACATATTTAAAAAGTAAATTATGACAACATAATGATATCCAGTATGCATTGTTTCTGGTGGTTACATATTTATACAAAACTACTAACAAAATCCTAGAATTCAGATGGTGAAGATCACCATTGAAAAAGTCTTCAACATAACTCAACTAACTAATGGAATTAAGTCCATAACATAAAGCATTTAAAAGTCTTGGATTGAACCATAAAGTCTTTAAATAGAAATTAAATTGAAAGCATTAAAATACTCGATCCACTATGCACTTCCTAAAATTCTAGTGGCTAGACTTCCGACTCCTGTCGTCAACTACTTTGAATTTTTCTTTAAAATCCACTCGGTTGTGCATGATGACCTATATAATACTAAAAAATATACTATTATGTTAGCACTATTCAAATTATTTCAATTGATTTTAGGAAATAAATATTATACATCTTCTTACAAAAAGCAAGAAATTATTATTTATAAAGATAAATAATTTGCAAGGTAAAAGTGATTGGGAGAAATAAGGAAGGGTATTTGGCTTATTAATTTCATGAGGTTATTTATACCTCATCAATTGAGTATAAATACAAGGTTCTTTCTCAAATTTTCACCCCAAGCATTCAATTATTCATCCTTATAGCAATTTTGAGTTCACAAGTGTTTACAGGAGCATTCAAGGGTAGATTATCAAGCATTTTAGAGAATTCTTCAAGCATCAATCATCATGTCAAGGAATTCATGCATTATGTTTATTATTATGCTAACAATTGTGATGTAGGGTTTATGATTTAAGCAAGTGTTTTATTCAAGATCAACATCATTCAAGAAAGAGTCAAGATCTACATCCATTGGAGCCATCTCAAGCATATTTGTAGCACTTTATTGCTAGGGTTTGTTCAGTTGCAACATTGTCATTTGTTCATTCATAATTCCCCATTCCTATTTGATTTCATTTCAAGTTTTAATTACCAACAAGGGGTTTGACCAAGGAAAACCCCTATCCCCTAACCCAACAACATTTTTCCCTCTCCTTTGTGTGTGATTTGTTGGTCTAGGTTGCAGATTTCCTAAGGAGCAAGATTGGATAAAAGTTGTCAAGTCACCAAAAGTTGTCAAAGTTGTCACCAAGCTTTGGAGCACATTGGAGAAGACCTACATGTTGCAATTCAAATATTCAAATCTAGAAATTAATCAAGAAGGATAGAGTAGACTGAGAAGAGTAGGATCAACCTTTGATGGTTTAGAAAAATCCCAATTGGACTGATTCGCCACTCTTGGCAAATGAGTCCCAGTTCCAGTCAATTTTCAAGATTTTGCAAATTCAGATACCCATTTGGCAAATTCCTATTCCTGCATAGTTTTCTAGATTCTAGACTAATTTTCCCATCTTGGCAGATGAGTCCTAGTAAGAATTAAAGTCAGATTTTATAGTGTTCCAGATCTCCATCCATCCATCTCCATATGTTTAGGTTCACACATTCTATTTTAGAGTTTTCTATTTCATCTTATTCACTTTTCTAGCTCGTTTAGTGTCCCTTTACATTCAATTAGGGTTTTTGCTTTGCATCTTGCATTTCGTTGTATTTTCTAAGTTTATACTTGGTAGTGAACCCCTCATTAGATCATATTCATCCTTTAGGACAACCCTATTACAAGATTTATTTCTCTCTTGCATTGAGATCTTTAGGGTTATGTGATGTCCTCATTGAATAGAAGCATTCAAGATAAGATAAGTTACTTAGTATCTTTAAACATAATATCAATTATTTATTTAAACAATGTGCAATAATATATATACATATATTTATACATATTGATTTGTATTCAATAATTGGTTTGAAAAATTGTGTAAATTAATTGTGACTAGACAGGGGTGACAATATTAATCCCAGTATTAACAAAGCTAAATGGCCAAGGAATAAATTGATGAGGTAATAGATGCCAAACACAAATACATGGCCCTTGAGAGTCAAAAGACCCATCAATTCACAAAGGGGGCTGACGCTTCAGCAAAGAATGTGACTTCTCACAAGGATTGGGAAGAGGGAGGAGAAGGAAGGAAGAGGCTAATACTTTGTAGAGAGGAGCATCACATAAACTAAGTACATTCACATAAAACAGAGTGTGAGGGGAAGGACACTCGATAGGCAATCATAGAGCATGTCCCAGATTGGTGCGCAAAATAATATAGAAGAATTGATTGAGATCGAAATACATTTCAAGTGATACTTCAAGAAATACGATTTATATCCACATTTGAACTGAGATTGATACTACGTAATTTAGGGTCAAGGAACAACATCAAGGTTAAGCTCCATATTTTGAATCACTATATCACAGTTGGTAGCTAGCAAACTTTGCATATAAGATATAGAATATTAATTCATTAATTTTGATTCTCCCATATAAACATTCATACTTGAGTCTACTAAGAAAAATACTATCTTTGAAGGATATTGTTTGAACTCCATCGAACATTTATAACTTAGAGGTTTTGAAGCAAAGTTGGCTTGATTAAAGAAGGGAACATCACAGTGGTATCAGAGCATCAATCTTGCCAACCTGTAGGGAAGAATTGAATGCGAACCTACCACAAAAAGGGAATGATGGTTGATAAATTTTCTTTGGAACTTAGAACGTTCATGGAACAAACAAATGAAAATTTTGAGAGAACCAATTAACTGATCCTCCGGGCCTTCCAAATCATGAATAACAACAATAATAATGAAAGAACCATTCCAAGAAGAGAATTACACTCAAATTATTTTGAAAATGAGCATTCAACTCAAAGCTCCATGCTGAGACCAATCATGCCCCCATTCCTTTCGAGTAAATAAGTCATTGAACAAGAGGAAGAGCCAAACACGAATAGTGCAAAATACATTACCTATATGTATGTTGAATTAGACCTTTCAATACAAAGGCTCATACTATTTAAAGAATATAATGAAGTCAAAACTCAAGGCAATCTAAACCAGAGAAAGAACCATCCTGACAAAGACCTTAGATCAAGGATTAATAAGAAGACCTTGCCATACATAGAGGGTTCCATGAAGCTCATCGCTCAATCATGGGTCCAAAAGCTTGACACCTACCAATCTCCTAGCCCCGTGACTGAAGAAAATGCCATTAAATTCACTATCCTCCACCTATTAGGTATAGCTCATGATTTGTGGCATCACAGTCTCATCACCCAAGGTCATTGAAGTATAGTCTCCTATAGTGAATTCACCCAAAAACTCATTAATACATTCAATCAAAGGCATCCGGTGTGGTATTTGAAGGAACTCACCCATTTTAGGCAACATGGAACTATGGAGGATTTTGCAAATGAATTCCTAAAGTTATTCATCCAAGTCACAACCCAAACAAGGCCAACAAAGAAGGGAGACTAAATAAAGAGCATGTTATTTCTACAATGAACCATGGACTATGGGATATCAATGCCATGAACAGGGAGAAATTAAGCAAAGGGAAGGTCTTATGAAGAAGGGTTTATGCTTCATATGCAAAGAACCTTGGGGTCAAGACCTCCAATGCAAGAAAGGGAAAATACATAAAATTGAAGAAGAATGGGATGAAGAGACAAGAGAAACTCCTACCAAAAGGGCAAGATGGGACCCAGATGAACAAGGAACCTTAGAATTCATCTCCCAAGCAAGTGAAAATAGGCCCTTTCGAATCAAAGGCACACTAAAGGGATATAAAATTATTGCTTTGGTTGATAGTGGGGCTTCCCATAACTTAATCAGAAAAAATTTAGTATCAAAACAAATATTGGAGGCCCAAAACTTCATTGGCTTCAAGGTATCACTAGCAAATGGAACCGTGGATCAATGCACAAAGGTCATTCCTCAATTAGAGATCACATTAGATGGACATACCATAAGAGGAGATTTATATGTTGTGAACCTACAAAATTATATGATATTAGGGATGCCTTGGATAAATTCCCTAGGGTTCTTTACCATGGATAACCCAAACTTAGAAATCTACTTCAATCACAATGGACAAGAAGTTACACTTAAAGGGTTACCAAATGGATCTCCAAGGGTAGTATTGTGCAAAAGGATGGAAAGTATTGTAAGGCATGGCTAAGGAGAATGGATAGCACAATGCATGGTGCTAGATAAATCACCTTCTCATGAGACAACAATTCACATAGATATCCAACCTATTATTAAGAGACACAAGAATATTTTTAGAGATATTCCCCCTGGTCTACCTCCAAAACGGGGATTTGAGCACTCCATAGAATTGGAAGAACGAGAAAAATCGATGATAATCACACCCTATAGGCATCTCCGAAGGTTCAAACAAGATATTGAGAAGATCATCAACGAATTGCTAGAAATGGGACACATTAAACCAAGTAATAGTCCCTTCACATCATTCGTCATGTTAGTCAAAAAGAAAGATGGCACTATATGAATGTGTATAGATTGCAGGGCCTTGAAACATAAAACAATTAAGAATTGGTACCCAATCCCAAGGATAGATGAATTATTGGATGAACTCCATGGAGTGAGATATTTCTCCAAAATTGACTTACGATGGGGATAACATCAAATACGAATGAAAAAGGAAGATGTACCAAAGATAGCATTCTGATGTCATTACGAGCATTTTGAATTTCTAGTCTTACCCTTCGGCCTCACCAATGCCCCAGCCACCTTCCAATCATGCATGAACCACATTTTTTTTTCAACAACTAATGAAGTTCCTATTGATCTTCTTTGATGATATCTTGATCTATAGAAAAACATAGGAAGAGCATTTCTGACATATTGAAGAAGTCCTAAATATTTTGGAATCAAAATCCCTCTATGCAAAAATGTCAAAATGTGAATTTGGGCTAGAATAAATACCCTACTTGGGACATAAAATCAATGTAGAGGGGGTGAGGGTGGATGAGGAAAATATTAAGGCCATCAAAGAAGGGCCCAAGCCAAGGACCTTGACTCAACTTAGAGGCTTTGTGGGATTATGCAACTATTATAGGTGCTTAATAAAGGGCTTCTCCAAGTTAGTCGCTCCCCTAAAAGACTTGACTAAAAAGGGGACCTTTATGTGGAATGATCAAGCACAAAAATCCTTTGAACAACTAAAGGAATCCATGATTACCTACCCCATCCTTGCCATTATTGACTTCACACTACTGTTTGAGCTACAATGTGATTCCTCTAGAGAAGGGATCGGTATAGTTCTCATGCAAAAGAAACACCCAATAGCCTTTGAAAGCCGCAAGCTAATTGAGATAGAGATGCACTACTCTCTCTATGGCAAAGCGATGTTGGCTATTATGCATTCCCTAGTGAATTTCCAACAATACCTAGTTTGTGGAAGGTTCATCATCAAAACAAATCGCAATATTCTATGATACTTCTTGCATCAAAAAGATCTTAGTGATCGATAAAAAAAGTGGGTAAGTTGAGTTAAATCATACAAATTCAACATAGAATATGTTAAAGGAACCAATAATGAGGTGGTGGATTCTTTATCTAGGAATCCCAATCTCAACACCATCACAAGCATTTCAAAGGATTGGAAAAATGACATTATCACTGAGTATTCCAAAGATGCACAAGCTTTTGAGATTTTAGAAGGAAGAATGCCAAATGAATAATATAAGGTATGGGATGAACTTATCCTATATAAGGAAAAGTTATTTCTTGTCCCCCACTCAAGGATAAAGAACAAAATAATGACAGAATTCCATGATGGTCCTCTAGCCGGTCACCAAGGGTACTACAAAATGTATAAACAGATTAGAGAGAAGTATTCATGGAAAGGATTAAAAGGAGATGTGCTTAAACATATATAAGAATTCATGATTTTTCAGAAAAATAAAGTCTAACAAAATCCCCCTATAGGCTTGCTAAAACTACTACCCATTCCTCACCAAAAATGGGAAAGCATTTCAATGGATTTCATTACCAGATGACCCAAAGTGCATGGCAAGTATATCATTTATGTGACAGTGGATAGGCTTACTAAGTATTCCCACTTCCTTCCAATCTCATCATAATATAAAACACATCATATAGCAAAACTATTCTTTAAGGAAGTCTTTTGACTTCATGGAATACCCATGACAATCATCAGTGACCGAGATAGCAAGTTCATTTGCCAATTTTGGAAAGAACTTTTTTGGCTAGTAGGGACAAGTCTAACTCCTAGCACAAGTTATTTTTAAAGTGTTTATCCATGTAAGTTTTTGGTAATGTATCATTCTCATGTGGTTTGTTGATTTACAATGTTGTTAATTTTAAATCATAAATCTATCAATGGTGTCCTATAATTTAGAACCATTGATTAAAAGGTTTTTCAAGAACAAGGATAATTAATTGCAGATTTTCACACTTAATTTAAAATATCTATATTATAATTGTTACCTCTATTATGATAATATTTGGTAGAAAATCCTAATCACCTTTGGTTCTTATTGTTAGAAAGGTTTTTAGAGATACAATAGAAATTTTGGTTGATTTCATTTTGTAGATTTATATGTTAAAGTCATGGTTGCATCTAAATATTTAATAAAAATGATAAATTCAATAAATCTAGCTAAATTATTGAATTTGAAGATGAAGCATCTCATAGAAGAAAGACCAATGGATAGTGAAAACAAATCGATCTAGTTATATAAGTATTTATCAAGACTTAAGGGAAAAGACATACAAGAAAGTATAGAGGGACAATATGGATTTGTCTTCTAGACTCTATTCTTTAAATGTATCAAAATATCCTATCAATTACCCTATGAAGAAGGATGCAGGAAATGAGGAAGAAGTCCACTGCGGATAGTACAATGGATGCTTTTCATGTGAAGTGAAGGTCCAAGGAAAGAGTAGGATATAAGGGAAACAAAAAAATTTCTAAAGAGAAGTCTATGTTTTGAGGTCAATCTAAAACTTGTAGAAATAATAGATTGAAGTGTTGGAATTGTAGTAAAAGGGGATATGTGAAGAAGGAATATAAAAAGTAGGTAAAACAATGGTATTCCTCCATATAAAATTCTTAAGATGAAAGTATTAAAGGTTTAAGTCTTTCTTGTAATACTACATTTGATTATTATTATTATTTGGTCGATTGAGGATACTCCTACTACATGACTCTTCATAAGGATTGGTTATCCTCATATAAATAATATAATGGTGGGGAGGTGTACCTTGGGAATAAAAGTTGATATTTGATAGCTACAAAGGAAAATGTATAGTTGTGTTTCAATGATGTAAGGATAAAAACATCTTAGGTGTTTTGTATATTCCTAGATTATTGAGAAATCTAATTTCTATTTATAATCTCCATAATTTAGGAGTTAATATAACACATGATGAGACGAGTTACAAATTGGTGAGAAGAAGGTAGTGAAAGGGTCAATAATGGGAACCTTATTTAAGATTAATACAATTAATATTTTAAATTACACCTATGTAAATAACAAATAATAAAATACATGTATGTCATGGCACCATAGATTAGGCCACATAAGTGAAAACTCTTTAAATACTATTATGAATAAAAAATTAGTTGATATTTTTTCCTAT